>CAHIKZ030001895.1:230000-315000 GCA_903632075.3 Acanthosepion pharaonis | reverse complement strand
GAAATTAAACATTTCAACTTGTGTCAAGTTTCGAAACGTAGTAATTTCTTTGTCTCTATGGAATCACATTTTTAAAAAAATAATTATAACACACACACACACACACACACACACATATATATATATATATATACATACATATACACACTTGCAAAATGTTACATTGGCTGGCTTCCAATCGAAATTAGAATTCTGTAGATTAACAGAAAATTCTCCAAGAGAAATGTTCAAACCCTTTATTCCCCGCGAGCACATAAAAGAGACATTTATTCGCAGAATTTATTGTAGAACTGGGATACAGTCGTGATCTAATTAGTCTGTAGATATCTGTGAATCTGGGGCTTGACAGAAGCTTCCAGCAGTGGGGTATGCGAACAGAAACGACTCTCTCAGTCTCTTAGCCATTTTTCTCTATGTTAGATATCGGCACATTCACTAAAACTTAAGAACAGTCGGACACAGGGCAAAAATAACGGTGCCCCCCCAGTTAGGTCGGAACTCAGAATTTATACCATGAAATAAAAACACAATATGGTTTTATATATTTATCGATCACGTAACCAGATCTCTTCTTCTCAGTAAAAAAGATATTCTGTTATCATGGTTGTAGGAGACATTATTCAATACAGGTAGGCAAACATGGGTCGCGTAAGAATCTTTAAGCATATCAGGAAACGTTATCCAAATACAATTTGACTAATACCCATACAGTGGGCTATGATAAGTTTTTAGCCACCCTTGATTACAGAAATTTTGGCTTGTGTAATAACATCCCTTCTTTTTTTCAGACAATACCGTGTTAGTATCAAGATACTCTCATTTATGAACAATAGTTGGCTTATATCTTGCAATGAAAGTTCGCGGAAGTAAGGAAATTGGTGAATTTCGACAAGGGAAAATAATAGGATGGTATCAGTGTGGCAAGTCAAATAGAGAAATTGCTAGGTTTTTCCAGGTTAATAATCAAATGGTTAATAATATTGTCAAGAAATTTAATGAAGAAGGCCATTGTCGCGTGGAACAATGTTCAGGAAGACCAAGCATCGTGTCTGAACGAAAGGGAAGTCATCAAAAACCGTCGTCAGAACGTCAAAGATGTCGCCAACAGAATGGAAATGTCGCCATATGCGGTGAGAGAGACTCTGAAAGAGCTAGGCTATCAAAGAAGAGTTGCAAGAAAGAAGCCGTTTATTTCAGAGGTTAACAGGCACACGCATATGGACTGGGCGAAAGAATTCGAGAGTAAAGATTAGGAATTTTGGCAGCCTGTAAATTGGTCAGATGAAAGTAAATTCTGCCAATATTCTAATTCGAGATTGGTTTGTTTGGAAAAATCAAAATGAGACTTAGGACACTGAATGTCTGCAGGCGACCGTGAAACATGGAGGGATTGGAATAATGGTGTGGGACGCTGTCTGGTTTGGAGGAAAATCTGAGCTGATTCTTGTTGACGAGCGGTTGAATGGTCCAAAATACTGTCAAATATTAGAGAAAGAACTGCTCCCACTATTTGAAACCAGATTGGCAAGAATGTCTACCCTTATCAAGAAGACGGAGCACCATGTCATACGAGCAAAGTAGCAAATGCCTGGAAGGAATCATAAGGAATCATGTCAGTGCCATTGGTAGCCTAAAGTCTTGACATGAATCCAATAGAATAGATTTGGAAGTACCTTGGCCGAAGACTTCAAGAGCGTGCAACCTAAATCACGTCAGTGGCAACCCTTAAAGTAACATTGCTAAAGGAGTGGCAAAATATGGATCAGATGATTGTTGATAACTTTATCAAATCCATGAAAAATCGAATACAAGCACTGAAATTAGCAAATGAAGGACCTACTCCATACTAGTTCTAAATATTGTTTATGTTGAATAGGGATTACGTACTTAAATTTTGAAATTGGATGTAGTTTATTTCTCCTAGCTAAAAACATTTTCCATGATTATTCCTGTTTTTTGTAGTTAGAAACGTATGGATACCTTTCCGACGAAACAAATCGTAATCAGTATATTGTCCTCTGCCAAGAAAAATCAGCCTTCGAGATGTAGGCTTTCACATGTGTTCGAACAGCAAATGTAACTTGTGGCTTTTCAATGTCGCCATTTCTCGAGACAATATATACAAATGAAATTTCTTTTTTTCCTCCATTAGACATTGTTTATGGATTTCAACGTTCCAGCAATTTTTGTCACTTGTTTCGTTTAAAACCTTTTGGAAGGAGAAGCAGTAAGAACAAACAAGCATTAAACGCTACTTAAGTAAATGACTCACCCAAAAAATGGAACGACACAGCTTGGAGACATTAAATCAGTGATAAATTTAGGTTTTCACTTCGTTTAAGTTCTTTGAAGAGAAAAGATTTGAATTGTTTTTCACCAAATTGGTAAAACTACATCAATCTATTGTCAGAGAAAGAAAAAAAAAGTATAAAATGAGTTTCAAAAATCAAACATCGAATAAAAATCTCTAAGCTTATGAGGAAATGTTATCCAAATACAATTTGACCACTGCCCATATGTGAATTACGACCATTTCCTATATCGTCGAGTAGTTTAAGCGGGAGAAGAAAAGGGACTAAAAATCAATTTTATGAAGACAGAATGCATCGTTGTTATCAAAAGGAACAAACCAACTTTCAAATTGGGGATATTGAGTTCAAACAGGTCTGGTTCTCAATGTTGAATTATATTTGGAAAGGACGAAAACAGACAGGAAATCCGAAGATTCATTGTGATAGCGAAAGATGACTTCCAAAAGCCGAAACAAAGCGTGAAGAAACATAAAATATCGTTATAAACATAGAAAACAGTATATATATTATTCAGACTGTTATCCCCATTCTCATTGCTATATTAACAACGTTTCGGCCTCAATCTCTGAGATATTCAACTTCTTACTTGCATCATTTATGATTATTGGGAAACTATATCCCCATCCTAATTGTCATATTTTACATTATTTTTGCCTCTATAAACAGAGATGAAAATTTTTAAGTTTTTTATTTAAGATTATTTGGACTGTTTATCATCTTCATTGTCATATTCACAACGTTTCGGCCTCTATATCTCTGAGATGAGGTATTATGATTACTTGCATTATTTACATTATTCGGACTGTTATCCCCATCCTAATTGTCATATTCACAACGTTTCGGCCTCTATATCTCTGAGATGAGGTATTATGATTACTTGCATTATTTACATTATTCGGACTGTTATCCCCATCCTAATTGTCATATTCACAACGTTTCAATCTATATCTCTGAGATGAAATTATGAAATACAAAGATTATTTATATTATTCGGACTGTTATCCTCATCAATAGCAATTTCAGGAAAATTTGAAAAGGGTTTAAATGAACCAAACAAAAAAAGCAAGAGACAACCAATAAAACTCTACTTCTGTTCCCCCACCCACAAAAAAAAAAAAAAAAAATTGGAGGTGTGTAAACCGGCCGCTAACAAATCTTTCTAATTCTATTGAATTATTTTTTTTATGGGATTATATAAAGAAAATATTACTAGATTGAAAAATTACTTAAATATATATTTTTTTAATCCAGTTCACCCCAGGCAAGGCAATGAAGCCACTAAGACCAAAACGGTTTACTGGTGCTAAAGTGTTAGGAAACAGAAACCTTACTCAGGCGCAAGAAGAATAGAAGAGTGATCAGGAAAACAGTAGATAACGATTAACATTGCATTTGAATTTTTAAAGATCAAAGTTTTTTTTTCCTGGAAAGCAAGGAACGCGACGAGAGTTCCACAAGCGAGAAGTGCGAGAAAAGAAACAGTATAAAACTGTTACATCTAGCTAACTCAGCTGTAAATTGATAAGACATCGTCCCCTAGGTGCCATAGCGAAGATCCCAGCGGAACAATTACCATTTTTCTTTGGATTTTATCAAGGATCTCTAGATATACGTGCACTGAAAATGAGAAAGAAAAGGGTTATTAGTGATTAGAAATTAATACAAGATCTACCAACAGAATACTGCTATTATATATATTATATATATATATATATATATATATATATATATATATATATATATATATATATATATACGGTGGAGTAATGAATAGCGGCTTGAATTGAGGAATCAGAGAGCCGAGTTTGAATTCCAGTCGAATCCATTACATTCATTTATGTGCTAATACTCTTGGGAAAGGTGTGGATCCTCTTCTTCTCCCTCCAGCTATGGGTAAATAGCAGGACAAACTGGGTTCTATAGGCTTGGATGGCAACTGGTCTAAGAGAAGGACAATCTGAATTCAAAACCTGCGGAGGGTCGTTTGGGGACCCTGTCGCACGTAGTGCACTAAAATATATTCGGCCCTTCAAAAAAAGTGGATGGTTCTGCACGAAACCTTCACCACTAGAATCAAATCTCATGTGTCGTTGTCGGGTTGTCAGTTTCCTAGAAACTCATATGCTTGCCTTTTATACGTCGAATTCGACGTGGGAGTCGAGAGAGTATATATATATATATATATATATATATATGAAAGAAAATACAGAAAAAAAAAACAAAATTCTGAATATGCATTATTAATGTTAAAAAAATAAGTCGACGTCGGACGTTTCGGTCTATTTAAGACCATCTTCATGGACATTTTCATTTAAACATAATTAACATTATAACTTATAACAATTTAACACAAAAGACGATGGACATAAGAGCCCAACTAATTCAGACAGATAACTGAAATTTTATACAGATCAGCGTTCTGTTTAAATATGATCACGTAGTCGTCACGTGGGCGATGTTGTTAAAACGTATTCGAAGATGATTTCAAAATTAAAAAAATATCAAAAAGTCTAAAAGTTATAAAAACATTTAAATGAAATATCCATAAGACTACGTGATCACATCAAATAATATTTTATATTTTAATGCAATTATAGAAATTTTTTTTCTGTATTTTTCTTTCAATAAATGATGTCGGATTTATATCCATATATTTGATGCACATATATATATATATATATATATATATATATATATATATATATATATATATATATATATATAGTAACTATATACTTGTTTCGAAAAACTTGCAATTTTTGATTTGCCAAAAATCAAATCAATCTCGAAGGAAAAAGCTTTTAAAAAAAAGATATTAGAAACATGAAAGTTTGTCGAAAAAATCGCAAAGATAATATTTTAAAGCCGAAAGAAAAATTCCCGACACGAGTAAATACCCTAACAAAAGAGCTAATACAACCGTAGAGCAGACCTAGATAAACCTATATGAGCCAAAAAACCTAAATATAAAACCTAAGATCGTCAGGAAGATTTATATAGACAGATAAAAAAACGATCCGCTTAGGGTGAAACCTGGGTAGGTTTGTCTGGCTCACTAGGTTTATCTATCTATCTATCTATCTATCTATCTATCTATCTATTATCTATAAACGGTAATAAATCCATTTTGTATATAATGCACTGAATCCTAGTAATATCAAATATTAAAACTGAATCCAAAAAAAAGATCAATTTATTTATTATAAAAGGAAAATATAAATTGCACAACAAAATCCAAATTTATTAACAATAATTTTATAAAAATTTCAAACCAACGCGAAGTAAGTTTTTCTTTTTTTTCAATTCCGGTGTATGGATTATATGAATAAATTTAATTAGAGATCTCAAATCCCGAACATAATAACAAGTAAGAAAATTGAGGCACCTTCAAATGTTTCATATTCAGAAAAATTTTTTATTTGTTTTGTATATAATGTTGTGAAAAGAAATTCCTAAAAAATTAATAACAAGGATGAACTCCAAAATGTTATCTGATCTGAATTATTAAAAAAAATTGCTATTTAGTTTATTACCTTTTGGTACAGGGAAACGTAATGTAGAATAAACGAGGGAAGAGAATGTTTAATTTCATGAAACTGTTTTTGAGCAAAATGGGTTGTTGCTATGCTCCTCCTGCTAAACCTCTTGATAATAGGCGTATTTTCTTAATGTTTTCGTCCGAACGACCGAGTCCAAAATTGTCGCTGGAATTTGGAAAAAATTCATTTTCACAACATAAAAAAAAAATCCGATGGATTCAGAATTGAATATTGATTTAAACTGGAGGGTTTAAAATTTAAATTTCCACTATTTATGATTTCTTAAATGTTTGTTTTTTTAATGCGCTGTTTCAACTTTTGCACACCTTTTTTAATTTGTTGGGTATCAAACGTTTTTCTGACCCAAGTCTCTTCAAATATCAATTTTTTGAGATATTCCCATTCAAACTCTTTGCGTTTGTCTTCCATTATAAATCTTTAAAATTTCTCCACGATTTTTTAAGAGCGTATTCACCGATGTCAATTCAGGTTGAAATGGACTTTTTTGATGATCGTTTAATATAAAATTACCCTGACGAAATCTTTCCAAAACACTTTTTTTTTATCCGAAGAGCTGGAAAAATGATCCAAATAAACAATTATATGATGTTTTTTTTATTTTTTTTTGTCGCAGTTTCGACGCTTACCCTTTCCTAGAGCAGAATATGAATAAAAAATCCTTTCAAAAAATTCCATTATTTTTAATTCATTTTAGAAAAAACACCAACAAACGACAATGTTCCTTTGAAATTTATTTTTAAAATTTTTTTCAACACGAATGAAAAATGATCTGATAAAAAATTTATTTTTCCGTTGCTAATGCTAAAAGGACATTTTTAACTGTTCAATTTTCTGTAATTGTCTTTTTCATTCCATTAAATTGAAATCGATCTAAACGCTGTCCTTAAAAGAAACAAAAAAAATTTTTTTGAACGGACAAATTAATTTAAGAAAATTTGTTCATTAATTAAACAAAAGAACAAAATGAATGACATGAAGAAACATATTTTTTCCTTTTTTTTTTTTTTCATTATACTTTAAATTCTTTTAATGATTTTTTTTATTTCTTTTAATTTCTTTCTTTCTTCCCCATTTTTTATTCTTCCCCATTCATCTATTTCCCTGTGGTTCATAAAATCGACTGAATATTTATTTCCGGTTTGTAATCAATATGGCCGCGTAAAAATTTCAATTTTCTCTTTATTGCGATTCATGTCCAACAAATTTTTTTTGGCATATTTAAACAGACTGTTTCTAAAAGTAAGATTTGGGGTCACTGAATTCGAGGAGAACACTGGTTTTGTCCATTTTAGTAGTTTTTAAATTGATTCTGAAATTTTTTTCGTGTCTGCAAATTTTCTTCCACAGTGATACTAATTGGATTTTTTTATATTTATATTTCAATAGTTGAAAAACAAAAAAAAAAAAAAAATTCTTTTTTTATGCCATTCAAACTATTAATTGGTAATTCTTTTAATCATTTTCTATTTATGTTTTCTTTCTTCGTATATGAATAATTAAAAACAAATATTTATTTAAAAAATTTGGCAATTTTAAGACTATTTTTTAACAGTTTTGAATTGTAAACACGAGGCAATAATTAAAATTTTTTTAGTATTACCCTTTTAATACAAATAAAATTAATAAAAATATAAAAAATTTTAAATGATTTTAAATTTTTTTGAAAACTCAAAGGACAGGGAACTTTTTAATTTTTTTTTTTTCTGTCTTTAAAATTTCGCATTAGTATGCAAAACAAAAAAAAGAACTCAAAAATTTCTTTACAGTCTTTTATTTAGAAGAATAATCTTTCAAATATTCAAATGTAATGTCATGTTACATCTTCAATGTCATGATCCTGATCCCGTCTTTTCTAAAAATTTAAAAAAAAAATTTAATTAAATCTCTTTCTTTTTTAATCCTTTTGACCCGCTAGTTTTTTTTTTTTTTTGGGGTTTTGTTTGTTTTTTATGTTTTGGACTCGTTAAATAGGTTTTGAAAATCTGGAATCTCGTCTAATTTCTATAAAATTTTTCTCATTTTTTTTTCATATTTCATTATGTTTTTTTTTCAAATATTTTCATTTCACAGAACTTTTTTTTTTAACTTTCAAATAATTTATTTGATTAAATTTTTTATAATGAATTTTCTGCTTAAATTTTTAAAATTTTTATTTTATTTTTTAATGTCGAAAAATGTTAAATGTACCCGAAAATTTTTATACAACATTTCATTTTCGCGATTAATTTTACAGTTTTTTTAAAAAAATTACATGGAGTGATTTAACTATAATTTATAAAATATTTGGATTTAATGTTTTAATCAACATTAAGCTGCCTTTGTTTCTGATCCCTTCCTTATTCTATATAATGAAATTTTTCAGATAAAGTTTTAACCATTAAAATTATGTTTATAAATTCCGAACGAAATCATGTCCTTTTCAAAACAGAGAAGTTTTTTGAACCAGTTATATTTAAGCTGAAAATTTGTTAAATTTTTTTTCATAATAAAAATAATCATTCAAATTTTTTCACCCAAACTTTAATTTTGAGAATTCAAGACCATGTAAATTGTTTTCTTAGTTTTTTAAAAAGAAAAATTGATCTAATTTTTTATATTTTTGGAAATTAAAGAAATCTTCTGTCAGACAAGGTCGTTAACCATTTTATGGGCTTTATTTACAATCTTGAAAGAAAGTTCTAATGATTTGGGATAAATGTCTCCCCAACCATTTGAAATTTTTTTGTTACTAATTGTTCTCCTGACAAATCTTTCATCTTCCGTCGCTTAATAGTGGCGATTTTATTTTCCTGCCGAACGAGACTTTTTTTTTAAATTCCTGTACATTGGTTTTGTATTTTCAAAAAAATAATATGGAAGAGTCTTTAAATTTTCATATTTTCTCGAAAACCTGGATTCTTTTTTTTTTTCAACCTGAAAAATTCGTTTTCAAAATTTTTTGATTTTGAATGAATACGTCTAAAATTCAAATGATCTTAATTGGAAGCTGATGTTGTTCCTCCATATCTTTTCCAGGCTGTCCATTTTTTGCTGTAGTTGTTAATTTTTTTTTAAATTTGTCGTTAAATTTTTATTCTAAAAAAGGATTTTGTATTTTTTTTGCCACCTCTTGACAGGGAAATTTTAATAGTATTTGGAAAATTTACCTTCTCCAGTGGTTCGCATCTATTCAACGAAAGACCGGTTTTTTAACAATTTTTTGTATTACTTCAAAATTTTAAAGTTTAAAAATTTAAAATTTAATCATTTAAAATATTTTATTTATCATTTTTTTTTAATAATTAGAAAAAACTATTGTAATTGAATTTTAGAAATAATTCTCTCCAGAAACAGATTTCTAAAATAAATGTTAATTATTTACATTATAAATTTTTTGTTGATACTAAAAAAATTGACCTTCACCATAAATTTTCATGTTCACGACGTTTCTGGTCGTTCTGACCTGAATATGAAATAAAAATAAATTGGAATTTTAAAGAAATATTTTTTTATTTTGTTTTTTTTTAGATTAAAAAAAAAGATTTTTTATTTACATTTAATAATTATCTCCCTTTTTTTCAACTCTTCAAAAAAATTTTCACTTTAATTAATATCTGCAAAGCCAAATTATTGAACTCCCAAAAAATTTTTCAAAAACTGGTTTAATCCAACGCTTTTATCCACTTGGTTTTTTTTATATAGTTTTAATATATATATATATATATATATATGAAATCGCTAAAAAAGAAAGAGCATAGCATGATGAAAAAGACGCCAAACTTGAAAAACAAAATTTTATCGTCTAAATGTTTATGTTTATTATTAAGAGGAAAGACCAAAGTTTTTTTTAATTATTTTTAAAAATTTTCCTTCTTTTTAGAACATTCTAAATTTTGATTAAAAAAACCTTGTTTCTCTTTTGTATCAACCGGAACTAGTAAAATAATATACAAATTTTTTTTTTTTTTTTGGTATGACACACATTAATTTGGAAAAATCTTGCAAAATAAAAAATAATTGTCGGATGTTAATGAAACTTTCAGAAACTATTCACAGATGATCGAAATTATTATAAATATGTTTTTTTTTTATTAAAGTCATGGCAGAAATATTTTTTTTATATTTATTACCCCCCCTAACTAATTTTATGAAAAAACTCTAGAAATTCGATCGCATCAGGTTTAGTGATTACAATAGTTAAAAAGCACAAGGCTTTGAGGAATGCAAATCATGTTTTTTTTTTTTTTTTTATTGGACCCCCACCTACCTGAAAATCAGCTCTGAATTGTAACATACAAAACTCAATAAAACAAAGATATTATTTAATTTCAAATGCTTTTATTTGCTTTTAGTTGTTTTTATGAATATGGACAATATTTTCTGAAAGCAAAAAAAAATTTTCGATGAAAAATGAATTTTTAATACAATTATTTGTTATTTCTTTAATTATAATAGATTTTTTACATTTAAGTTGTTAAAATATTATAAAATTAGTTAAAAAGCCGCATCAGGTTTCCTAAATGTCCTTATGAGATAGATCTTTTTTTTAGCGCGTTGTAAATTGTATCATTTTGACTAATCAGAAGATCCACAGTAATTAAGAAATGTAATTTTGTGTTTATAATCGGGCTGTAATTATAAAAATACGGAAGACCAACCAGAATACAATTAAGTTGCGTTATTTGAGTTAAGCATTGTTCTCCGCTGTTAAGGCCTTTTTACTTTTGCGAAACACGTGTGGAGAAGTTAATTTGATTTTTCAATTTCAACTGAGAAGGGTACCTACAAGTATCAGTATCATCTTATGAAATTTATATGATCTTATTTTTATATTAATCTCAGTTATGACATTTTTCCATAAATGAAATATCAAAATTAATAATAAAATGAATGGAAATACAAATAACACAGTAAAATGTAATAAATGTACATAAAATTATAGCATTTCATGTACACTTCTGATAAAATTTCATGAGAAAGGTACCTATAAGTTAATTAGATACCTTTCTTATGAAATATGAAATTTAATCTCACTCTTAACAGTCGTATTTTTTAATTTCTTTATAATATATTTTCCATAAAGGTGAAAGCTAAGTACAAAAAAATTAGAGCGCTGAAAGTATTCCTTAAAAATAACGAGGTAAATAATTTGTTCACTTAAATGTAAATTATTTCACTTTTCTCCTTCCGTAGAACAAATTATCCTCACGGAATCCGTCAATATGTCATTCATCACCTGTCAAGTGAGGCGAAATTTTGTGACCTGCTTTGTTTTATTTTTTCAAATTACATCTTTTTCGGCGCAGAAGCTAAGTTAAGTTTGGTTCAAAATATTTTAAATAAACATTATAATTTCTGATTTTCTTAAAATAAGTTTTGAAAAAATGATAATTGATATTTAAAAAGAATTTCAAAGTGAGATTTTCATTTTTTTTTATAAAATGGAAAAAAATGGTCAATTTTGCTGATTGTCAAAAAAAAAAAAAAAAAACATTTTTAACGAAAATTTCAGGTCTTGCTAGGAACGATTAAAAATGGAAAAAAAATACCCCCAAAATACTTTGATCTTTCCTCTTAATAATAACATAAACATTTAGACGATAAAAATTTTGTTTTCATCAAGTTTGGCGTCTTTTTTCATCATGCTATGCTCTTTTTTTCTCATGGAGAACCTATCGTGGAGGAAAATACTTGCTTTTAATTCTTCGACAAACTTGTCAAACAAGGCATTTACTTTTAAATCTGAAAAAATCTAAAATCAGTTAAAGGTTCTAGAAAACATTGAAAAATTTTTTAAAAAATTCCATTCACGACGCCAAAAAATGTTTTTTAATTTTGTAGACCATAAATAAATCATGTTTTTCATCATGGATGGAAAAAATTTAAAACAATTTATTTAATTAATCTGTGTCGTTTCATGACGGATTTTATTTTTTTTTAAATAATAAAAATTTTTATATATATATTTTTGGTTATTGTGTTTTTTTATTTTTTTGTTAAAGATTTAAAAAAAAAAAGATTTGATCTGATATGGAAAAGTTAATATGATCCGCTTTAACTTACTTTTAAATATTCTTTATAATGCTTTATAAGCATTATAAATATATATTTGTAATTTGATGTTCATGATCAACGTTACCAAAATGGACGGATGGTTCAAATGATTGAGATTTTGCAAAAGTTTTTTTAAAAATTATATTTTTTGAATGTTTTGAATGAACTAATTTTGTTTTGATAACATTTAAAAAAATTAATTGTTAACATTAAATTTTGTAATGGATAAACAACTTTTATCCAACAATAATATAAATTTTGTTTTTTTCAACAGCCATTTTATTGTAAAAATCAATTATTCAATTTCAACTGTCGAATAATTGAAAAAAATATTTGTGTCATTTTAATCATCACACTAGTAAAAATCATTATTAATTAAACGAAAAATAGATTGAAATTTCATTCAAGTCGACAACAGTTTTGGCGAATCCATGCAGGTCATTGTTAAAATACAAGTGAAATATTCTGTAAGAAAAGCTCGTTAACCATCACACTGAAACCGTCATCCGAACGAAATAGCATTATTTCAAATCAACACACCCACAGAGCCCACTGCATAGTCCCATTAAAATCTTTTTAATTTTGTTTTTTTTTTGTTTTCCCCTTCAAACATGCGCTCCCTGGAATTTGGACCATTAGCATTTTCCTTAATAAGACAGATCAAACCAACTGCATTCTCATTTTCATTTTAACCAAAAAAAAAACAAAAAAAAAACAGCTCTTTATCCACTGGGCCATGTGTCCAGTAGATAAAGACGTTGGTTAGAAATAAATGATACATCATGAAGAGTCATGGCACGTGGAATTAAACAATCTACCCGATGAACGAAATAAAAGTTTCCTTTCGGTTTTTTTCCTTAATCATCTAAAATCAAGGCAGGATTTTTTTTTCAAAATTTCGAAACGTTGTTATATGGCAAATGAAGATGAGGAATAACAAATTTTTTAATGGAAATACCCTTAAAAGCTATCGAATACCTCATCTCAGAGATATAGAGGCTTCAATGTTTTGAATATTGCAAAACAGAAGATGAGGATAACAAATTTTCCAACAATTTACCAATTTATGACAAATAATCATAATACCTCATCTTATTTTTTTTCAAGTACATTTTACGTTATGCATATGGCTAATAAAGAAAAAAAACAGTCCGAATAATGTAAATAATACAAGTAATAAAATATTCCTCATCTCAGAAAGTATAGAACGCATTTTTAATGATTTTGTTAAATTTTCCTGAAGATGTTACAGTTTTTGATCACTTTTAATGTAAATAATGCAATTAATTCATGTGAAATACCTTATTTCAGATTATAATTCCGTTTTTGAATATGACAATGAAGATGGGGATAACAGTCCGAATAATGGAAATAATACAAGTAATCATAATAATACCTCATTCAAGATATAGATTAAAATGTTGTTTGTTTTAAAATTTCAATGAAGTCGAAACGTTTAAAATATGGCAATGAAGATGAGGATAAATTTCCTTTGGAATTCAAAAAAAAATTTCTTTCATTTCAGTTTATCTTTTTTTTTTTTTTCCTCAAATAATGAAGACCATTTAAGGGTCTTTTGAATTTTTTGGGTTTTTCCAATTTTTGTGAATATGGCAAAGAAGATGAGGATAACAGTCCGAATAAATGGAAATAATGCAAGTAATCAAAATAAAAATTTAACCTCATCTCAGAGATTTTTTAGAGGCCGAAATATTTGTGAATATGGCAATTTTTATCGAAACGTTGTAAATATTATAATGAAGAAAAGGATAGCAGTCAGAAAAAAAAAAATAAAAAAAGTAATCATAATTTTTTTCTGAGAGATATAGAAAGATATTAAAGAAGACCGGAGGGTAAATTTCATTCAAACCTTGTGAATATGGCAAAAAGATGAGGATTTAAAAATGAATGATGGAAATAATAACAAACCATCATGTTTAAATTCAAAATAAAAATATAGAATTTATTCATAAAGAACTTTTAAATTTGCTAACACCACAGATTTACAAGAAGATAACGCCTTTTCCTTATCATAAAATGGCGGTTTGACAGATGAACATATTTAGCTGCTAGTTCTTGATGCGATAAGCGAAACCATCCCAGGGTAATGATTATTGGCAAACTTTACGGAACGATTTTCAGATAGGAACTCATATAATTTTGCGCCTGAAAATAAACGTACTCAGATATTTGATTTAGCAGATTTTTCACTTTATCGGATCACGAATTGTTTTATTGTATCACATGGTTTTCTAATATTGCCTCCGCGAGGACGATTTCTTTTAGTGAATAGATAAATAAGAATTGATGGAAAATAAGAATAAATAAATTTTAGCGAATAGATAATAAGAGTCGATAGAAAATCTATTTCTCAGAAGATTCCACGAAGGTTCGTTTTGATTTTACCATTGAGGAAAATTAAAGCGATTCTTTGTTTGGGTGTCAAGAAGTTGGAATGTTATGACCACAGTCTAAGAGCCAACAATCTTTTCACTTGCCATCCTGCGAGGTATCACCGTAGGCAAAAGAAGAAGAGGCCGAGAGGAAAATAGTCTGATAACGTCACTGCAAGATCATTCGCAGACGCTCAACGTCGGCATTCCGAAACTCTACAATCACACATAGTGATGGGACTGGATATTATTATTATTTTTATTTTCTTTGATTTCTGGCGTTTACACATTTCTTTCCGGGTCCCGCCCAGGGACCTAAGATTAGAAATGGCATCATGACACTTTCCACTGACAAAAAAAAAAAAAAATTACATAGATAAAGCCCTTTCGTAAAGTGTGGGCTGTACTTGTCAGAACAATTTTTGTATCTCCTTGAGGCATGGACTTCCAGGAATCCCTTCAATTAGTCTACTGCAATCTTTTCCAACGAGTCCTAGGGCTCCAACTACAACAGGGATTGTTGATGTTCCCATATGCCACATTTTCGAGATTTCTATTTCAAGGTGTATTTTGACAGCTTTTTGAATATCTTCAAAGATACATTGCAGTCAGCAGGGACTGCCATATTAATAAGGAGGTACCGTTTTTGTTTGTGGTCTTTAATAACAATTGTTTGTGGTCTTTAATAACAATTGTTATTATTATTATTATTGACAAGCATCTGACAGGTTCACATTCTGAATACAAATATTCAGAATCTACCGACGTTTCGACCCTGAAGATAGTTACGTATGCAAACTGCTAACTTCCCGGCTCTGTGGAATGAACAGGATGGCTGGAGAGTTCCATAAGATTTATACTAAGCTCTTTGGTGAATTCCTCTTAGTAACTAATTAACAGGAAATCTCAATACTTCCTAGATATCTAGATTGCTGCACTTGCTTATTCTTGGTATCTCCATTTTGTAATTTGCATGTTGTGTGTCTCTTTTGCTGACAAGCATGCATTCCGTATTCTTGCAGTTGGTGCTTAGTCCTTTCTTCTCGCTTTCCTTCACAAACTTATGTGGGATTTCTTGTAGTTAATGTCGTCGGATGTTTGAACACCACAAGATATTTTACTGAATAATTAGCAAGTGGCAGATCAAACTTTCATGATAGGCCAAGTAGCGTTCTGAAAAGTTCTGTCAGGTTTATTTCAAAATACTACTGTTCCCCCAATAAAAGGCCAAAAGAGCCACCCAAGGTAGAGTGTTGTTAAATGAGTTCGCTGTAACGTAGTAACGGGATGAAGTAAGAAGTGCATATTATATAGGACAGCTAAAGATTGACCCTAGATTTGAAGAGGTTAAATATTATAGTGATCGAGGAAGCATCATCTCGGGAGTCTCTCTCACAAATTAATAATTCTGGGGCAGAATTTTTCCGAGGAAAACTTCCTCCTTACCGGTGGAATACGAAAGAAATGAGGATGTAGACCTTATGCCTGTCATGACGGGTCTTACCTATGAAGGTCTAGACTGACGGTACTAAGGAATGTAGCTCGTCACATGTCATGAAAATAGCGTTGGAGTAACAAGAAGCTAATAACTTCTAGTTTATGGGAAAGGAGATGTAGGGTGGAAAACCACAAGTCTAAGTAAACACTTTTTGAAATCTGCCAAGGCTGAACAGAGAGACTGGACAGCTCCAGCCAAGATATGACAGCAATACTTTATTTTTGGTCTGATTTAACTTTGACAGGAAGAGTTTTTTTTAATAACGTCACCCCAAGAAAGGCAATAAAGCCACTAAGACAAAGGGAATTACTGAGTGTTAAATAATAAGGAAAACATTATTAAGAAGTGAGAACAATGGAAGAGTAATCAGAAACACTGTAGATAAGGATTGACATTGCATTTAAATTTTTGGAGGTCAAAGTTGACTGGAAAGCACGGAGCCGGAAGAGAGCTCCACAATTGAGAAGTGTGAGAAAAGAAACTGTTAGTATAGAACTTATGGTTACATCTAGCCAATTCAACTGTGAATAGACGAGACATTGCCGCCAATCAAAAAGTCTACGTACCATAGCGAAGAGTTCGTTCGAATAATTATCATATAAGTATTTATAGAAAACGCAGGAAGAAGTTAGATTACGATAATGTGATTGAAGCTAAGATGCAAGATCAAGACCAGTAATATTGCTGATTCCATTTGGATTGTATCAAGAATCTCTAAATATACAGCAGGAGCACCGGACCATATGTGGCAGCAATATTCGAAGCATGAACGAACGGCAGGCTTATAGATACGTAAGATAGATTCTGGAGAGAAAAATTGTCTTGCACGACATAGTGAACCAACTTTCCTAGCTGCAGTCCTAGCAATTGATTCAATCTAATCTTTCCACTTCATGGGAGGAAGGAAGGAAGGGATCTTTCAGGGGATAATTAAAGAGACGTTTCGTTTTGGAGACATTAAAATTGACAAGCTATTCCTTGCTCCTGTTAACAACTGACTGTAGATCATTTTTTTATTTTTTTTAATTTTTTTATTTAGATCAGCTGCTAATTTGACCGTCATCGAACTAATCACACTTACTATCGAGGCAGGAATAAATTGCTCTGTCATCAGCATAGAGAACTTATGTCATCAGGAAGGATGGTAGACCTATAGATACGCAAGATAGATTCTGGAGATAAATTGTCTGGCACGACACAGAGAACCAACTTTCTTAGCAACACACCTAGCAATTGATTCAATATAATCATTTCACTTCATGCGAGCCGAGAATCTTAGCCACTCTCCGGGAGGTTAGTATCAACCATGTTGATGGAAGGAAGGGGTCTTTCAAGCTGATGATAGACAGCAGTTTCATTTTGGAGGCGTTAAAATTAACAAGCCATCCCTTGCCCCAGTTAACAATAGACTGAAATGTCGTTTTGGGCATCGGCTGCTATTTTTATCGTATCGAACTGATCAGCCCTACTATCAAGACAGGTGTAAATATTTTGGTCATCAGTTTAGATATCAAATTGGGAACTGATGACAAATTGTCCCAAGGATAGAGCACTGGTAGACACCTGTTAAATACTTTCTGGAGCGATAAAGTAAACTTACAATTTCCCCCATTATTTACTAGGAATTTCTGGATTTAGTCATAAAATAATAGCATTGGCATTATACAGGACGCGATGAATAAATTGTCATCTAATTTACGCAAAAATCGAAAATGACACTTCGGAATCTCCTGCAACTCTTCTGGGCGGTCTCCTTGTTTAAGTTGGTGAATGCTGCCATAATCCCCAGCTTCAGTTCATCTTTGGTGTAACACAGAGATTTGTTGGTTTCTCTCTCAACTACGCCCTACACATACTAATCAAGGGGGTTGCAGTCTGGAGGGGGGGGGGTAGATGACCAGACGTAAGGAGTGATGTGGTCGTAGAAATTGTCTGACAGATTTGACTGGGTTCTCTAGCTTACGTGGCATAGTGCAGAGTCCTGTTTTCAGACAGATTCTTCCAGCAGCCATCCTCGTGATTCAGAGCAGCAGTACCTCCTCAAGGCACTTCATTTGGTCCTCTGTATTGAAGCTGAGGCGCCCACCAACAAATTCTGGAATTCTTTTCTTGTCAGAACGATCAGAGTTTTCCGAGCTGCCGTATCTTCGTAATCACCATTAGACTCATCCAACTCTTTCCGAACCCTCTGCACGCTCCTCAGATTGACACCCAAACACTGTGAAATGTTCGTATTGGAGTTTCCAGCGCTAATGCCAAGCAGTAAAGCATGCCGTTTACCAATTTCTAGCTGAGTGAATTGTGTCATGTTGCTCTTTTTCTTATAGAAGGTGACCTACTGACCCCACTATATTGGGCAGTTGTCAAAATCAAAAACAAAAAGAGAAATTAAAAATTAAAAAAATTTAAAATATAAAATGGCGACAATTTACCAATCGCAGTCTGTACTTTTAAGGCTGTAGATAATTATACTAATGGAACGCTAGACAATGATTTCTTTGAGTGCTACTGTTATTGTGATGATGTTAAAATCAAATATTGGCAGAACTCGGAGTTTTAAGATAGTTCGAGGACTATAGAATTTTATTTTTTATTTTTTAATGTTTTCCTGTTGGTTTATTTTATCGTGTGCATTTTTCTTTTTAATGTATTGACTCTACATTTCTTGAAGGCATAAATGAAAATCCTCACAAACAAAGGCTAACAATTTAAAGTGCAATGCAATAAATCTTTTACGATCTGTAGGGAAAAAATCTGCCGATTTCTTCATGAATTATTTATCCAAAAATTAAATAAATCATGAAAATTCAGTCCAGATATCCCACGGTATACTGTCTACATACTTTCATTTTTTTTCATTTCCCTTTTAGAAAATAGAATTGGTAAATACAATTCTAATGAAGCTGTCCTTGTTGATGTCTTTGAGAGAGAGAGAGAGAGAGAGAGAGAGAGAGAGAGAGAGAGAGAGAGAGAGAGTCATAAAAGCAACATCTAATCTTTGGTCAATGGCTAACGATATAGCGAGGCCCGCAAAACGCACATTCAACGTCCAACTGAAGTCCTCCGACCCTTCAACCCGGAATCATCTCAAAAAACCGGGGGAAACACAAATCGCCGGCCACCCATTCCGGCGAACTGCAATTTCCACTTTCGAAGTAAAAGAAATCTGTATTCAAATTACGTGCTAGTCTGTTGCGTTTACTTTCACGCTAATACGTTTGTGAAACATACGTAAGATAGATTCTGGAGATAAAAATTGTCTAGTACGACACAGTGAACCAACTTTCCTAGCGGCAGCCCTAGCAATTGATTCAATCTAATCTTTCCACTTCATGGGAGAAAGGAAAAGATCTTTCAGGGGATAAATGAAGAGAAGTTGCGTCTTGGAAACGTTAAAAATGACAAGATGCTCCTTGCTCCTCTTAACAACAGACTGTAGGTCATTTTTTTAGATCAGCTACTCATTTGACGTCAACGAAATAATCAGTCTTACTATCGAGACAGGAATAACTGGCTGTGTCGTCAGCATAGAGAACTATTGTCATCAGAAAGGATGGTAGACTTATAGATACGTAAGATAGATTCTGGAGATGCCGAGATGCAAGATCAAGGCCAAAGATATTGCTGATTATTCTTTGGATTTTATCGAGGATCTTTAGATATATAACAGGAGCACCAGACGATAAGTAGCAACAATATTCTACGCATGGAGCAATGTTAGACTTTTAAATATGTAAGATAGATTCTGGAGAGAAAAATGTCTGGCATGACACAGTGAACCAACTTTCCTACCAGCAGATCTAGCAATTGATTCAATATAATCTTTCCACTTCATATCAGTTTTAAATGTTACCCCGGAAAGACGCAATGAGCTATGCAGATGGAAGGCAAAAAAAAAAAAAAAGGTTCTCTCAGACGATTAAAATGAACAGATTCGTTTTAGTGTCATTTCTTGCCCCAGTTAACAACAGATTATAGGTCTTTTAGCTGCTAATTTGTCATTATCGAACCAATCAATACTTACTATTAAAACAGATTAATATAAATGTATATATTCAAAGCATGGACGAATGGTAGACTTATAGATACGTAAGACAGATTCAGGAAAGAAAAATTTACTAGCTCGACACAATGGACCAACTTTCCTAGCAGTAGGCCTAGCAATTGATTCAATCTAATCTTTCCACTTAATTTATTTCTTAAAATCTCCTCAAAATTTAACAATGCTTCTTATATTTTGATGGTTATTTGTCGACAAGGGAGATGGAAAGAGAGATTATAAGTGCATCGTTAGCGCAACTCTGGCATGCTAATTCCGTGATTACCCTAGAATTAAATTAATATAGTAGCCACCTGTTTATCTAGAGAGATAAATCTAGCGGCCTGTTTGGTGAAAATTTATTCCTTTGGGGGTGAAAATAAAGTGACCCCTCCAGTTTGAAGAAAGGGGCGATGTTTTATGGTAGATTACATGGTCGTGCCTACAAGCTCCATAGGAATACAGGTCAGTCAATATAATCCTTCCAGTTCATGAGAGTCGAGAATCTCTTCTCGTCCGAGATGGATTTATTTAGCAACCAGCCTAAAATAGGGAAACTTCTGATTTCCAAACTGTGGAGAAGGTAACCGGAAACCATTCCTGGTCAGTTGCACTCGCTTTTGCACTAATACCCTTGAGAAAGGCATGAAACCATATTTTCTCGTCCGAGCTGGATTTAGCTGGCAACAAGCTTAAGTTCCGGAAAGGTCTGATTTCAAAACTTAGGAGAAGGTAACCGGAAACCATTCCTAGTTACAATCGCTCTAAAATACGCTTTGGGAGAGGCATGAAACCATACCTTCTTGTATCAGAGATGGATTTAGCTGGCAGCAAGCCTAAGGTTGGAAAAGTTCTGATTTCCATACTGAGGAGAAGGTAACCGGAAACCATTCCTAGTCAGTTGCACTCGCTTTCGTACTAATACCCTTGAGAAAGGCATGAAACCATATCTTCTCGTCCGACATGGCTTCATTTAGCAACTAGTCTAAGATAGGGAAATTTCTTATTTCTATACTGAGGAAAAAGTAACCGGAAAACATTCCTAGTCAGTTGCACTCGCTTTCGCACTAATACCCTCGGGAAAGGCATGAAACCATATCTTCTCGTCCTAGGTGGATTTATTTAGCAACCAGTCTAAGATAGAGAAATTTCTAATTTCCAAACTGAGGAGAAGGTAACCGGAAGTCATTCCTAGTCAGTTGCACTCGCTTTCGCACTAATGATAATTGTAACATTAGTCATTCATTGATTGCGCACCCATTGCAGTTGTTGGTTGAATTTTATAAAATCTTCCTTTTAAATCAATTTTTTTAGGAAAATTCGTTTCTTAAATCCAGTAGCTGTTATCGATCTTTCCAATATTGGTGAAGGTTTCCTTCCTAACCTTTTGTTTGAAGTCGTGTTGAATATCAGAATCTTAATTATGTCATTATTTTTTCTTCGTGTAACATATGAAATTTATTTTAGCTGTTGCTACGTTTGACCGTCCTCAATATGATAATGGTATCAATCGATCTTTCTCTGCTCGTCAAGGTATGGATTAACTGGCAGGATAGACTACTCAGAATTCCAAACAGTGGAAAAGGTAACAGGAAACCACTCCACTATATTCCCTAAGGAGGTATGGCAATTCACGGATAACAAAAGGCATTTTAGCGTGTCATA
Organism: Acanthosepion pharaonis; assembly: GCA_903632075.3. Classification (NCBI taxonomy): domain Eukaryota; kingdom Metazoa; phylum Mollusca; class Cephalopoda; order Sepiida; family Sepiidae; genus Acanthosepion; species Acanthosepion pharaonis. The sequence goes on along the minus strand of CAHIKZ030001895.1, from coordinate 293,500 downwards.
ATCGCTTTAACTCTGAAGGAACATGACATAAAAGAATTAAGTGGTTTGAACTCTCTTATATAATGGAATTTCTGTTTGGCTTTGTTTTTAAATTCCGGTGAACTATCGGATATCTATGCCTCTTCCGTATAAACTCGAACGTCAGCTGTGACACAGGGGAACTAGAGAAAGATATTCGATATTTATCATACTGAAAACGATATCAGTGTCCGGTATTTTTTATATTTTTATGGATATCTGAGTCTTTTTCATAAAGGGATGATCTATGCCTGGGACAGTTCCAGAATAAGGCTAGCAAAGATAACCGCAGTATTTCATCCATATTTATATAGCAAAAGCCGTCAACACGGAGTTTATTAATAAAGAATCCCGACTCTCACTTTTGACAAGTTTTCCTTCTTCCTGAGCAAAACATTAATAAGGAAATGATTGTAGTGACACCAAGAACGAGATCTCGTATTTATACCAAACACCATGATGATCGCAGGTTTTATTCAATGAGGAAAAAACTTTAACTAACTTTATCTTTAATAAAGTAATAATTTGGCGCCAAAATGATAAAATTAGTTACGTGAGCCTTTTTATTTTAGCGTTACGTGAGCCTTTCCATTTTAGCGTTACGTGAGCCTGTCCATTTTAGCGTTACATTTCATGTAATGTCGTCCTTGGTTCTTTACTCTCTACCAGTTTTTGGTGTGCGGCCCCACGCCCACGTCCAATACAACGGCACTCTCTCGCTAGAAAGAAAACAGATTAAAATTTATTGTGTCAGCCGCACAATGTCTTCCCAACTGAGCAATGGTGAGAGGAAAAAGATCATTCAGGCCTTCAGTAATGGTACCGACATTCACACTCTGGATTCCATCTTCAAAGTCCATTGAAGAACCATCAAGAGAACGGTGAATAATTTAAAAAAAAGGGGAACAGGGAAGAAATCTGGATCAGAAGGTTCATCATTTCAATTTAGAGTTAAATATATTTTTATTGTTTAAAGTAGAGTCTAATAGTGTCATACGAATCTCGGAGAATTCCAGTAAGATATCTTTAATCATTTCTAAGATACAACGCTTCAAATCTTAATCTAGCAATCTGGAGCGATTTTTTATCTGTTCAATGGTTTTCTCAGTCATGTACGCTTAAATTCATATAGTCTATGCAGCAAAGAGTTTTTCCGAATACATCCGAAGTTACATTGTGACGATAGGAAAGTGGCTGAAGCCAAGATGCCAGGTCAAGATCAGTAAAATTGCGGATTATTCTTTGGATTTTATCAAGAATTTCTAAATACATAGCAGGAGCACCGGACCATAAGTGGCATCAATATTCAAACTAATGACGAATGGTAGACCTATTTATATATAACTTAAATTCCAAAGAGAAAAATGTTCTAACACGACACAGTGGACAGCATGCATAGCAGTTGATTAAATATAATCTTTCCCCTTATGGGAGGAAGCAAGGGATCTTTCAGGAAAGAGACGTTTCATTTTGGAGACGTTAACATTGACAAGCTATTCCTTGCTCCAGTTAACAACGGACTGCAGGTCATTTTTCTTAGATCAGCTGCTAATTTGACCTGATCAAAATAACTATCGAGACAGTAGTAAATGGGCGTGTCATCAGCATAGAAATCTGATGTTATCAGGAAGGACACTGATGAAAATGAATATATATGTATAGTCATCCACAGACAGACTATTTCACTGTATCACAGCTCATTAGTGTGGTTAGACATTACTTCAAGCTAGGATCGAAACCCGACTGATTCAGCAACAGTCGGATATTTTTCTTCTAAGCTATCGGCGCACGGGTTAAAAAAGGGGCGTATTTTTACGTGCTTATTTTGTGAATAAACACGCCAATGATTGACAGTGCTCAATTCAGGGAAGGGGAAGAGCCTTGTATTATTAGTAGTAATAGTCATTGTTTACAAATTTGCAATTATCTCCCAAGAGTGCACAACCCAATTTAAGTTTTTCAGGTGCGTATATATTGTCATCCTGACACACACTGTTTCACTGTAACACTGGTCATCAGTGTATAGACATCCGATTGCTTCAAGCCAGGATAGAAATTGACTGATATATATATATATATATATATATATATATATATATATATATATATATATACCTTATACCCTTGGGAAAGGTATGAATCCTCTTCTTCTCCCTCCAGCTATGGGTAAAATAGCAGCACAGACTGGGTTCTATAGTCTTGGATGGCAACTGGTCTAGGAGAAGGTCAACTCTGAATTCAAAACCTGCGGAGGGTCGTTTGGGAACCTTGTGGCATTCGGTGCACCAGGTCTCTATTCGTACCTTCGAAAAGTGTGGATCGTCCTGCACGAGGCCTTCACCACTATAATCAAATCTCATGTGCCGGTGTCGGGCTGTCGGTTTCCTGGAAACTGATCTGTTTGACCCTCATACGTCGAATATCGACGGGAGAGTCGACTATATACGGGTGTAACAGCAACATTGTTCAAATCATGTAATGGCATGCGATAGTTGTCCATCACACAAAAAAATGTTTAATGTCTAAAAAGACACTAAATTAATTTTCTTTAATACAGGTTTTCAGATAAGCTATTTTTTAGCTATCTTGAGACCATTTATCGTAAGAATCACTGAAAAACCCTTTGAGTTATTCAGCTAGAAAGAAAACAGATTCAAATTTATTGTGTCAGCCGGACTATGTCTTCCCAACTGAGCAATGGTGAGAGGTAAATGAGCATTCAGGCCATACTAATGGTGCCAAAATTCATACTCTGGCTTCCATCTCCAAAGTCCATTCAAGAACCATCAAGAAAACGGTGAATAATTAAAAAAAAAGGGGGGAACAGTAGAGAGGAAATCTGGATCAGGAGGTCACAACAGGAAGTGGGACCATCATTTCAACTTAGAGCTAAATATATTCTTATTATTTAAAGTAGACTCTAATAGTGTTATAAAAACCTCGGAGAATTCCAGTAAGATATCTTTAATCATTTGTAAGATACAACGCCTCAAATCTTAATCTAGCAATTGGACAATTTTGCCGTTACATTATTTGGATAATTTTGTTTTTATATGTATATATATATATATATATATATATATATATATATATATATATATATATGTGTGTGTGTGTGTGTTTGTGTTTGGATAATTCTTTTCCTTTTTTATAGAAGTGCATTTAAGTTTCTTTTTTTAATTTTTTTTCTTGTGTTCTTAGAATTGTTTTCTGGACATAAATTATATATAAAAAGTTCGATGATTTTGTATGTCCGATCGCTTTCGATTATACTTTTTAGCCATTATCGAGGCCGACCTTATTTTTTTTATTTTTTCTTTTGAATGTATGGATTTTCTTATTTATGTAACTAGTGTTAGAGAAATGTTTGCTTTTCCAAACACGGTCAGCACATTGTAGCCGTGTTCGTAGTTGATATTACTAAATGTTGGCTTTTTCTTTCTTATTAATAATGCTTCCGTTATTTTACCTTTTTACGTGTGAATGAAAAAAAATGTTCTTTTTATCCGAATGCTTTCGGCTATACATTTAGCCATTTTCAAGGATAAAATATTTTAACTGTTAAATTTTGTTTTTCAGTTTGTTGTATGTATGTTTTATAAAATGTTTTCATTTTTCAAAACACGGTTAAGATATTGTGCCCATGTTCAAAGTTATCTACGAATTTTGATTGATCAGGAATAGATTCGGATAGTTTTTATATAATTTATCATCCGAAAAAAAAAAATTAGATCGCATGAGAAATTGTTTAAAAAACTAAATAAAAGCACCTTGTCTGTCGTATTCAATGAAACGTGCATATATATATATATATATATATATATATATATATATATATATATATATATATATATATATATATATATATATATATATATATATATATATATATATATATATATATATATATGACTGAAATGACGTCTCACATAATAGTTATATACTGGCAATCAATAACTTCTTCCGCGTTTTGTTTCCTGACGCAGTTATAGATGGCGGACTCTATTCTCATTATCAGACAAAATATTAAAGATTCATGGTTCTTTCCCACATTTCTGCTAGAAAATAAATTCTTCCTGTCGTCTCAGAGTTACGACAGCTTGAGTAAAATTATTTTTCACGAAATCTTTTGAATCGAAATAACATTCCCTTTTGTCTTTTCTAAAAAAATATGATGTGAACTTTATAAAAACTTGTGAAAATCCTATTTCCCAAAAGTGCTTTTTTAAAAAAAAAAGAGAAAGATTTTAAAGTAACTCCGAAAAGCATGCTCGTATGTAATAATTATTTCATTATCAAATCCTCAATCATTTTCTTTCGCTTCATTCACTATAAGCGTGTTATTGAAGTGTAATGTTTAGCCGCTAGGAACAAGAATTTCGGTGATCCTCGTTCGAACCCCAGTCGAGTTCGTTATACACTTTCGCAGACATCCGTCTATTCTCCTACCAACTTATTGCGTAAATAGTATACAAGATGTGGTTGGCAACCAGTCGAGGAGAAGGAAAATTCTAAATCCAAATTCCAGACACCTGAACCTGATTTTAAAACAAGGACGACGGAGATACTCTGTCTGTAAAACCATTAGCGGCATTCCTTTTCAGTTAGAAAACCATAATCATGAAATGGAATGAAAGCAGTCATGGCACCTACCGGAAATTCTTCATAAATGTCTCAGATTTTGGAATTAATGCTAAAACCTTTAAATGCATCATTTTATGGATACGTATTGACAGTAGATATAAGAAAATCTTACATATACTACGGTAGAGTTAGTTTTGTCCAACATCGAAAAATGCTACAAAACTGAAACATTAACTTAAGAACGCAAAACATGTTCTTAACCTTTTGCCTGTCCTGCGCATTATATAAGATACACAGGACATGTGATTTCCACGTCTGTGCATCATATGTGGGGCATATTTAATTTGATTTTGAAAGTATGCTAAAACTAAGGACGCTTAAGTAAAGAGTCTACTATAGAGCAAGATGTCAGGGGAAAGGCCTAAACTAATATTTTGGGCGTCATTTCTGACCACAGGACGCTAGACTGATAATGTAAGGTCACAAATGAAAGACATCTATTTTCCTACTTTACTGAAAATGATTATAACCTTTGCAAGACATGTGATGTACAGAGCGTGGTGTAAATAATTTATGATTTGTACCTTCTCTGATAGTGACGCATAGGTATTTATAATGTGAAACTATATATCAGTACATTCTTTTTGTCAAATAAGCTGAGTTGCCTTGCAATAGTTACAAATCTGAAAAAGAATTATGAACTTTTGGATAGTATACACGGAAATGCCCTGGACAGGCAGAGGGTTAAATAACTCCATCAGATCTAAACCCTCATATGAATATCAAACAAGACGTTGAACCTGTTCAGAAATGTCTAAAATGTCATCTGTGTACAAGGAATCCTCCATGTCTTTAAGACCTGGAAGATTCCTTATATATAAGCTTTATATAGTTGAGGACTATTCATAATCAGATGACATACACTGGCGCTACAGAATCACAAATAAATTAACCAAATAATAAAAAACCACATAAATTCATGGCTTTTACCATCATCAATAACTAAAATGTATACCACATGCAACTCAAAGGGAAAATAACACTACAATGAACACTTAGTCCTGGATATGACAGCAAGGCCTCTGATCGGAATGTTCTGAGGGGCGGAGAACTTCTCTTAGCTGCTGTTGTTCCCAGGTCCACCCTAACCAGGGGTGGTAGCACCTGTTAGGGTCCTAGCACTGGGCAAATAGCGAACTATTTAGTAAAATGAACAATAAAACACTTTTAAAGCAAAATGACCAACAATACATTTTTAAAGCAAAATGACCCACAATACATTTTAAAAGCAAAATGACCAATAAAACATTTTTAAAGCAAAATGACCAACAATACATTTTTAAAGCAAAATGACTAACAATACATTTTTAAAGCAAAATGGCCCACAATACATGTTAAAAGCAAAATGACTAACAATACATTTTAAAGCAAAATGACCCACAATACATTTTTAAAGCAAAATGACCAACAATATATTTTTAAAGCAAAATGACCAACAATACATTTTTAAAGCAAAATGGCCCACAATTCATTTTAAAAGCAAAATGACTAACAATACATTTTAAAGCAAAATGACCAACGATATATTTTTAAAGCAAAATGACCAACAATATATTTTTAAAGCAAAATGACCCACAATACATTTTTAAAGCAAAATGACTAACTATATATTTTTAAAGCAAAATGACTAATAAAATTTTAAAAGCAAAAATAACCAATAAAACATTTTTTTTTGACCCACAATACATTTTAAAAGCAAAATAACCAATAAAACATTTTTAAAGCAAAATGACCCACAATACATTTTAAAAGCAAAATGACCAATAAAACATTTTTAAAGCAAAATGACCCACAATACATTTTTAAAGCAAAATGACCAACAATATATTTTTAAAGCAAAATGACTAACAATACATTTTAAAGCAAAATAACCAATAAAACATTTTTAAAGCAAAATGACCCACAATACATTTTTAAAGCAAAATGACCAACAATACATTTTATCTGTAGTTGAAGGCAAAAAAATGCGTTCAAAATATATTTACTTGAAACCATAAAATTGTGTTAAACTTATTTAAATTTCAGCTGTACATAACCCATAGAAATGTTGATATGCCGTTCAACAAAATCAAGCAACCAAACAACTAACATGAAAGAACTCTTTTATGACATTATTCCATACAATATCCTATAATTTCTTAAAGAAATCAAACAGTATTCCAAAATATAATTTCAACGAAGCTACAACATAAAACACACATATTACCGGCTTTAGAAATTATGTCCAAACAAAAACATATATGAACAAAAGCTGGGTATCATCTACTGTGTAGAATTACCAACACTTCAACAAGAAATTACTAATGCTACCAAGAAAATTAAATTTCGGCATTAAATGACTTCTAAACAATTGATATGCCGCTAAACAAACACTTTTAAAGCAAAATTTCTAATAATACATTTTAGCAGTAATTCTAGGGATACAGTTTCGTTCAAAATATATTTAGTTGAAGGCATACAATTTCGTTCAAAATATATTTAGTCGTATGCGTTCAAAGTGTATTTAGTAGAAGACACAATTGCGTTCAAAATATATTTAGTTGAAGGCATACAATTCCGTTCAAAATATATTTAGTTGAAGGCATATAAATGTGTTCAAAATATAATAAGTTGAATGCATACAATCGCGTTCAAAATATATTTAGTTGAAGGCATACAATCGCGTTCAAAATATATTTAGCTGAAACCATAAAATTGTGTTAAGATTATTTAGATCTCAGCATTAAATGACCCATCGAGCTTGCTATGCCGCTAAACAAAATGAACCAAGAATACTTCGAGCAAAAGTTTAGAACAAAAAAAAAAACGCCTTTAATATTAGAAAGAGTGATAACTGTAGAATTGAGAAACCTATATTCCTGAAAACTAGAAATCTCTTTAGAAGTTCCAACTTCGGATTTCATACCCCGAGAAAGGAATGAATGAATCTGAAGTCTTAACTACTATTACACACAGAATTAGTTTGGCCTTTGACAGTACACATACACCAAGGACCATAGCATTAGATATTTCGAAGGCCTTCGACAAAGTGTAGCACAAAGGTTTACTAAACAAGCTCTCCAGTTATGGAATCGCTGGAAGAGTTTTCTCTATTATAAATTCCTTCCTAACATGTAGAACCCTGAAGGTAGTTACTAACGGCCACTCCTCCGAGGCCCTGGCAGTCAACTCAGGCGTCCCCCATGGATCATTTCTCAGGCCAACTCTCTTTCTGATTTACGCAAATAATCTATCTAACAATATACTCCGATCATTTGTAAACCTCTATGCCGATGATACGACGCTATACGGGCGCACCTCTAAAGTGTTGACGATGAGAGATTGGCAAACTGGTTACATTCCATCATCGACGATCAGACACCGAACTACCGCCAAACACGATGAACGAATGCCTCCTCGAAGAGGCACCGTGTCTTGAAAGTATATTGGACCTCAAACTCACACCCGACGTCAAGGGCAATCCCTATATAAGATCGATCGATAAAGATGCAGATAAAAATGAACGGCTCCTTTATACCGCTTCAGTAAGTACCTGACCCCTCATGTTATCCTCTAACTTTATAAGAGCCAGATCAGGCCGAAAATGGAGTACTGATGCCATATTTAAGCGGGAATAGTCCAGACCTGATTTTCAAGTCTTGATAGGGTTCAAAACCGCCCCCGAGTCCTTGTTAGAGAAGAACTCTTTCCACCCTCCAACTTACAGGCGGGATGTGTCGAGTCTCTCACTATCGTCGCTAATACCATAGACGAACTGCAACTCCTGGTTCCACAAGGTCGAACCTTCACGGCTAGGATCCGCCATGTCACTTACATAGCAGAAATAGGTGGGAGAGGTGACCGATTTTCATTATCGGCCTGGGGAACCTTTGATAACAAGGGTTGCGGGGTCTTATCAAAGGCTAGATAATTGAAAAGTGTAATTTGTTCGTTTCAACATTTTTGCAGAGTGGGCGAGCCAGAGTGTGAATCCATGTCTCCGACAGAATTCATTTCCCATTCTTCAGAATTTTCAATTTCGATATATTTGCTCAAAGGGTCAGATGATTTTGAAATGGCGACGGAGATGCATCGGTGGGCAAATAATATTCCAACTTGTATGGAACAATGTTCTATCAACAACGTCCATGTCATTCTACCCAGTCCCTATCTTTTTCTGTCTCTGTTTTTCACTATTTCTATCACTTCAGGTCTATCTATCTATCTATCTATCTATCTATCTATCTATCTATCTCAGTCTGTTAATATCTATCAATCTATCTATCTCAGTCTGTTCATATCTATCTAGCTAGCGATCACAGTTCATATCTATTTATGTATATATCTATTCATCTATCTAGTCTGTTCATTTCTATCTATCTATCTATGTTCATTATCTGTCTGTCTCTGTCTGTCTCTTTGTTTCTCTCCTTTTATATATATATATATATATATATATATATATATATAATCTATATATATATATATATATATTCAATCCATCAATCAATGCAATATTTCTATCTATTTTTCAATCAATCTATCTATCATTTTAAAATTAAGAATTTATGTATGTTCATTATCAATTTATCTATTTTTTAATGCAAAATTAGTCTGGTAAGTTCTATCTCGTTATGTTCATAATCTGTCTGTGTGTCAGTCTCTGTCTCTGTCTCTAAATATATCTCTCTAAATATATATATATATATATATATATATATATATATATATTCTTCTATCTACACTGAGGAGCTGTGATACAGCGAAAATAATAATTTCAGCGAATGACATAATTTAACTCTTTTAAATATATATTTTATTTTTTTACTGTTTAGTGACAAGCTAATTCTATAGACAATTTTTTTGCGTTAATGCAAAGCTCTTCATTAAAATGAATGTAGCATTGGCTGATTGGCATTTGTTTACAAAAAAAAAACAATACGATTAAATTTTAGCTTTTTTACACTGCTGAATGGAGATAGCTCAGTGGTAAAAACTCCCTTTCCATCAAATCGGTATATTTTCAATCTTGATAATAATGCATTCGGAAATCTAGTCGAGCTGTGAAGCAGTACGGTCTTCGAATAACACACATTATATATATATATATATGAATATATATTTTTAAGGTATGCTATATTTATCGGATAAAGTATCATAATATCAGAGATAGAGCGTATGTAAATGTAAAAGTTTTAACTCTGAAAACAACACTCAGAGGTGACAAATGTTTTTTAACTAAACGCAATTGTTTTCAAACATGCATTGTCTTTTTTTTCGACTGTTTATATATACAGCTAAGCATTGTGGGTAATCTATTGCATTGTGGGTAATCTATTGCATAGTCTATTCTAACGGATATTTTGGCGGAAGTGGTTTGTTAATTTGTTTATTATTTACTTTATTTATTCAGATTAATTTATTTTACATGTTTTTTCTTATTTTTATTTTATTTATCCTTTTCAGTTTTCGATTTTTAAGTAACCCAGTAAATTTTTGTTTATGTTTTTGAGTTCAGTTCTGATCGTTTATTTAGTAGTTTGTTTTGGTCGTGGAATTATAGCTATTTTTCCTCCAAGCAGAGTTTGCAGTTTCTGTAGTGATTGGTGTAGGCTATGTACTTTTTCTTATTTTCCATGATATACTTGGTATCATTTGCATTTTGTTTTTAAATTTTTAATTTCCCAGATGTTTTACGTGCGTACTTTGTTTGTTTCCAGGGTCCTCCAGTTACTCCTATGTATATTTTTATTCGGTATCAGATGATTTTACCATGGCTTGGTATATTACATTGTTTTGTAAGCAAATAGGATCAAAAATAGCTATAAATTGAAAGTCACCTGTGGAAAGTGTCTTAAAATCATGAACAGACGGAGATAGATAGATAAATAGAGAGATATCATAGTTAGTTCATATCTATCTATCATAGTTTGTTTCTTAACTATCATATCCGATTCATATTTTTGTTCAAATCATATCAAATATATGTTGTCATATATCTCAGTCTGTATAATATATATATATATCTCAGAAATCTTAAATCATCTATCTCATAGACTGTTTTATATATATATATATATATATATATATATATATATATATATATATATATATATAAATATTGTCTGTTCAATTAACTATCATCTATTCTATATATATATATATATGTTGATATATATAGACTGATAATATAATATTCCTGATCAGATCATTTTTTTCAGATTCGAAATCTATCTATAGTTGGAAAGCAAAGATCTATTTAGTTCATCCTAAATAATACATAGTATATATATATATATATATATGCACATATATATATATATATATATATATATGTGTGTGTAATATTTATAATTACTTGTGTTTGTGTGTGTGTGTCTTCATTTTCAAAATTTGTTATTTATGAAAGTTTGATCAATCAATGTTTTTAGATATCAATTTTAACATCTGCCTCAAATAATTTTCAGATCACTAGAGGTGTAAAAATATATATATCATAAATTGTGTACATAATGTTTACATATATATATTAAATATATTATATATATATATATATATTTATTTATTATAAGATATTTTTTTATGTTTAACGTTGTTATTTTATAGATACAAGTATTTAAGCAAATGCTCTGTTTATGATAAACAGTATTAAATAACATTTACCGGCCTGAATGTCCGAGAAATTTTCATAGAAAATATTCGTTCTTTGACAGGATTCGAACCTGCATCCTATACGGAACCGTCATATACGCTGACGTGCCTTTACCTCTAGGCCACAAAAGAACCTTTTATTTATCAAGGTCGAATTTACTTTATAAACTACAATCTTCCATGAATCTCGTACATTCATAACTGCTCTGGCGTATCGAATGTAAACAAATGACGTCATATATTAATGAAATGGACAAGGTCCGACAATTTATTTATTAAAGACATTTTTTTTATGTTTAACGTTGTTATTTTATAGATACAAGTATTTAAGCAAATGCTCTGTTTATGATAAACAGTATTAAATAACATTCAGGCCGGTAAATGTTAAATAATACTTTTTATCATAAACAAACAGACATTTGTTTTAAATATGACTTCCACAAAATCTATATAATATATATATATATAAATGTTATAAATAAAAAAATATATATAAATAAATTGTTTGATATATTTCCTTAATATATAATATGGGGTGAATGAGAGCAGGATTTAACATTGATTAAGTAAACCTGAATAAATAAATGACAAGATGCAAAGCTGTAGTAACACTTCTTGTTCTGACAAGGACATTTTTTTGTTTTTGGTTTCTTGACAAAATGACAGTTTTAACCGTGGAAGCAACCCGATACACAAAAAGGGAAAAATAACATAAGAACTTTAGGAAAATATACGCGTTTAATCAGAAATTATATAAAATCAAATATAACTTTAATTCACTTAAATATCATTTACAAAATTAAATAGAGTAAACGGAAGGTAAATTTCCCGTTTTACGTTTAAAGAAATATACATTTTACCCTGAAGAAATGTCTGAGAGGCCTTTTGTAAATTCTGCTTTGTTTTGTTTTACCATTTAAAAATGTTCTATGGAAACAAGAGATAGTTGTTAAATTTGGTGTCGACAGTAGACATGGAAAAACGATCTTATTTTTTTCTTTGATTTCTTTCCCAATGTGACCTTGTATCGCCCTGCTGAAGAATATCACCTTTTCTGTTTAACAAAGCAGGAAATATTCGACATAATGTTTTGTTTTTCCCGATCGAATTGCTACGAATAAATATGTGCAGGGATGCTCCTTTCATTTCCCATCGGTTCGTAATGGACGACACCTTTAATAATTCCCTTGACATGAAGCAAAGACTTCTGTGGATGATGTTTTGGAGTTGGTACTAGTTTCTCATTTTATGATAATCACTGTTTTGTTTTCGTTTTCAGTTGACATTCAAGACCCATTTTTCAACACGAATGCGATTATGAACAGTTAACATTCTCGGTTAAAAGACTATTGAATAAGGAGCCCGAATTTTCTCTTGGCAAGGTTAAATTGTTAAATACACTCTAAAGTACACGATGTCGGATAGAAAATGATAGAAAAACACCCATTCTTGGCCGTATGTAGGAAGATCAATACAACCATGCATACCTAATCTATAACTTCAAATAGCCCAAGTGAAGTCTTGATTGGTTGTTGTCTACTGGGGCAACTTATATAATTCACATCCTAAAGCTAGTGGCAAATTTTTGTTCTAGGTGCGGGCCAAATACTGATCATATTCGGTCGGGTCGCCCATCGAAGAAGTCTGTTGTTTATTTAGACCCAAAACTTCTAGTGACATGGAAGCAACAACACTGACGACGCATCTAGATTCAGCACTTAAAGGTGTATTTTAATAATAATAATGTATTGTTGGTCATTTTATTATAATTAGGTATTGTTGGTCATTTCACAGTACATTGGTATTGTTGGTAGTTTTACGATAAATCGGTATGGTTGGTCATTTTATTACAATTAGGTATGGTTGGTCATTTCACGATAAACAGTTATAGTTGGTCATTTTATTGTTCATACGTATTGTTGGGTCATTTTACTATAAATAGATATTGCTGGTCATTTTACCATATGTATTGTTGGTATTTTTACTGTAAATATCTACTTTTCATACTTTCATAGTTTTTTTCTTTGATGGTTCACTGTTTACCAATAGCTGGGAACCTAAAATGTTCTACTTGCCCGATTCAGGGTGGACCCGGGAACAACAGCAATTACGATGTGGTTCCATGCTCCTCGACACCTCAATTCTTCCAATCAACGGCCTTGCTGCCGAGTGTAATTTATCGTCATACCCACGTCTATAGAAGAGATGATAAAGTAATTCTCGACGCAGTTTTCCTAACCTTGGTTCTGCTGTGGTTGTACGTCTCATCATGCATAGCGCTGAAATTTCCGAACATAGAAGAAATGATAAACTAATTCATGTGTTTGTTTCCTACTATGCAGCTGTGGTTTTTGTATTGGTTAATTGTCTCGTAATACACAGCGTTGCAATAAGTAATTACTTTCTAAAAACAACACATACGGGTAAAATTAGCTGCAGTTTAAATAAAAAGTCAAGACATTAAACGTATCTAAATTCTGACTTTTATCAGTTGTATTATGACTGTTACTAGAGTGGTAATTTTCTCAAGAAAAGAGATATGCTACATGATCCTGGAAGTAAACGTACCCTAGAGGATTCCGAAATCAGTGCACTTTCAATATATTTTCGTCGATGTGCTCTACAGCTTTAGTCATTATGTTTGTAGCTTATATCATCATCCTAAACTGACTAAATATTTATCTGCTATAGGGTGTTACTTATAATCTTAAACTGTTTTTTCCTTACAGAATGCGATATGTAGTATATGATTAACGGTAGGAAATACCAGTGTTTTGAATAAAATTTAGTATAAATAAGGAACGTTTGCTCTAAGAAGAGTAGATTTGTGGTGACCCCAATATGTACTGGGCCCACCCTAATAGATACGCAAGTAGACTTTGAACTCAGTGTCACAACAGCACATCAAAAAAAGCGATGTGCACTAGAGCGTTGAACTGGAAGGTGATCCCATAGCACAAAGTGTAGAATCGCATCTCAAATGATGCCAATGCCTGCTTCTGACATACAAACAGGTGGTCGATCCAGCTGAGTTTAGAAGATGCACACGTGTAACGATCGGATGATGAAAGTTATAAAAATGCCATACGCGAAAGAGACAAGAGAGAATTCTTTACGTTCTCGCAGAAGTAGTTATCTTTCCTGGACACCTTGAGTGGTTCTTCGGACTTGTATTGGGGGAACATTAGTATTAAAAGGGGAATAAAGAAGATCAATAGTTGAAGATGGTACCCAAAACCACACAACCTCACGCCGACATTAATTGACGAACTTCCCGATATCATCAGTTTCCAAATAGATATTTATGATGAAACTACCATTTACTCCTGTCTCAATAGCAAAAGGACCTTCAATCAGTGATTAACTGGGGCAAGAAATGGCTTGTAAATTTTTACGGGTCCAAAACAAAACTGTTTTTATTTAACCACCATAGAAAAACTTTTCCGCCTGTCATCAGCATGGCTGACACTAGACTACGCTTTCTTGACCTCACGTTTTCAATTGACTTGAAGTGGAGTGACTACGTCGAAACAATAGCAAGGAAAGTAGGGGTCACTGTGTCGCTCCAGGAAAAATCTCGTCAGAATCCATCGTGACATTTACAAATCTACCATTCGTCCGTGCCTTGAATAACATTGCCACATCTGGTCTGATGCTCCTGCTATTCATCTCGAGGTTCTTGACAAAATCCAAAGAAGGATCTATAATGTAATCTGTCCTGACCTGGCATCTCAGCTTCAAAGTCATTTTCTCTCCGACGTGTCATGGGATCCTTCTGTCTTTTCTGTAAATATTTTCATGGTGACTGCTCTGACGATCTTTTTTCCTTGGTGCCTCAAATACATAAATTTAAGCGTGCTACTAGATTGGCAATTAGGTCCCATCCATTTACTGCTGCAATAGCTAAATGCAACCGTCACCTCCACTACAACTACCTTCCTTAGATAAAACATTAAAAACATGTTTATAACTATAACGGCGCGTTTTATGCAAAAGTAAACTGCTCCCATTTAACCTCCACAGAGAAAATTCCCTGACTGCCATCTTGGAAAGCGTCTTCTTGGCCTCAGGTTTTCAAGTGGAACAACTACACTGAATCAATAGCTGCATCTACTGCAAGGAAAGTTGGTTCATTGTGTCCTGCCAGAAGGTTTTTCTCGTCAGAGCTCATCTTGCACATTTATAAATCTACGATTCGGTCGTGCATTGAATAATGTTGTCTTATCTGATCTGTCGTTCCAGAGAAGGATTTGCAACGTAATAGATCCTGACTCGGCATCTCGACTTCAGTTACTTTCCCACCGACGTAACATGGCTTCTCTCTGTCTTTTATACAAATATTTTCATGGCAACAACTCTGACGAGCTTTTTACCCTGGTGCCCTGACTACATGACTTTAAGCGTGTTACTAGATTGGCATCTAGGTCCCACTCTTTTATTGTTGAAATCGATAAATATAACCGCCACTTCTACTCCAAGAGTTTCTTTTTTCGCACTTCACGCCTGTGGGACTCTTTTCCGTTTACTTGTGTCGCTGATAACTAAAATCTTCAAAAATTTAAATGCAAGGTCAATCGCCATCTTCTGACTTCTTGAACCCCATCATCTTTTGTCCTTTCCTGAATCCACCGTATAAACAGTTTTCTTTTTTACTTTCACGCTATGTAACCCCCCCCCCTACGCACTGGTGGTATTCCGGCTTTGCGTGAGGTGAAATGATTAAAAATTTGAAAGACTTCGCCACGTATTCTGTTTAATTTTTAAAACGATAACGTCGCATATGCTCATTTTCTGTTTCGTTGTTATGGCCTTGTGCCAAACTTAATTTTAATTTGATATCTACTCAAACCTCGAAGGTAGTTATCCAACCGCTCTTAAGGCTAAGTTTTAGCGTCACGTGGGACCTCACTAACATGGAAATCGCTATATTAAACAAAATTTTCTAAAGGTTTAATTTCAAATATTCTTTATGTTCCAAAGTCATCGGTATAAGAATTCTTTCTGTGGAATATTAACGGCAAAACTTTCCTAATAAGCAATTTGGCACGATGCCCAGAAATTAATATCCGCCTATTCAAACCTCGTTTCTAGATAGTGTCATCGCTAGAAAATATAAGATGCTTTAGCTATAGGCACACACGATTTATTTGTGGCAGGAGTTAAATCCTCAAATGTCGAATGAAGATCCATGGAAACCCATCACGGACTCCATTATCACGAACCAGCTAAAGACACCAATAGCAAATCAGGAACACTTCTTGTGGAAGTTACGCCGATACAGGAAAAACGGGCGGAAATTAATTTGTCAGAAGCGCCATTACGGCAAGTCGGCTTGGCGGGGTTGTTTACCAAGCACTAACAGCTAAGCGATTCGATAAATCTCGCCGTTCAACGTTACTTCTCGAGAGTTATCGTCGCGTCTAGAGTGTAATCGTTGAAACAGAATATTCCCGTCATTTAACTGTGAACAAACGAACGACATTCGCCTTTTTTTTTAATCCAAATAAAATTTGGTGCTGTACAAACATTTCAATGTGGTTCGACAAGCATTGCGATTGATTTGAAAAGGAGCAGGCAATTCGATAAACTCCAGGAGTAAATCATGAAATAAGAATTTTGCACGCTAATCCCATCATCCGCCATTATGCAGTTAACTCTATTGATGACATAGTAAAAAACATTTTTTTTAAAATCATTTCACACCAAGCAAGGCAATAAAGACACTAAGATGCAATGGGTTACAAAGTATTAGAAAATACGATAAAAGAAATACAAACACTATTAAGAAAGAACAATAAATAAAACAGGAAATAACGATTTACGTTGCTTTTAATTTTTTAAATTATATATATATATATATTTAATTCATCGAGTCTGATCTGAAACCTCAAGAGAATGCAGGCACTGGACCTCTTTTGTCCCATATTCGGGACTCATCCAATCAGCCTAGCGAAACCCTGACAGTTAGGTTGTCAAGCAAACATTATATCAACGTTCTTCCAACGGGCCTCGATGATTCTGCAATTGTGAATCAGAGAAGGCCCTGGCGCATATTCAGTCTGTTGGGTCTATGATATTTAAACTTACTCTGTTTCCGGATATACGATGAACTTTCACCAAGCCGCCTCACATTAATTATCAAATCCTCCTAATAATTACTATCTGTGTATATCATCGCTTGAACTGGCTTCTAATGCCCCAGAGTGAGCGGCTTGGTGAGAGTAATCGTGGCTCCAGTGGGCACAGTCCTATGGTTACAGAGAACTCAGTAAGAGTTCCACCACGGAATATGTGAGCGAGCGGCGCTATATTGAGTCTGATTTGCGATTTTTTCATCACCGAGGCCCGTTGTAACTGTTGGTATGACGTTTGCTTAACAACCTAACTGTCAGGGTTTCAATTCTCGGTAGTGGATGCGCACTGCTGATGACTCCCAAATATAGGACGAAACGGCCGACCAGTGCTTTCTGCATTCTGTTGAGGTTTCTATCAGACTCGATGAATTAATTAAATATAATGATCAAATACTCCTAAAAATTTTTTATATATATATATATATATGAAAGAGGTTATTGTAGTTCCAACGAGTGAAAAGTGTGTATATTAAAAAGAAGAGAAAAACCGAAAACGCGACCTTCATCAGGCAAAGCGTGGAGATTTCCACATATTATTTAAAAAATAATTAATTTTTTTCTTATGTCTTTACTAATTCCTCGCAATAAGACAGTGCGTATGTATGGAGAGGGAATATAAATATATACACGCATGCTGACAAAAACACAAGAAAATGGAAATAGATCTAAGAACACAGAGGGGTCATTAAAACATAAGAATGACGATAACTCCTTCACCATTTCTCGGACCAATCTTGATTGTTTTATAACCCTTCACGCAGAACTTTTCGTTGCCTGTTCAAGAAAGACAATTTGGGTCACTAACAGACTAAAGAGAGAATGTCTCATATCGAAAATATTTAACATCGAAAAACATAAGAAAAAAAATTAATTATTTGTAAAAATATTGGAAATGCCCACGTTTTGCCTGATGAAGGTCGCAACCGGAAACATGCGTAGCAAAAATAATGGAAAATAACGCATGATATTTTTAAAAATCCAATTAAAACCAAAAATGTTTGCAGGTTTCTCTTTTCTTTTTTTTAATATATATATATATATATATATATATATATATATATATATATATATATTTATTTTCCTTTTAAAATATGATGGCCATTGCGGCACAAAACTTTCTATGAATCCAAACTGAAACTAAATTTATAAATTTAATTATCACGTCGAACAAAGCATGTTGATCATTCCTTTTCTTTTCAGCCATTCTGTGAAGTATGGTGTTATTATATATCGGATATAATACTGCCCATAACGGGGGAAATGAAAATGGGAGAATAGATCATCCGTAGCTCTCTCCCGTTATGCAGCTATAAAGAGGCTGTTCAGAAAGTTATTTTTTTCATATTTTTTATATTTCAGAATTCACCTCAATAACAACTGAAGAACGTGTATTGCTCGTCGAACAAATTTTTTTGGTATATAGCAACAAAGTGTCGCTGCCGACACTTGAGTTTGAACACAGATGGCCAGTGAGCAAACACAGGCGATCCCATTATTGAATTAAGTAGATCTCGTGACCATAGAGTATATATATATATATATATATATATATATATATATATATATATATATATATATATATTGGAATTATCGTGACGACTATTGGTCGCTATTCCTAGTCTATCCTCTATACTATTCGGATCGCCATTTCTCATCTATACTCTATTACTCTACGGACCGCTATTCTCACCTCGATTCGCTATACTATTTTTCTATTCAGATCACTGTTCGGTGATTACTATTCGAGAGAGTATTATCGAGCAAGTACTATTAGTGCGAGTGATATTCGAAGGCGTCTGTCACCAGTATTGTTTAACGGCGTTACTCTGGTTGTATCTGCGATTACAAAGTCTCTACTACAACGGGCATTACAAAAGTGACGACGAGTACTCGTTGACACTACAAAAGTGGCAATGAGTGTTCGTTGACATCATAAAATTCTTGAAGGTGCTAGATACACAGATTTTGTGCGACAGCGTTTTGCTGATAACTTTTTAGATACACCTGTATACATCGCAATACATTTCGTAACCTTGTTGACACATTTCGGGGAACAGGATCAGGGCGATGCCAAAAGTTGTGCAAGGCCAGCAAAGCTATCGGAGGATAAAATATTGGGTATTCCTGATAGTATGGAGCAGAGTCTAAGAAGAAAATAATTACGGAAGTTAGCGCATCAGGAAGATATTGGCCTTGGAACTACTTATATGGCAGTCAGAGAAAAAAATTAAAACTTTTCCAATCTATATATAATGCTAAATGTCTGTGATTGTGTGGTGCGTCCGTCCGGCGCATAATGATTTACGAGTTGTTTATACAATAAGGAATATTGCAGTAAATCATGTCGCACATCCCCATGCTTGCAAAATGCACACGATCATGTGTCCATACACTTTTCAAGAAGCAGTCTCTCTTCTGAACTGTAATATTTTGTCAGCCATCTGAAATAGAATCTTTATTTTGTAGCGGTGACTGGACGTTCGGATAAAAAATGTACATTGGATCCCTTTACAAAACAGTTTATGTTTATATTATCGTCCACTCTTATTTTGCCGAATCTTGCAATGAAATCATGTCGCACATCCCCCATGCTCTTGCAAGAATGCACACGATCATGTGTCCATACACTTGCAAGCAGTCTCTCTTCTGAACTGTACTAGCTCTTGTCAGCCATCTGAAATAGAATCTTTTATTTTGTAGCGGTGACTGGACGTTCGGACCAGCGTGTACATTGGATCCCTTGCAAGGTTTGCTGCTAGGAAAGTTGGTTTGTCCTGGGAGAAACAGTTTATGTTCCATTCGTATTATCGTCCACTCGGGAGGAGCTGGTTTGCCGAATCTTGCAATGAAGTCATGTCGAACATCCCCCATGCTCTTGGCAGAATACACACGATCATGTGTCCATACACTTGCAAGCAGCCTCTCTTCTGAACTGTATGAGCTTGTGTCACCCGTCTGAAATAGAATCTTTTATTTTGTAGGTGTGACAAGACGTTCGGACTACACTGTATATAATACTAAAAGCCTGTGATTGCGTGCGTGCTTATGTGGTGCTTCCGTCCGGCACATTTACGAGTTGTTGATACAGTAAGTATTTTTATTTTAACTTTCTTCAAACAGACATATTTTTAATTAAAATGTTTCTCAGTTAAAGACTGACGCAAAGAGATCCCGATTTGCTGTTTCGTCCAGTTGTTTGTAGAGTAATTATTTATATTTCACCTTTCTTTAAACGAACAACATTTTAAATATTTAAAAAATAGTTTTAAGTTAATCTAATTTAAAAAATATTTTAAGTGAATAACACTTACAAATACAAGTTGTTTATATAGTAAATATTTTTATCTTGACTTTCTTCAAACTGACATATTTTTAATTAAAATGTTTTAAAGTTAAAGACAGACACAAAGAAATCCCGATTTGCTGCTTCGTCCAGTTGTTTGTAGAGTAATTATTTATATTTCTTTAAACAAACAGCATTTTAAATATTAAAGAATAATTTTGGTATTAAATATACCAAAATTATTCTTTAATATTTAAAATTATTCTTTAATATTTAAAATTAATTAAAATATTTTCAAGTGAGTATAATTTAAAAAAATATTTTTTTGCAATATTAAAAAATATTTTTAAGTTCAACTAGTTTAAAAATATTTTAAGCGAATGAGATTTAAGAATATGTGTTGTTTATACAGTAAGTATTTTTTATTTCAACTTTCTTTAAAAAGAAAATGTTTTTAATTTTGACATCAACTTCAATGTTTTATAATCTGACACATCAGTGACCCAACGGAACAGGGGTAATCTAATACAAAATATGGCGATACATTAAAGCAGCAATAAGCGAGCAACTCATGGCCGTGTTCAGAAACAGAAGAAGGATCTAAGCCTGTATTGATGCTAACGGGCGCCAATTTCAACATTATTTAGAATTTTCATTCATCTTCTCATCTAGTCTATATTGTAAATATGTATATCTATGCTATTTACATTATTCGGGCGGGTGTCCTCATCTCTACTGCCATTCACGACGTTTTGACCGTTCTACGTTCCGGCCTTCTTCAGAATTTGTCTATATTTCTGAGACGATATATTGCAATTATTTACACTATTTACATTGTTCGGACAGTTGACCTCATCCCTACTGTCACATTCACGACGTTTCGACCGTTGTACGCTCATCTTTCTTCAGAATCTGTCTATATTTCTGAGATGAGGTATAATTATTTACTTTATTTAAATTGTTCGGACTGTTGTCCTCATCATAAAGATGAGGTCAGATTCACGACGTTTCGACCGTCAAACGCTCCGGCCTTCTTCGGAATCTGTCTATATTTCTGAGATATCCAGAAAAGGCATGGCACGTAGAATTAGGAAAATCTACTCCGGTAATAAAGGGTTCGGTTCGAAATTCCAATGTATATCACCTGAAGGAGGCCGGAGCGTGAAACGGCCGAGGCGTCGTTAATATGGCAATAAACATGAGGATAACAGTTCAAATAATGTAAAGGGTAATTAATTATAATACCTCATCTCAGAAATATAGATCCTGAAAAAGGCCGGATTGTACAACGACTGAAACGTCATGAATATGGCAACAAAGATGAGGACAGCAGTCCGAACAATGCAAATAGTGTAAATAATTACTATACAGAATGACAGACAGATTCTGAAGAAGGCCGGAGCTTATAACATCCGAAACGTCGTGAATATTTCAACGAAGATGAGGAAAACAGTCCGAACAATGTAAATAGTGTAATTAATTACAATAGCTCATCTCAGAAATATAAACAGATCCTAAAAAAGGCCAGAGCGTACAACGGCTGAAACATCATAAATAAAGTTGAGGACAACAGTCCTAACAATGTAAATAGTGTAAATAATTCCAGTACCTCATCTCAGAAATATAAACACACCCAGAAGGCCTGAGACTGAAACGGTCAAAGAAATTAAAATTAGGTTTATATCCCAGAATATTTTGGGGTTTTCTAAAGTTTTCAAAATATAGGCGTGGTACGTTTTTTTTTCTTATTTAGATAATAATTATTATTTTTAATTAATGCTGAGAGAGATAGAGAGAGAGAGAGAGAAGAAAGAAAAAGAGAGAGGAAAGAAAGAAGAAGGAAGAGGAAATATCACTGTTTGTTTTCTTTCTAGAACTCTAAATTGAAATGGCCTTGTATCATTCTGTGCCAGTTTCATCGTAACTTGGTTATATACATTTGTTTTTCTCTCACCCTGTTGCCTTCCAACTCTCTGGCCAAAATCGCCATACTGTCCCCGAATTCAAAGAAGCCAAGAAACAAGAAAAAAATGTTCATTGAAACAATTTTTTTTATCCTTGACACGAGATGTCTTTTTATTTTTCTTATAGATTCACGCACGAATTACGCACACAAGATCTCATTGAGGAATGTGTAGTTGTTGGTACAGAAAAAAAAATTCGGTGAGTCTGGTGCAGTGACTTAATTTTTGACAGGAGAAAGAAATAGGTTGATGCATTTGAATTAGAGTTCTTCAACTATTTTATCCGCTGTTATAAATTGAGGAAGTCACCGTAAATAACTCTTGAGCGCTTGGTAACAGAATTTACAGTTCCTCTTCGACCAATTGAACCCCGACACGAAATAACGCATGGCAAAGATTATCACGAGAAAACATTCCATGTTATGACACATGTTTGAATGAGCGTTTTTAACAATATATATACATTAGAGTAAAAAAAATTATTTAAAGTTTCGCCATAATATATCTATATTATGAGTGATTTCAATAATTTTTGATTCATCTCTCGTATATATATATATATATATATATATATATATATATGTAAATATAAATTAACTTTTGTTTTAGTTCGTTAACCCTTTCACCAGGGGGGTCTCTTCCTGGCTATAAATAATCGCTAGACCCTTCGCCTCTTCCTTCTTTTTTTCTCAGGCCTTTGGACCGACACCTGGAAATAAATAAACTTTTTTCCTCAGGCTTTCAGCCTTATAACCTGGAAGATTTGAACGCTCACTCAGAGATAGCGGTTCCCCAAATGCTGGGAATACGCTAACACAATACACAATTTACGCACATATATAATATTCAAACACACACATTTTGTCCTTTGTAACTGTTTACATGTAACTTGTTATTAATATATATTTGTATACATATATTATCAGTCTTGTGTTTTGTTTGTTTTCTTTGCATTCTTTGGACTTAATTAATAGTCCAACTTTCTCCTGTAGTTGGACCTGCTAGCAGGAAAATCTGAACCCACATGTGTTTCTTCTACTACTCAACAACATCACAGCCACGGTCCACTACATATATACTAATAACTTACATCCATTAGACATGGCACGTGGAACTAGAACAGTCTACCCCAGTGAGCGAAATAAAGGGTTCAGTTCGACATTCCAACGACCTGAAGAAGGCCAGCGGCCGAAACGTTGTAATAAATATGGCGACAAAGATGAGGACAATAGTCCGAATAATGTAAATAGTGTACAAAATACCCCATTTCAAAAATATAGACAGATACTGAAAGGCCGAAACGTTGTAATAAATATGCCGACCAATCTTAGGACAATAGTCCGAATAATGTAAATAGTGTACATAATACCTCATTTCAGAAATCTAGACAGATACTGAAAGGCCGAAACTTTGTAATAAATATGCCAACCAAACTTAGGACAATAGTCCGAATAATGTAAATAGTGTACATAATACCTCATTTCAGAAATCTAGACAGATACTGAATGGCCGAAATGTTGTAATAAATATTCCGACAATAGATGAGGACAATAGTCCGAATAATGTAAATAGTGTACATAATACATCATCTCAGAAATATAGTCAAATACTAACATTTTAGGATTACAAAATATGAGAAAATAGTTCCGGTGTCGAAGAAATTGTTTTAAATGAATAAATGTGTTATTTACATTATTCGGACTGTTATCCTCATCTTCACTGCTATATTCACAACGTTTCGGCCGTTGTAAGCTTCGGTCTTCTTCAAGAATATAATATTTCAAACATGGATTGTAGGATCCAAATAAACAGAAATATAGGAATAAAAACAATCGTAAAGAGAAAAAAAATATCCGGGAAAATCAGTTTCTGTTAGTAAGAAAAAAAAACCGTGTCAAGAAATTTAGATAGAAAAAGGCCGGAGAATAAAACGGTCGATGAGCGATAAAAACAAAAATAAAAAATAAATTAAATGAACCTAGGAAATTTTCATAAATGAAATCTAGAGTGTATACCAACTTGTTATGGTCCGATTCCTTGTACCACGGTGATAGTCCAAGGTAGAACCAATAAAGAAGAACTCGAACACGGATATGGAATAACACAGATATATTACAAACAGGAATATATACAGAGAAGTAGAAAGTGTTAGTACGAACAATCAGGTTTAGTAGTAAACAATGTAGTCTCGACCAGTATCACTATTCCAATGTCTTGTAGTAATTGTCTGAACGCGACTCTGTTTCGGACTGCCTCTGACTCGACTGACTGACTCGCTCGCTCTGACTGACAGACTCCTGACGGACTTCATTCCAGACTTCAGACTGAACAGTATTTAGTCACCCCCCCCACGAGGGCATCCCACAAGGCCGGTTTAAGCCCGTGGGATCTCCGAATCTCCGAAATAACGTGGGCTCGGCCAAAAATATGCCCTTTGAACCTGTATAAACGGGTTCAGGGTCGGTTTACCTCCCCAAAAGAGACCCGCCGTTCGGCGTAGCCTCGTTCGGGTTCCTCCCCGCCCGAAGGCAGAGAGTTCCACCGATCAGCCCGTCAGCCGGTCGCCCGACTTCAGACTGAAGTCCCTGCTTCCTCTTGAGGCGCAGTATTTATTACGTATGGAATAGTCCATTATGCTATTATGGGTAAGGTCCCATAACACAACTAAAATTTTGGTAAAAAGTATACAATTTCGTCTCAAAACTTCGAACAAATAAAAGAGTAAAGATTAAGGATAAGGAACGCGAGGAAAATAAAGATGAAAGACACCAGGAACAATTTTTTTGAAATTTATAAAAAATTGCATTTCCACTATCATCATTATGCCAGGTTAGGAAAACCTATATTTTTTTTTTTTTTTCCAAAAGAATTCTCAAAATGCACAGTATATAAAAAAACGATGTTATAGCAACTTATTAGGATTGTCAAAATGACAACTTATTTCCTATAAAGTTGACATTATGAGTTAAATAATTTATCTGAGGACCAATTTTCCTAGCAGTAGAACTCTTTTTTCAAAATGATTCACACACACACACACACACACACACACACACACAAACACACAACGTTAGCCCGATGGCCTCTGATCGTATCTCTTTCCTGGTGCTTCTCATGATACCCGATTATGAGTTCATTTCTTTTTATCAGAAACGGAAAAATGTCTTGATTAGAATTCTGGCCGATGACAAAAATAAAGAGCTCATGCCAAGAACATCTGAAGAAAGCCATATTCACAACGTTTCAAAATTGTACGATTCCAATTCCTCAGGTGTTTGAAACAAACAAATCGAACCCTTTATTTCGTCCAGCAGGGTAGATAGTTCACATTTAAATCATCTTCCGGATGCGTTTAAAAACAACTCCTTTTAAAATCAAAGTTTTTCCTGGTATCGAACTCACAACTTTTTGGGATGCAACCAACGTCCTTATCCACTGGGCATGTTCTTGAGGAAATCTGCGTACAAATTATATTGAAATATTTTCTGTTATTATTATTGCATTTTTATCAGAGCTTATATTGCAATTTTTGTTTATATTCATTGCTTTTCTCTAGCACTGCTTATTACTGGTTCCCATATTCTATTAATTTCTATGTTTGGTCGGCTCAGGAGATTTTTGTGGCCTGGCATATATGCTGATTCTTTAAGTTTTTGTATTTTACAGTGATGCTGTCTCTCTGTTTATTATTTCAGCTTCATCTCACAGGAAGCGTACAATAGCCAAAACGCCGTGAACATGGCAATGAAGATCAGGATAACAGTCTGAATAATGTAAATACTGCAAATAATCATAATACATCATCTCAGAGATATAGAGGCTGAAACGTTGTAAATATGGCAATGAAGATGAGGATAACAGTTAGAATAATGTAAATACTGCAAGTAATCATAATACCTCATCTCAGAGATATTCTTGTTGAAACAACGTTAATATGGCAATGAAGTTATCAGAATAACAGTCTGAATATTCTAAAAAATGCATGTAATCATAATACCTCATCTTGATATAGAGGCCGAAACGTTGATTGAATATTGCAATGAAGATGAGAATAACAGTCCGAATATTGTGAATATCGCAAATAACAAATGGACATCATCTCAGAAATATTGAGGCCGAAACGTTGTAAATATATGGCAATTTGATGAGGATAACAGTCCGAATAATGTAAATAATTTTAGTAATCATAATACCGCATCTCAGTGATATAGACAAAAGTCCTTTAAAAAAAATAGAAACGCCCAGTTTTTTTTTCAAGGCAATAAATTTGTTAAAAAAGAAATATCTTTTTGCCAAGAACGTTTTGAAACGATATGAAAAAAGAATAAATTATTAAGAATAATAAAAGAACAGGAATTAAGAATACATAAAACAACGATTGATATACAGTTAATTTTTTTATTCATTACTTCGTTTCTCTTTACAAGATTTTCTTTTCGTTTTCTGAAAAGGAATCCCGACAATGGACGTCCCTGGAAATTGTGAAACGATTAGTATCATTCTTAGCGAGTTTGTCAAAATGACAGTTTATATCCCCGCGAGCTGAAACGTGAATTAAATTTCTTATAATTTAAACTGAACGCTCTGAAATGACACACGCGCGCCCTCCTCTCGCTGCCGACTAACCGTATCTCTTATGCTAAGCTGCCATTGATAACGATTCGATTTGTGTTCGTTCCTCTGGCTCAGAAATGGAAATCTATTTCGATTAGGATTTTGGCCGATAACAAAATTAAAAAGATCCCCGAATGAAGACGGTCTAAATTCAAAGGAATGTTAAACCGGGTCAGCCTGCTTTATTGGTTAGTCATTTTTGCTATTGAGGAGCTTTTGACTTCGAGATAATCGTTAAATTTCGATTGCTTACTACTAGATAACCGCTTCATCATTTAGGGTTGGAGGGTCTCTATTCAAAATTTTCAGCCTAGACAAATGGATCAATCAATAGCACTCCCTAGCAGCCATAGAATAAATTGAACATCATTGCAATTCACTTTCTGATTGCTTGAAGACTATTTTTCAATTGTCCTCAATATGAATATAAACAACCTCCAGCATGGATCAATTGATTGGGATATTTTAGACTTTTCAGATTTTGAACAAACCTCTTGAGTTAGACCAGTTGAATATCACCCCTTCAACCCGAATATTAAGGTCATCACTATGGGAGAAAATAGTGTATATAAACAAAATATAAAAAAAAGTTAAAAATATTGACATAGTAAAAAATTCAGCAACACATTTTACCGTAAAAAATGCCTTAACCAGGTATTGAAATAATGTTCTTTGTGTCCTATCCATATATATCTAACCAATATATATATATATATATATATGTCCTATATTTACATGGTAAAGAGTTAAAGAAGTTCAATATATATTTAAAAGAAAACAGGAGAATAATTAACAGGAGATAACTAATTTATTTCCATTAAAACATTTTAAATTTGGAACTAAACAGTTACCCCAATGAAATGCGAAATAATGGGTTCAGTTCGACATTCCAACCACCTGAAGAAGGCTCTCAAACACAACAGCCGAAAGGTTTTAATAAATCTGGCGAAAAAGTTGAGGACAATAGTCCGAATAATGTAAATTATATATATATATATATATATATATCTCATAAATATAGATAGAACACTGAAAGATGAGGAAAATAAATCCGAATAATGTAAATAGTGCAAAGTAAACCTCATCTCAGAAATAAATTTTAAAATACATTTTTATAAAAAAATGACCAACAATATCTATTTATAAAAGAATTAGGAACAATACATTTTATAGCAAAATGACTAACAATACATTTTATCTGTAGTTGAAGGCATACAATAGCGCTCAAAATATATTTACTTGAAGCCATAAAATTGTGTTCAAAAGCATAATGGACAAATAAGAAATAGCAGCGTGGGTCATGAAGAATAAAATTTCAAGATAGAAATAACCGCTGGAAAGAAAATTGAAATTAGAGCCGGGGTGGACGATAGGGATTACCAGATAGGAGTCATTAACGCCACCATTTGAAGGACTCACATGTCAAACAGACGGACGTTGAACAGGAAATTCAAGATGAATATCCTCTAGACAGAAGAAAAGAGGCGGTTCTATAACAACCGATAAGAAACAGTATCCGTAACCGAATAGCGCTTGAATGGAATCATTTCGGATATCATAATGGGGATCGCTGTATAAATTCGTGTGTTGACTAGGAATTTCTTTTCCAACTTTATTGTAAAGGAATTTTTTTCCTCTAAGGGGACAGCGAATGAAGCCATGGCTCCTCATGAAATTAGTGTAATACCGGTAAAGAAAACCCAAAACCAGGGAAACAAGAACTGAGGACGGAGAACCCTGTTTTTCATCCTAAGAGGTCCCAGTAACGCCATTATAAAATGATTCATACCGGTCCAATGTTTATTAGCGGCAAGAGGCATGTCAAGGATTACTGACTGAAATGGAACTCAAGGTAAACCGATTCCTCAATCCGAGCCCCTTTGGAAAGTCCACAGGCAGAAGGGGGGAAAATTTGCACTCATTAATGGGATAGGAAGGTGGTACGAGGGGAAGACGAACCGGAGAAACAGGAAGAAGTTTTCAATCACAGGGGGAATGTGACAGGCTGGGGCGTTTTGTTTTATCTAAATGTTGTTTTAAGTTATCTGATTTTGAGTCTTTGTTGATTTGAAACTTTTGATTTTGAGTCTTATGAAGAATTTGAGCCTTTGATTTTGGAACGTATATCTGCGTTTGAGTCTTCTGATTTCAAGTCTTCTGTTTTTGAGTTTTCTCCTTATGAAATTTCTGATTTTGAGCCTTCTACTTTTGAGTCTTCCGATTTTGAGACTTGCTTTTGAGTCTTTGTTTTTGATTTTTCTGCTTTTGAGCCTTCCGCATTTCATGCGTCTGATTTTGAGACTACTGCTTTTGAGTCTTCTGCTTTTGAGCGTTCTTCTTTTGACTCTTCTTATTCTGAGCCTTCTGCTTTTGAGCTTTCTGCTTTAAAATCTTCTGATTTTAAGCCTTCTGCTTTTCATTCGTCTGATTTTGAGACTACTGCTTTTGAGTCTTCTGCTTTTGAGCCTTATGTTTTTGAGTCTTCTGCTTTTTCACTTTCCGCTTTTTCGCCTTCTGCTTTTGAGCTTTCTGCTTTTGAGCCTTCTGATTTTGGACCTTCTGCTTTTGAGTCTTCTGATTTTGAGCCTTCTGGGCTTATTTAGACTGTCGATCAAATTATGAGCTCTCTCCCCAAAACAGTAACTAAGCTCCGCTCAGTATAAACCACAGGAGGGCTCTGCGTGTGAGCAGGCGTCTGTCTACTACAAACAATTATTTCGTCTCCAAGTTTTAATTTTAAAAGGTAATAAATATGCCTGAGGATGAATAAAGGATTATTCGAAAGTACTAGCATTAAAAAAAAAGGTATAAACTGGAAACAACCGACAACAGTTTTATAAATGAGGATCACATCATTCTATGGATTCACAGTATTTTAATGCATACATTATATTCTACTAGCGATGGGATATCGCCAATAATAGCATTAATATTGCTGATTGATTCTATGCGTGACTATTTTTGTATATATATATATATATATATATACATATATATATATATATACCCAAGTATATCATTGGTGTATACGGAATAAATTCCAAAAACCAACAATTACTATTCTCAAAAGAGTGCTCAATACAGAGAAGAGCAGATATAATTATTTATTTAAAAATTATAACATAAATATGTTATAAAATCACTACAAAAATAGCCATTTTGTTTCAACATCGCTGGTGTCTTATCAAGTGATGAAGTTGTTCCCCTTGCGAAGGATCGTTAATTAATTTGAAACTTTTAAAACCATTTATTTTACATTCAACATCATCACTTGATAAGACACCGGAGGCGTTGAAGCAAAATGGTTATTTTTGTAGTGATTTTATAACATATTTATGTTATAATTTTTAAATAAATAATTATATATATATATATATATATATATATATATATATATATTGCATTAGTTAATTCTTTTCAGAATACAGTGATCATCTGAAAACGATCGGAGAGTGTAACGGCTAAATAGTGTGACGAAAGCTATCAGGATAAGGGCGATAGTCTGAATAAATCAGAGAATAATCTTGATCATTTCACCCAAGGAAGGCGATAATGCCATTAAGACGCAGGCGTGACTGGAAGTGAAAGCGAATGGAAAGACTACAGTGAAGATGAATGAGAAAAAGACAATAAAGGAACATAGTTAAAAATGACAGAAGATGGCAATTGACTTTGCATATTAAAGTATGGAAAACTGTAGGGGACATGAAAGCAAGAAATCGGAAGAGATTACCATAGATGAGAATGAACTGCTAGAATAAAAGTGGCGGTTGCGTCTAGTTATTTCAACAGAAAAACTGTGAGATTTAGTAGCACGCTTAAATTTATTTACTCGAGGCACCAGAACAGTTGCCATGAAAATAAAAATTGTAAGAGCTAGGACGGAGACGCTGGCTTTTCTAGCCTTTCCGGAAAAGATCAGGAGTAACGCCAGTATGCAAGCCCAGCTCGCCGAGTAATGCGTATACGCGCTCCATAATGAGCATGCACGGTATGACTTCTGCTTTTGAGTCTTCTGCTTTTTAGATTTCTGATTTTGAGTCTTCTACATTTGAGTCTTCCGATTTTTAGCCTTCTGAATTTGAGTCTCCCGATTTTGAGACTTGCTCTTGAGCCTTTGTTTTTGATTTTTATGCCTTTGAGCCTTCTGCTCTAAGGTCTTCTGATTTTGAGTCTTCTGAGTTTGAGCCTTCTGCTTTTGAGTCTTTTGCTATTGAGTCTTCTGCTTGTGAGTTTTATGCTTTTGAGATTTCAGTCTTTGAGCGTTATGCTTTTGAGATTTCTGATTTTAGAGCCTTCTACTTTTGAGTCTTCCGATTTTTAGCCTTCTGAATTTGAGTCTACTGTTATTGGGACTTTTGCTTTTGAGTTCTCTGCTTTTGAGATTTCTGCCTTTGAACCTTTTGCTTTTGAGTCTTCTGATTTTGAGTCTTCTGCTTTTGAGCATTGTGCTTTTTTTAGTCTTTTTCTTTTGAGTCTTCTGATATTGAGACTTATACTTTTGAGTCTTCCGATTTTTAGCCTTCTGAATTTGAATCTTCTGATATTGAGACTTCTGCTTTTGAATTCTCTGCTTTTGAGATTTCTGCTTTTGAGCCTTCTGCTTTTGAGCATTCTGCTTTTGAGTCTTCCTACTTTGAGACTTCTGCTTTTGAGTCTTTGCTTTTGAGTTTGGAAGAGATTACCATAGTTGAGAAGGAACTGCTAGAATAGTAGTGGCGGTTGCATCTGGTTATTTCAACAGGAAATCTGTCAGATTTAGTGGCAAGTCTCGTAGCACGCTTAAATTTATTTACTCGAGGCACCAAGGGAGAAAAAAGCTAATCAGAACTGTTACCATGAAAATATTACTTGTAAAATATCATTTCCCACTGACATGAAGTGGAGAGATTCTATTGAATCAATTATTATATCTGCTTCTGAGAAAATTGGTTCCCTGTGTCGAAACAGATAATTCTTCTCATCAGGATCCATCTTGCACATTAATTACATTTACCATTCGTCCCTTCATTGAATATGGCTGTCAGATATGATATAATGT
Source organism: Acanthosepion pharaonis (assembly GCA_903632075.3). Taxonomy (NCBI): domain Eukaryota; kingdom Metazoa; phylum Mollusca; class Cephalopoda; order Sepiida; family Sepiidae; genus Acanthosepion; species Acanthosepion pharaonis. Next base: position 261,172 of record CAHIKZ030001895.1, on the reverse strand, counting down.
TTTTGATATTTAACTCAGGGTTCTCGACAAAATCCATAGAAAGGTCTATACCAGTGGTTTCCAACCGATTTGGGGTCATGCCCACTTTGATATTTCTAAAATTCTGGTGTCCCCACTGTAATAATTAATTCTTAAATATTTAAAATATTACTGCAATTCACGTGCAGGAAAATTAAAAGGTAATTAACTTGGTCTCCAAACAAGCCTCCAAAGACAATGGCGTCCATGAAAGAAAAAAAATACAAACAACAAACAAAGTCATAAAATATTTGGATGAAAGCTTATTCTGTAATATACTTTGATCATTTTAATCATGAAATAATAATGTAAAATGCAACGTTGGTATAGTAAGCCGAAGGGTGCCTATCCTATGCATATCCGACCAAAATATTTCCTTTCCCCACCCGTGGGGCATTCGACCCATGTTGGGAACCATTGGTCTATACTATTGGCCTTGAGCTGGCATCTCGACATTTGTTCTAATGAGCAATCCTCCTTGCTCCCGGGAAATCATGAATACGTATAAGCGACAACTGTCTTATGTCGAAGGGCAGTGTCTCGTCTTGGGAAACTGACTCCGTTTTTACGTGGTCTATAGGGAATATTTGCCCGAGCCTACGGGCTCAAAATACCCCACTTTAAACTCGGCCTTGTGCCACATCTTGCTGCGTGTGGCAACGGGTAAATAATTATAACTGTCTTTTTTTGTTGTTGTTGTTTAATTTTTCTCTTGCATGGACGCCATTGTCTCTGGAGGCGTGTTCAGAAACCTCATGATTTTCGCTAAGCAGAGAAAAAGAAACCAACAGGGATTCCCTTAGTAACGGTGAGTGAACCGAAAGAAGACCAAAGCCGAATCTACTTAGTCTGGTACAAGGTCATAAAAACAGAGTATACAGTGACGATCGGACTCATTAAACTACGATTTTATTTTAACGCCTCAAAAACGAAACAGCTATCATTTATCCCTAATAAAGAACCATTTTTGACTTCCGTCATCATGGCTGATGCTAACCTCCAGGGGATCAACACTTTGCACCTTCTTGTGCTCACGTTTTCCACTGACATGCAATGGAGTGATTATATTGAATCAATTGCCAGGTCTACTGCTAGGAAAGTTGGTTCACTGTGTCTTGCCAATTTTCCTCGACAGAACCCATTTCGTAGATTTATAAATCTACCATTCGTCCGTGCATTGAATACTGCTGCCATATTTGGTCTGGTACTCCTGATATATCTCTCCAGATTCTTGACAAAATTCAAAGAACGATGTGTATTATTATTGATCCTGACCTGGCATCTCGGTTTCAATCACTTTCACCCAGTTCTGACGTTGCTTCCATCTATCTTTTCTATGAATATTTTCATGCAAGTTGTTCTAATGATGCTCTTCTCCTTAGCACCGCGACTGCATTTATTTAAGCGCAGTACTATATTGACAATTAGGTCTCATCATTTTGTTGCTGAAAAAGCTAGATGCAAACACTTTATGTTTTCCACTGACATGAATTGGAACAATTATATTGAATCAGTTGCTAGGTCTGTTGCTAGGAAAGTTGGTTCACTGTGTCATGCCAGACAATTTTCCTCGATAGAACCCATTTCGTACATTTATAAATCTATCGAATACTGCTGCCATATATGGTCTGGTGCTTTTGATATATATCTTAAGATTCTTGACAAAATTTCAAGAAGAATCTGCAATGTAAACAATTCTGATCTGTCATCTCGACTTCAGTCACTTTCTCACAGACGTGACGTCGCTTCCCTCTGTCTTTTCTACAATTATTTTCGTGGCAACATTTCTTCCTCGACTGGGTGAATTTAAACGTGCTACTGGATTGGCAACTAGGTCTCACCATTTTACTGTTGATCTAGCTAGATGCAACCGTCTGTTCTATTCTAATAGTTTCTTTTGTCACAGTTCTCACCTGTGGAATTCCCTTCTGATTTCTTGCTTCCCAGACAACTACAATCTTCAAAAATTTAAATACAACGTCAATCGCCATCTTGTATCTTCCCGAACGCTGTTCCAGTATTATCCTCATCTCAATTTCTATTCTCTTTCCGTTCCGCTGCCTGTAATCCCATGAGTCTTAGTGGCAGTATTGACTTACTTGATAATTGATTAAAAAATGTAATGGTTTATATAATTATATAGAGGGAGAAAGAAAGATAGAAGTAGCGTCTTAGCTTGGTGAAAGATGAGGAGACTGAAATAGTCTCCACAGTTCAGAGATTGTCAATTTATGCGTTCGATAAATAGACGACACAGAATTAATCAGCCACTTCGAAAACAACCTTTGGCACAAGAACAAATGAATTCCTTTTCTTGTTGGGTGATGAGTTTCATTTTGGATTGGATCAAATAATATCGGCTTGTTAAGATTTCCATTCGGGGTGAGTAACCATTTGGCTGTAAGAGCGTTCCACAGCGGCAGCTTTTAATGAGAAGAATGTTCCAGACAAATTAAGGATGTTCCAGTCAGTGACTCAAATAAATGAGAAAGTTTTATAGCGTGTCTTGCCTATATAAGGATTATTCAAAATAAATAAATGTGTACAAATAAAACTTTTTGTTCTTTGGTCGCTATTTTCAGAATTCAAATTTCTACCAAAAGGATGGCTTTCAAGAAGGTCAGTGTTTGTGAAGATATGGCATTTGGAACTTCTTTTATTTTTATTTTCTTTGCTTCATCCATCATTTCCTTTGTCATCTTCACCAGTATCCTTTTATCTATTTCTACGTCCCCAAACACACACACACACACACACACACACACACACACACACACACACACACACACACACACACACACACACATACATATAAAGTTCTTTTTCGCTTTCAAACTTATTTGTTTGGTAACAATTTCTTCCATCTTTGAAAGTTCTTCCGCCATTTTTTATTTACGACATTAATATCTTTTTCTTCAACTACTTCACCTCATTCATTTTCTTTTCAAATTCTCGCTCTTCTTTTACCCCTGATTTCGTCTTCTTTTACTTCTTATTCTCCTCGCCTCCTCCTCTTCTTCCTCCTCCTCCTCCCCCTCCTCCTCCTCCTTCTTCTTCTTCTTCTTCTTCTTCTTCTTCTTCTTCTTCTTCTTCTCTTACTAATTTCTTCTTCTTTCTTTTCTTCTTCGTATGTTCTTGTTTTACTTTTCCTATTCTTTCCAACTGTCTTCAATCCTTCTTCCTCCTCCTCCTCTTCTTCTTTGTTTGCGCCTCCCCCATTGTGTGCTTATTAATCAACTCCCTTTCCGCCATTATTTTTCTTCTTCTTCTTTTTCTTCTTCTTCTTCTTTATTTTCACACCCTTCTCCGTCTTTCTTTCTTTCTTTCTTTCTTTCTATATTTGAGTAACGTAGTAATTTATTATCGTTATATAACTGTTATAGCTATTTTTATGTCCAATTTTTTGATTGGTTATTGTAGTCTATTCTAACGGTTATTTTGGTGGGATTGGTTTGTTAATTTGTTTATTATTATTGTTGGGGCGCACCCACCTTCTAACTAGTAATGGACTGATCCCTCTTATATAAGTCAGCTCTGGAGAGAGAGTGACAGAGCGTCAGAGAGAGAGTCAGCGTTAGCAGTCCAGATAAGCTTACCCGGTACATACCGTTGGACTATAGACTTTGGATATTGTTTCGTACTAACCAACCTTCGTTCTACTAATCACTCTATTGTTAATTGCTTTTATGAATATACCAGTATTTCCTCTACAACTGTGTTTGTCTTGATTCATACACCGACACGCGGGAAACTCACATCTCAACAATTATCTACTTTATTTATTTATTTGGGTTGATTATTTTTACTTGATTTTTATGCTTTTTATTTTTATTTATTCTATTTCGTCTATTCTAATGGAGTGATTTGCTAATTTTTTATTATGAATAATAAATAGCGAATGGCGATTTTTACTGGATTATTTCTTATTTTTCGTTGATCTTTCAACCAATTTTAATCAAACTTAACAATTGCTTTATAAATCTATCCACTTTTGCATCCCTTGTAGTACACTGACAAATTGAATTTCAAAAAATCCAAAATAATTGTGGCCTGAAGTAGGTCTTCATGGTGCCTGTTTTACCCCTTCTTGTTCTTGGCCAACTTCAATTGAATAAATACAGATTACTTCTGTTATATCAGTAACTGCATTAATTCAAAATGCTTTTTTTTTAATGAAAGTACTTTAAAGTAATTGAAGAAGATAGGCTCTGTTACATCTAAACATGATACTGTTTTTGCTCCATTCTAATTGAACGCTTTTTTCTGATCGACCAGCTGTATATGGCTGCTAGTTTCTGTTGTAACATTTATTGTATATAAGTATAATCACTTTTCAGCTTATCGGGTCTCGGAATCGCCCCACGTAAAAATCGGCCTTGTGCTACACCTTGCCTTGTGTGGGGAGGTGAATAAATACCGGCTCTTCTTCCATAACGAATGAATGGGTCATGAATCGGATTAGCTAGGTATAAGATAGTTAGTATCGACCAGCCTCAATCCATTCCTCCATTTTGGCCTTGTGCCACAATTGCTGTATGTTTACGCAATGAATCTTGAGTAAATACAGGCTCTTCTTCCGGAAGAGTTTATCGAAGTCCCTGCCTTCCGGTAGTGAAGAACCCAGACTTAGCTATGCCTACAGGCAGACTTTCGTTTAGGGGGGGGGTAGATAAACCCGACTCCATGTATGCGAGGTCTACGGGGAATTTTTGCCTGAGCCGACGGGCTCGGAAATGTGAAAAGTGTGTGTATATAAATATAAATGAATACATATATATATATAATTATTTATATATTATATGCGCGGTACTTATTAGAAAGCTCAATATCAGAGATAGATCTAACATATTTGGTTGGATCTATCCAACCAAATATATATATATATATATATATATATATATATATATATATATATAGAATGCACTGTCACAAGGCCCCTGACAATACTTTGGGGAAACTTGCAGAAATTTATAAAAAAAAAAAAACGTATCAATGAACGCAAAAAAGATCTTATACGAAATAAATTATCAAATGCATTATTATCAAAATATTATATTATTATCAAATTTATATATATATATATATATATAAATAAATTCAACCAGAACTTTGATAAAAAAACAAACAAAAAAAACTTAATTACAAGACAAATTCTTGACAGTGAAATTGAATTTTCACTATTTACATTATTCGGACTATTGTCCTCATCTTTGTCACCATATTTATTACAACGTTTCGGCCTTCTTCAGTTGGTTGGAATGTCAAACTGAAACCTTTATTTCGCTCACTGGGGTAGACTGTTCTAGTTCTACGTGCCATGTCTAATGGCTGCCAGTTAGCAGTTATCTCCTGTTAATTCCCCTCTCCAAGTTCTCCACTGCCTTAACCGGGTATTGAACTCACACTTTTGAGTACTGTCACTGGATCTAACCAACGCCTTTATCCACTGTGTCATGTGTCCTTGAGAAAATAAAGGGTTCAGTTCGACATTCCAACCACCTGAAGAATGCCGGAGAGTACAGCGGCCGAAACGTTGTAATAAATATAGCGACAAAGATGAGGACAATAGTCCAAATAATGTAAATAGTGTACATAATACCTCATATCAGAAATATAGACAAATCGAATTTTATAAAAATACAAGCAGTAGAGCCTGGCGTTGCCCGGGGATGTAACAGTAAGAGATAGATCAAGTATCAACCATCATAAAGACTGAAAAATAAAATTGACAAAGATTATTTTTTAAGGTTGACGGACACGCATGTCTTAATTAGTTTTTTTTGTTTTTTTTTTTTACGAATTGGTCAAACCCAAACTCAAGCAAAAACATTGTTTTCAATCGTTATGAGTCTACCGATTGAATAGAATTTTATTATAAACAATTGTCTTGTAAATGAAATTTTTAAAGCATTCTGAATGTAAAAATAAAGAAAAAAGTGTGCAAGACAATAAGAAACACTACCTGCCCCCCAAAAAGTGAAGTTTTGTTAAAATCGATTGAAAAATGTGGGAAATCCGATCCCATATATAAACGAACACACACACACACACACACACACACACACACACACACACACACACACACAACCTGGGTTTTAAAATAAGTATAACTCGATATGAGTCATCCCCCTTTCATTCTCGCGATGTCTCTTAATCGTGTTTTCAAATTGATTTCGTGCAAAAACAATTGTGTTTTTCCAATTTTGGGCGCTGTCAGAACCACCGCAATGTAATTTTATGTAGTCCTGTGAAGTTTTGTTGAAATCGGTTGAAAAATGTAGGAAATCCGATCCAATATATAAACGAACACACACACGTACACACACACACACACAGACACACACACACACAAACACACACACACACACACACATAAATTTACATTATGGATTTTTTCATATATCTACGTTCCTGGAAGAATTACTACTTCCGAAGCCAACATGTTAAAAAGCAAAAGAAAAGAAAACGGATAATTTTATAGACTTATGTTATTCAAAATGTATAATGCATGAATTATTTCCGAACTAAAATAATTTGAATACTAATTTTCAGAAAAAAATTCAAGAACATCACTTACCCACTTTCTTTTATTAGAGATTAAATGACGTCAATTATTATCCTCTATAATTTAACTTGACTTAAAACATTTACAAGTGTTTCTTAAATTTAAATTATTTTTAAAAAGTAAAAAAAGTTTTTACTTTTGTTTATAAAAGCTTGTTGCAGAATAAAATCCTTATATATATATATACCTTGATAAAGTTCATCAGAGGATGAAATTCGTCAGTTAAGGTAAGTTTTGCTTTTGTTTTTATTCATATTGTCCTTTTACAGATATATATTTTTGTTATTTCTGAAATGTCATATATATATATATATATATATATATATATATATATATATATATCGATAATATTAGTGGTCAATATATATATATATATATATATCGATAATATTAATGTTCAATATATATATATATATATATATATATATATATATATATATAAAATTCCAAAGACGATAGAATCCAGATAGAACTCAGTGTCCAGGACAGAGTAAGAATATCATATAAAAGGCTTAAACACTAATATTCCATGGTTATAATTGATTACATTGGAATCGTAGTCACGATCCAATTCATCAGACCTTCAAATTCTTTTTGAATTTGTAAGTCTGAGGAATTGGATCGTGATTACGATTTCAATGTAATAAATTATAACCATGGAATATTAGTGTTTTAGCCTTTTATATTATATATATATATATATATATATATATATATATGTGTGTGTGTGTGTGTGTGTATGTGTGTGTGTGTGTGCGTTCGTGAGTATATATATATAAAGAAAGAAAGAATGATGTATCGACTTAGATAATTGTAAGATGAAGAAATTGAAAAAGATTGATAGATATATAGATACATAAAATGAATTCTAAAAGCTTATATGTAAAGATATATAGAGAGACTTGAAAAGGCTTAGAAAGAAAGAAAAAAGAAAAAGAAAGAAAGATGTAGCGACTTAGAAATATTATTGGAAGATGAAGCGACTGAAATAGAAAGAAAGAATGAAAGAAAGAAATAAAGAAAGAGAAAAAGAGAAGAAAGAAAGCTAGATCAACTTAGAACGCTTGTTGAGAAATTAAGATAGATAGATAGATAGATAGATAGGAACAGAGAAAATGATATATCCATGGTGATAACTTCCTTTCGATTTGAATAAAGTCATATATATTTCCCTATTTTAATCATCATCAGTAGAAATTAATGAGGGAATCAGTGTTGTGTTTTTGGCCATGTCGTCTCGCGATGTTTATTCTCCCGAAATATTTCTATCTTTCGCAGTCATTTTTGTCGATAACCTGTCCGTTGACCTTTACCCAATTCCCGTGTGCAATGGACACTTACAGAATCCATAGGCACTTATCATGACATCAGTATTTCGTTGGACTTTGGAGAATTGAGCCAAATATGGCAGAAGGTCACATTGTTATTCCATTCGTTTAGAACTGAACCACTTCTGAATGATTTTGGATAAGAAAAGACGCTAGATATATATAACACAGACGAAAATAGACCTTGGTCAAATATATTCATCATATCACTGAACAGAGATAGATAGATAGATAAGAAAAGAAAAAATAGATATAGATATATAGATAATTAAAACAGACGAAAATATATAGATAGATTTTGTAAGAACAACACATATATATATTTATATATATATATATATATATATATATATATATAGATAGATAGATAGATAGATAGAAGAAACATAGATAATAAGAACAGACTTATATAGAAAATAGATAAAAACATATTATTTTCCTATCGAGATAGATATATATTTTCTAGATACATAAGAACACACACACACACACACACACACACACGCATATATATATATATATATATATATATATATATATATATATATATATATATATAGACAGGTAGATAGATTCTAGAGAATTATATTTATGCTCTACTTTTGTATCGAGCACTATTTTTTTTTGAATAATAACAAAAATACTAAAGAACTTTTGGATTATTTACCTATCGAGTTCTTTCCTATTTTCTATATATTTTTCACACACACACACACACACACACACACACACACACACACACACACACACACATATATATATATATATATATATATATATATATATATATTATAATAAAAGGAAAGAACAGTAAGATATATAATCCGGTGTTCTTATTGATATTTTTTTAATTTTTACAAAACAGTGCTCAATATAAATTTACAGAGCATAAATATTATAAATTAAATGATCTAAAATATGGTTCCTTCGCTACACAGTAATAACCATGTTTCAAAAACCGAAGCAGAAACGTAGAGTGCTCAATACGGTTTTTGAAATATGGTCATTACTGTGTAGCTAAGAAACCATATTTTAAATCAGTTAATTTATAATTAACTGATTAATGGGTTGTGCTATCCGAGGTTTTTTACCAACCGAGTATTATTAGTAGTATATATGGTCCTTACATGTTCCTGTGGTTCGTAATGGATGACACCTTTCCTATTCTCCCAATCACTAGCAAAGTCTTCTGTGGACCTTTCCTTGTTCTGGTATTTGTTTCTCATTACGCGATAATCCCTGTCTTTTACGTTTTCTGTTGACATTCAAAACCCCATTTTTCGTCACTTGCAACAATGCGATGCAAAAATGAAAGTCTTGCATTCTTGGTGAAACGACTACTGCAGAATGGTGAAACGTTGTATTCGGATCGCAAACGAAATCTCACGAGGAACTCAAATTCCCTGCTTTTGCAAGATTTTCTAGTTAAACTCCGAAATGTACCGTAAGCGATTCTTTGGTTCTTCTTTGGTTAGAACAGGTGGGAGATATACGATTAAGTGTTTAAAGTTCTCGGCCCGACTAGGAAGTGATTCCAAAATAGATACTGATGTTTGACCAGATTTGGGGAAGTGGGACAGGCCGTGAACATTTCAGCAACCTCTTTGTTGAACAGACTGAGCGAGATCGGCATCGAACAGACAGTCGCAGTTCGTTGACGGCAGCCATTGATATGAAACGAAATGAAAATTTAATAGACTTTGAGAGTAGATCTTTCACGATCTATAATTACATTTAAAGTAATGTCGACTTCAATTTGTTATTCTTTTAAAAAAGTCTTTCAATGAAAACAAAGCTCAGGCCAAACATGTAAATATAAATTAAATTTTATGCAGGCTCTTTTTAGCACTAACCGCTAAAAAGAAGCAATAAATAAATAAATAAAAGCAATTGAATTTATTTATTAGAAATTGTATGGATCTTTTTTTCTTTTCCTAATCTATAAGTGTCGGACAGAAATAAATTGAATCCAGAGAAAAGATATTTTTATAATTTAAAAAAAAAGTTTTTTCACTTTCTCTGTTCGTCTTTTTTATGTGGCAGTGGAAAATAATATTGGTTGGTGCATAATTATCAGGCGTTTTTAATGAAAAAATTCTATTTGTTTACGCCTGATAATTATGCACCAACCTAATATTTGAATCCTAATAAAACACTAACATTACAAAAATTGAAAACATTATTTGCCAACTCATTCCCTTTGTGAGAAAGGTTTCTAAATGTAAATCTTTTCTGTATTACGCGTGGGAAAATAATTGTGCTTAAATAATATACAGCGTGGGTAAAAATTATATAGGCGTAATAAAATCCATATTCCTATTACAAATTTAATGAAACAAAGTTCTTTATTATATGGGAAAATGAAAGTAAGTCTTCATATATCAACGGAATCACCTGTTTTCTTCAAATGGTTACGGATAGAATGAACATTCTTCGGAAGGATGTCGTCTGGGAGAACCTCCTGAATCCCTGTCTCTATGTCCTCCAATATGCGAGATTTTGTCTATTTTGTGTAATCCCACAGGTAAAAATCACATGAAGTGAGATCTGGAATTCTTAGAGGCCATATATGACGTCCGCGTCGTCACATTCAACGTCTTGGAAGATATTGGTCTAACTACGGATGCACAGTAAGAGCAAAATAGGGTGCTGTACTATCCTGCATGAAAATCAGGTCGCTTCCGTTGGCCACACGTAATCTTCGAGCATCTGAAGATAGCGGTCTGTATTCATGGCGTCACGGAGAAGATATGGGTCAACGACTCTTCATGCCACCATTTTGTACCACACGGTCATTTTTGGTTGAGCTTGCATCCTCTCAAACACCATGTTAGGATTGTTATCACACGACACTCAGTAATGGCAGTTGTGACGTTTGATCAATCCATCAGCATGGAATACAGCCTCGTCGAGGATGTTTTCAAATAATTTAAGCCAATCTTCATGCCAACCTAGCATTAACTCTCCATATTCCATTCTTCGGACATAGTCTTCAGGTATTAGCTCCTGCACGAAATGTGGTTTCCACAGGCGAAAATTAAATTCTTTCTGCAACACTGTACGTATGGGATGTCTTGTTAGTCCATTTTTCCGAGCTGCTTGATGTGTTAAATTTTGCGGGCTGTAATTCAACATTTCCTGCACTGTTGGCACGTTCTCCGCTGATCGGGATGTGGATGGATGGCCACTTCTTGCATCGTTCTGATCTCTGAACCTCAACAACAAGAATTCCATATTTCGTATCGTGTTGCTATCTTGATTCACCCCTGAACAGTCAAGCGACCGGCCAGAGAAATAAGATATCAAGTAAATAAGAAATCCCTATTAGTATAATCTGTTTAAAAAGTGTTTTCGTCATGACTTCAGTGATTATACAAATTTTATAAGCAATTTCTAATGACTAGTTAATTTAAACCCAAAGAATTTAAAATTAATCTTCCTACAACCATAAAATAAAAACACCAGAATTTTCTCTCTCCTCCATATTTTATTCTCTGACGAAGCTTTAATAAAAGCGAAACATGTTAAATTTCATAAAGTTTTTCTATTTTTTCTTTATCCTATCATTCTCTCGGATTCTACTCCATATTTGATTCCGATATATATATATATATATATATAATGAAATCGTTCGGTTGGCAAGGTCGAATTTACTGCTTATAAACTTCAACCTTGCCAACCGAACGATCCTTTGTAGCCGGGAGGTAAGGCACGTCAGGCTATATGACGGTTCCGTATAGGATACAGGTTCGAATCCTGTCGAAGGACGAATATTTTCTGTGAAATTTTCTCGGACATTCAAGCTGGTACGTGTTATTTAATACTGTTTATTATAAACAGAGAATTTACTTAAATACTTGTATCTATAAAAAGAATGTTAAACATAAAAATGTCTTTTTATATATATATATATATATATATATATATATATAGAGAGAGAGAGAGAGAAGAAAGAAGAAGAGATATGAACGTCTTCTGATGTGAAGAAACTGAGACCAACTGATATGTATTAACAAAGATAAACAGGCAGTCAAACATATATACATATATGTGTATGTTTCTATATATATATATATACTGATATTGAGAGAAGAAACATAGATAATAAGGACAGACTTATATAGATAACTCTAATGTAGCGTGTTGGAATCATATTTTTAAATAAATAATAAATATATATATATATATATATATATATATATATATATATATATATATATATATTATATATATATATATATATATATATATATTGTGAGGAGAGTCTACTCAGGCAGTTTCTTCCTGCGGGCACTGATTTGTGGAACCGACTCCCAAGAGGATGCTTCCTTGATCACAAAAATCTTAACCTGCTCAAGTCTAGGATTAACCGTTATCTTCCATCCCATCCGTATAGTCTAACTCTTCTTCTGTAACCCTCTATCTCGAATTTTACCCCGGATATCGTACAGGAGAAAAGCTCATTGCAGAAAAAAAAACAACAATAAAAAAAACACAGTCCTGTCTTATTTTCAACCAATTTCAAGCGTCCTGGGTATGACGATAAATTCATTTGGCAGCAAGGCCTCTGATCAGGAGGTTTTGAGTAGCGTGGGACCATCTCTTAATTGCTGGTGTTCCCAGGTCCACCTTGAACCGGGGTGGTAGCACCTGTTAGGGTCCCAGATATGGGCAAATAGTTGACCCCCAAACTGAGGTTAAAATACTATTAAAAAATAAAAATGGGTTTTAATACCAGCGATACATTTTCGTGAAAGATTATTACCAGCAATACTTTTTTGAAAAAAAATATAATCAGCAATAAAAATGCTGTCGGCATTAAATGACCCATTAAGGTTGATATACCGTAAAACAAACCAAACCAAACGAAATTCAAGATAGTTAAAAAAAAAATATCACAGACGAGTTGATCTGCGTATATTTTTTGAGCACAAGAATCATTTGCAAATGATAATGATTCACTGATACAAGGCCTACTAATTAACCCATAGCTGAGGTATTTATATTTTTCTCGGTGGTATTTTTATGTAAGTATATATAACGAATCGATCGGAATTGGAACTCGGCTCTCCGATTAACAGTTCAAAGACATTATTTATTACACCGCACGCACATCAAAGCTTACAGCCTTTGGTATTATCAGGCGGTAACCCATCTAGCTACTGACCAGGTTCGACGATGCTTAACTTCGGCAAACGTAAGAGAATCGATGTGATATAACCTTAACTTACCACCGTTCTGAGCATTTACTCGAAATATTACCAATTACTGAAACCAATCATCTAGAAAGTTTGCCGTTAGCTGCAAATATTTTGACAATTTCGAATTATTTCACGTAACAAGAAGGAGTCTGTTGAAATGGACTGGCGCTCAAAATCCATCTTACACCTCCGGCTTTGATATAATCTCCATGTTGTGCACTTTATTTAGAGAACATGGCGTTAATGACAAATGGATTCCGAAACTTGTAAATGCTTTTTCCATCTCTCCAGTTAAATCCGTAGACGGGAAGTTAATAATCCACAAACGAATACCAGGGAATACGCACCAACTCAACAGTTTGGGCCGCTTCGACGTTGTACAATGGTTAACGAGTTTCTCTCTCGTTAGATCAAATACAACCGAGCAATGAGTTCGATCCTCACAGAGAGTTCCAGCCTTTCGACGGTGTTTCAGATCTAAGCTTCGGTTAGAAAACCAATTGGCGCACCTCGACGCGGGGTGATGTTTAGCATACTTTCGATTCTCACTGTGTGTTACCTACTTTCAGATTCATTGCAACATGTAAACACCTTTAGAAAATCACTCACTGCTTTGAAAAGAGTCGCCCTTTGACACGTGAAAGATATTCGAGTGTATCACACGATTTACGAGAACTTGGATTCGCTCCATTGTCAAAATTTTGCTTTTTCTTTAATCTGCCATTTTCCTTCATGACATGGGCGATTATGGCTCTCCACAACTTCCTCTCTTTTCTTGCTTTAAGTAACTTTTGATCATTTACCATCCCTCTTTTTTTAGATTATGCCATCCATGTGCCTCTCATTATTATTTAATGTCTAATTACCATTCAGGAAATGGGCAATTATGGCTCTCCACAACGTCCTCGATTTTGATGATTTAATTAACTTTTGATCATTTACCATCCCTCTTTGAGTATACTATCCATATGCTTCTCATTGTTATTTAATGTCTCATTATCCTTCAGGACATGGCTCTTCACAATTTCCTCTCTTTTCTTGCTTTAAGTAACTTTTGATCATTTACCATCCTTCTTTGGTAAGGTTTGCCAGCGTCTTCGTCAAACGTTACAATTTTCGTACGTTTCCCAGGAGTAACGTCCATCACAGAGAATGGCCGTAGGAAAACTAATCGACAGTCGAGACAATAGTGTCTGGGCGTGATGAAAATCTGATCCAAATGACCTAATCAGAGTAAAAATAGAAATCGATTATACCCTGATACTACAGTGGGTCTAAAACTTTCTGTATGGTAAAAGGAAGGAAACTAAAGCGGTTGTTTCAATCAATTCGCATAGGTGTGTAGATTACGCTAACCATAACTTTGTATTGTTTTGTGAGTGTTAAATTTTCTAGACCTTCTTTCCTTATGATGTGCCTCAGAGACTTCAACTTGCACGTTCTTAATAGAAGTATCAGTTTCCTTATAGTTTTAATTTTTTCCTTAAAATTTCTTCGTTGCTCACATATTTTATCCATAGTATTCTTAGTATCCATCGATAGAACCACATCTCTGTCTCTTCAAGTCTTTTCTTCATCTATGAATAGATTTCCAAGATTTACTGCCATATAGATTAGACATTAAATAGCAGGTAAGCAGGGGGGGGTGGCAAATAGATACTGAGTCCGAATGTGAAATCGAGGAGTGGAGATTAAATTCTAATCGAGTTTATTACATTCACTTACTTTGAAAAAAAAAAAATCTTTGTTAAAACGATTTTTTGAAAAAGAGAAAGAAAACACAATAGGGTGTGAGGAGGAGTCAGTAAATAGTAAATACAATTTTACAATTTTAGGTGGAGACGTTAGAAGTACAATGTAGACTTTAGAAGAAGACGGAAACAGATTCCTAAACAGGAAGCAAAGCATCAGCCTCTGCTCATGTTAAAAATATCGGGGAGGAGTGTGAACAGGGAGATAGGAGGACTTATTTATAAAAAAAATGAATAACTAAATAGTAAACAAAATTTCAGATTTTCAAACGACGCTTGAAGTATAGAGTTGAAGTAGACTTTAGAAGGAGACGGAAACACAATCCTAAACTGGTAGCAAGGGATCAGCCTCTACTCCTGTTAAAAATATCAGGGAGGAGTGTGAACAGGGCGACAGACGAACCTATTTATTACTATTTATAAGAAATGAATAACTAAATTGTAAATAAAATTTTAGAGTTCAAACGGAGACGTTAGAAGTAGACTTAAGAAAGAACCGGAAACCCAATCCTAAACCGGAAACAAGGGATAAACCTCTACTCCTGTTCAAAAGAGTGGGGAGGTGTGTAAACTGGACGATAGGCAAATCTATCAACTATTGAGAAGGAAAAAATTATAGTAAATAAAATTTCGGAGTTCCGACAGAGACACTGAAGTAGACTTTAGAAGGAGACGGAAACACAATCCTAAACAGGAAGTAAGTGATCAGCCTCTACTCCCGTTAAAAATACCGGGGAGGAGTTTGAACAGGGCAATAGGAGAACCTGTTTAAATAAAATTTTAGAGTTCAAACGGAGGCGTTAGAAGTATAGAGTTGAAAATGCTTTAGAAACACAACCCTAAACAGGAAGCAAGGGATAAATTTCTACTCCTGCTCAAAAGACCGGGGATGTGTTTGAACCGGGCGACAGGTGAACATATCTACTCCTAGGCATGAATCCATTTATTCTCTCCTTATCGATGGGTTAAATAGTAGGAATTGTTTCTGAAAAAAATCAATATATTTAGCATCACATTAAGACTAAAAAGCTCAATAAGCTAGCACGATGAGCGAGGAGAAAGTCATCTTTACGAATGGATGTCAACATAGGTTACGAAGTGGATAAGAAGCTGCGGACTGGAAGACAAATTCCAAAGCTGCAGTTTTAATTATCCGTTATCTCTAGAAGAACAAAAATAAGAGATCTTCCTGATACTGCCATCGCGAGCAAAAGAGAGAAAAACGGTTACATAATCAGGAAGACTTCAGAAGTTATGCATAAATGCATTCAGATTTGCTTAAAATAGGATACGCTTTCAGTACAAGACATACAGTGTGTAGGCGTAACAATAGACTAATTTAAATAGATAGATAGATAGATAGATAGATACATACATAGATATGAAAAGACAGATGAATAGATAGATAGATAGATGAACAGGCTGAGATAGATAGATAGACAGATGAACAGACTGAAATAGATAGATAGATAGATAGATAGATAGATAGATAGATAGATAGATGAACTGACTTACATAGATAGATAGATTGTTAATTTTGGTTGTTTTTTTTTTCTGTTTTACGGCATATCAACCTCAATGGGTTATTTAATGCCGACAATATTTTTATTGCTGGTAATATGTTTTTCTCCAAAAATCTATTTCTGGGAATATTTTTCCTTGAAGAAATCTATAGCTGATCATATTTTTTTTCAAAGAATGTATAGCTGTTTGTATTGATGGTATTTTTTAAAGTATTGCTGATAATTTTTCCTTCAAAATTTATTGCTGGTAATAATAATAATAATAATAATAATAATAATTATTATTATTACAAAGTATTTTTGGTATTAACACCTATTTTTACACATGTTTGGGTGTTAACTATTTGCCCATAGCTGGAACCCTAACAGGTGCTACCACTCTGGGTCAGGGTGGACCTGGGAACACCAGCAATTAAGAGGTGGTTCCACGCTCCTCAAAACCTCCTAATCAGAGGCCTTACTGCTGGATGTAGTTTATAGTCTTACCCTGGACGCGGATGTAGTTTATCGTCCTACCCAGGACGGACATAGATAGATAGATAGATAGATAGATATGAACCGACTGAGATAGATAGATAGATAGATAGATAGATAGAATAGTACAGGATGCGATGTGTACATTATCGCCATCTTATATTTTTTAAAATTTCGCGCATGCGCGTTGTTTGTTTTTGATTTTATCAATTGCACAATATAATAAGATCAATTGGGCACCGTCAGGGAGGACCATGACGCAATTCACTGCACTAGAAACTTGGAAACGGCATGGCGTACTGCTTGGCATTCGCACCGGAAGCTCCAATACGAATAATCCAGAGCGTTTGGGTCTCGATCTGGGAAGAGAGTACAGAGGATTCGAAAAGGATTTCATGATATATGGTGTTTGGGATGATGACGTTATGCCTCCATACATTTATCTAAAGGCCCTCAGATACAACACAGAGACCTACATCACGTGCCTTGAGCGGTGAATGCTGTCCTGGGTCAAGAGGGTGGCTGCTGGAAGACTCCATGTCTGGCAACAGGACACTGCACCGAGCCACACAAGCAGGAAAACTCTGTCATGACTGTCAAACAAATTCTACGACCACATCACCTCTTATATCTGGCCGACTGTCTTCACAGACTGCAACCTCTTGGATTATTATGTTAGGGCCACAGTTGAACAAGAGACCAACAAAAGTCTTCCTAACACCAAAGAATAATTGAAAGCAAGGATTATGGCAGCTTTCACCAACTAAAGGAGACCGTCCAGAAAAGTTGTCGGAGATTCCGAAGTCGTCTGGAGGCTGTGGGTGAAGACAATGACGATTTTCTTTAATAAATTTACTGTTTCGTATTGTAAGATATTTTGGTGTAATTTTGGTACACATATCTCTTAAAATGAGTTGTCAGTATTGTTTTCATTTTAGCATCATTTAGACGACAATTTATCCATCCTGTATATCAGTTAAAATGAGATGTGAATGTTTATTTTCGTTTTGGCGCCATTTAGACGACAATTTATCCATCGCAGCCTGTATATCTTTTAAATACGATATATGAATATTTTCATTTTGGCGCCATTTAGACGACAATTTATCCATCGCACCCTGTATATATGCGTATCTTTGTACGTTTGTTTTCTTTAAGTTTGCGAAAGATGCTTCATTGTGAGATCGCATTGCTTGGAGGCCCGATGAAGAATTTTATTGGTAAGGCCTCCTGAAGTTGAAAGCAGCAAGAAATAGGAGATTTTTTTTAAAGTAATTGAACAGCTAAGCAATACCTCAATGAGGTATTTAATCGATTTTAGTGCCTCGTCTCGTCGCACGAACCATCAATGCCATTCAGACGCCGACATCGACGATGAAAGTGAAATCGACCTGTTTGCGTTAAAATGAGTAATATACAAGGGATCTAAATTTGGAAGAAAAACAGTATATGAAAGGGGTATTTTGTCAGCGTTCTGATCACTCACATGCAAACATACAAACGCACTCTTACTCTCTCTCTCTCACACACACACAGACATACACACACATATATATGTATATATAATATAAATGGCTCAAGAACTAATATTCCATCGTTATAATTTATTACATTGAAATCGTAATTACTATTTGGGCCTTTTATATCATATTTTATATTTTGCTCTGTCCTGGACATTGAGATCTACCTGGATTCTATCGTCTTGAAATTTATATATATATATATATATATATATATATATATATATTGTATATTTTCATTTATACGTTTCATTAAATAATATAGACAATTTGTCTTTTATTTTTAAAAAAATTTTTCGTATCTTCTGATAAGTTTGATAACATTATCATTAAACGAAAAAAGAAATTCACAATATTTATCCATTATTTTTTAATAAAATCTAAGCTTTCGGCTTACTCAAGCCATTATCAAAGATGTAAATTACAAACATATCAAACAATATACGGACACGACAGTGATGATAGTCTGTCATTGTTTTGTTTATAGTGGATCACTAAGCAACGATAAACACGCGCATATAAGACGCTAGAAGCGAAAATCGCACCGCATCTCATGACGTCACACATGACTACACGAGAGTGAATTGTAGAATGAAATAAGGAAAGCCGTTGGTATAAACCAATGGCTTCTGTTACCAATTATAGAAATTATAGACATTTAAGAATATTTGTAGAGATTCCATAGTTGATTTTGTTTAGGTTGGGTTTTAACTGTTTGATGTATAATGCTTCAAGTATTTTTAGTTTTTGTCTATTGTTTTTCATGTCGAAGTATAGTTGTGTTTTCGACAAGTATTTTACGGAATTGTGTATGCAGGCAGGCATGTTGTTTTAAATGCCTAAAAATGTTAGAGTTTTCATTAAAATGTAGTGTCAAGCGTCGTGAAAGCGAGTTTGTGGTGTGACCAACATAAATATTATTTAATTCGTTGGAGATACACTCTCCCAAAGGGCACTTGAATTTATAAACTATGTTGGTTTTTTGCAAATCGCTAACCGGGGAGAAGAATCATTGCGAAGTATTAAGTTGGATATACTAGATTTAGCGTAGTATATGATTAATTTAATTTTTTTTGCTAGGATCTGTAGTTGATATATTAGAATTTACTAAATTTTTTTAGTATGTGTTCATCTTGTTTATAATTAGTATGCATTTGATTACGATATAGGAGATTAATATATTTGAGATCAGTTGAAGCAGTATTATGTACAATTTGCTTATTATTGAGATTTCTAAGAAAGCATCTTATTTGTTCATCAACTATATAGTTTGGAAAGCTATTATTAATAAGTGTCTGTTTTATATTCTTTAGTTCACTGTAAAAAAATCTGTTTGGTGGATGAATTAGTTTCTGCACGATGTATTAGATTCTTTATAATTGCTATTTTGTAGTAATATGGGCATTCGCTCTTGTAGTTAAGTGTACATGAATTTATGCTTGTAGGTTTTTGTATGGCGAAATAGTAAATTTGTTATTATTTGTGTTTATCAATATGTCAAGGAAGGGGATTTTATTATTAGTATTGAGTTCATATGTGAATTTAAGGACAGAATTATTTTGGAACCGTTTTTGAAGTTGAATTATTTCATCTGTATTTTTAACTAACATAAGAATATCATCAACGTATCTTAGGTAGATTGATGGTTTTTAAAATCTGTAAATAACTTATTTTCGAGGTTCGACATGTAGAAATTGCTAAATGTCGGGCCCAATACTGAACCCATGGAGACACCATCACGTTGTATATATATATTGTTATTATGATCGAAGAAAGGGACTTCAGTAGTACAAGTTAATAGTAGTTTTCTTAATATATTAGGATTAATTTTAAGTGGGGGTAAAGATGAGTTACTGTATATATTTCTTATGATTATGTCAATAGTTTCACTAACAGGGACATTGGTAAATAAGTTTTCAACATCAAGTGAAGCCATGATTTCATTGTCAGGTTTTTCACTTTTTAGGATTTGGATTACTTCTAATGTTGACTTAACACTATATTTACTAGGAAGATAGGGAGTAATAAGTTGGTTGATGTATTTTGTTAGATGATATACAGGAGTTGGAATTTGCGATATGATAGGACGGAGAGGATAGTTAGGTTTATGTGTTTTTATAGTGCCATATATGTAGCCAGGTCTATAATCACCAACAATTTTAGGGAGTTTTAAAGAGTTCTGTTCAGCATTATTAGCATTAATAAGTTTATTAAGCTTTGATTTTAGTTGGTTGGTCGGGTTCTTGTTAAGTTTTTAAACTTTATGTGATCATGGAGTATGTGGTCTAGTTTTTTGTTGTAATCCAATTTGTTTAGGATGACAAAATGTTGGTCTTATCAGCTTTTTTTTTTTTTGTGTGTCAGGGTGGTTTACGTAGTTCTTGTGCGGCAATTTTCAGTTGTTTAGAAAGAATTTTTGAGGAGTTTCTGCTTTTATCATGTCGATCTTTCAGTGCCTCGGCCTTAAGTAAGTCTTTAAATTCTGGTGTAGTTTCTATTAGTTGTTCATCCTGGAGTTTAACGATGTTTTGGTATAGGGTCTCAATTTCTATTTTTTAAAATGTCGATTGTATCCACTATGTAGATTAAACAATGACAGACTATCATCGCTTTCGTGTCCGTATATTGTTGGAAATGTTTGTATTTATCATCTTTGATAATGGAAGAGTGATATTACCTTTGTATAATGTATTCAGTTTTTTATAATGGAATAAATATGAGCTTGAATTTCTTTTTTCGGTTAATGTCTAATGTTACCAAACTTATCAGAAGATATCCATATAAAAAATTTTAAATGTCCTAAAATAAAAGTTGTTTAATTTTTCTTTGGATTATTTAATTTGCCTTTTCATATATATATATATATATATATATATATATATTACTGAGCACTAATAATTTAAATTGTCTGTCTTTCTCATCATCTTTCTTTATCTATTTATCTATCTAATATATACATATATGTATAAAATAACATATATATATATATAATATTATAAATAGGTTAAATAGAAAAAATAAAACAGAACCTTTACTTTTTTCAACTTCTTTTCATGTTTAAAAAAACAAAATTTTTAACAAAATTTTCTTTAGTGCTAAAATATATATTATAAAAATATTCAAAATATATATATATATATATATATATATATATACAGGGTTCAGTAACAAAATTGTTGTAATTTTATATTTTCAGTTTTTTTTCGTTGTTTTATTTTGATTTTTCGACTGCAGAGTTTTTACCGACAGTTGGTCAACCATCTATATGGGAAAATTCACCATGAGTTAATTCGTTCTTTAAGAAATTTTTAAAATACGTTTGTTGCTTGACATTCGCACCTGAAGCTCCAAAATGGACATTTCAAAAAAATTAAACAAAAGTCGTCCATCTATTTGACATTGTATCTATATCTTAAAGACAACAAAATGGATGTGTCTTATGGAGATTAATGGTAATTTAATGCTTTAGAAAACTCAATTGATCGTAACATAAAAGAACAAAACTTTGTTTTGTTGAACGAGTTAGACACAACACGGAGGTTTTTAGCAGATGCCTTGAGGTGATAGTGCCCCCTGGGGCAATATATATTCTGAAGACCCCATATATATATATATTCTGAACCATGTCACATAAGCTGAAGAACCCATAGATAGACTGTCAGGCATTCTAAAGCCAATGGATTCATATTGCACTATACTTGATTTAAATTATATGTGGAGCTCAGTTGATATTTGAATAGAGACCAACAAAACTTTATAAAACATTAGATGAGAAAATAAAATTTGTTCTTAAGGAAGCATCCATCAACTTAATCAATAGATCGTTCAGATAAATATATATATAGATTATAAATCGCCTATAGACCGCAGTTGGAACCAATATAATTTTATATGAATAAATTTATTTATATTATTTTCAAGATATTATATTGTGTGATTTTGGTAAAAATAACTAATCGAAATATCAGTGTTGTTTTTGGATTTCTTATATATAAAATCAATCATATATATATATATATATATGTATGTCCATATATTTATATATAAAACAGACTGCCACACACATATTATATATATATATATATATATTGTTTATATTTACATTTATATTTACATATGTTTTATCTCTGACAATGAGGACTTTTTACCCTTAAATATATCTGTTAAATTGAGATATGAGTTCTGTTTCCATTTTTGAATAATTCAGCCGACAATTTATCCATCACACCCAGTATATTTCCGTGTCTGTGTATGTGTGTTTTTATTAAGTTTACAAAAGACGTCTCATTGTGAGATCGAAAAGCTTGCAGGCACGATAAGAATTTTATTGGTAAGGCCTTCTGAATTTAAAAGAGGCTAGAAATACTAGATTTTTTTTTTAGTAATTGAACAGCAAAATAATGCATCTCTATGTGTTAATATTTGATCGATTTTGGTGCTTCGTCTCGCCGCACGAACCACGAATGCCATTCAGACGCCGACATCGACGATGAAAGAGAAATCGATCGGTTTACGTTAAAAATGGGCAATATACAATGAATGTAAATTTGGAAGGAGAAAACAAAATAAACAAATTTTTCTTTTAAACATTTTTTCACACATCACATCATATATATATATATATATTCAAGCGTTCTTTTTGGAAAAGGCGAAAGCTTCTGTAACACTCAAGGGATTAAAGAGAAATGAAGCGAGATCAAATTTTTTGATAGACGAAAAGATTTCTTGAAGGATAAAAGAATAGATCAAGGCATCTGGAGATGTCGATTGAAACATTTTTTGAATAGTTGGATTATAGCTATCAGGAAAACAGGAAAAGGGGAAAATTCCACAGACGGCTAATTTTAACAGTTTCGAAATATTTCAAAGGGTCGAGCGAGATGACAACACAGTTGAACGCTTAAATTCATGAAGTCTTGGAATTAAAGCATCTCATCTGAGCATCTTAAAATGAAAGTATTTTTTCCCAAAGATTCGAGGTGCCTACGGCACATCGTATATTTATGCATATATTTATTTATAAATTTTAAAAATATTTGTCTACTATATTTATTGGAAAAATGCCCAGTATCTGAGATGATTATTGAAACCAGTCTGTTATTAGTTAATGACGATCAATTGACTTTCTCAAAAGCAAGACCACATATATACATTTCAAAGACATAGACACTTCGAAGAATTAATTTAGGATAAATGGCCTCGATTAATTTTCAGTTATTTGATTATCAGATCAGTTAATTCCCTCTCCAAGTTCTCCAAACGCCTTAACCAGGTATTGAACTAACGCCTTTATCCACCATGCCATGTGTCCTCGACACATGAAGGGACATGTGAACATAAAATAAAGAAGAAGATTAACAGGACCCAAAGAATGTGGGTGGGGAAAGTACAACAAGCAGAGATAACAAATAACTTAAAATATTCATTGAAAATTGGCAGATTTCACTATGACAGTCTAGGGACAAAGCGAAATAAAGGGTTCAGTTCGACATTCCAACCACCTTAAGAAGATTGCCGGAATCGTATAACGGGTGAAACGTTGTAATTTTTTTTTTTCGCCAAAAATGGAACAATAGTTAGTCCGGATAATGTAAGTAGGTACATAATACCTCAATCTTAGAAATATATGAGCGGCGCTGAAAGGCCGAAACGTTGTAATAAATATGGCGACAAAGTTGAAATCAATAAAAATAATGTAAATAGTGTACATAATACCTCATCTCAGAAATATAGACAGATACTGAAAATCGCCAGAAATGTTGCGTTCGAATAAATATGGCGAAAAAGTTGAGGACAATAGTCCGAATAATGTAAATATGTATATATATATATATATCTATAAATATATATATATATATATGAAAGGCCGAAAATTGTAATAAATATATAAAGTTGGTAAAAAGATGAAAAAATCCAGAGAAAATGAAAATTAAAAAAATAATTTAAATAAAAACATATAAAAGGGTATGTTGAAAGAAAGAAAGAAAGAAAATGTGTGTGTGAAAGAAACACATTGCTGTGTAAAATATCCTGGTGAAAAGAAAGAAAAGAAAGAAAGAAAGAAAGAAGAAAAGAAAGAAAAAAAAATTTTTAGTAGATAAACATATTTAAAAAGTATGGTGAAAGAAAGAAAGAAAGAAAATATTTATTCATTTCCTCTCTTCATAAATACGTTGAACTCCATTGTAAAAAATTGGTAATATCAGATGTCTACGTAATCCACCACTAAACTAAGAATGGTTTACCTATTTCACGCCGCTGGCGAGTATTGTATTTTTTGATGGTATAAAGATTATCATTACCATATCCAACTTTTTTACATTATTCTCCATTCAGTAGCCCTTTCTAGATTATAACATATTTTCTAAATTTAAACCAAAAAATAAAAAAAGGAAATTAACGCTTTCTAGGTTACAACAATTAACTAACCTATCTATTTTATTTTTCACATAGAGTCTCATATATATATATATATATATATATATATATATATATATTACCCAAGATCCTAATGTACAGCCAGTTAGATCAGGGCTACGGGAATGTAGGACGCCCATGGCTAAGTTACAAAGACAAGCTGAAAAGCAACTTGTCAGCAGTCAATATACCACATAACACCCTTGAGCGCTTAGTTTTGGAGCAGGTAGAATGGAGATCAGCGTGTTTTAGTGGACTCAGCAATTTTCAATCTGCTTGTCTGAATCATCTTCAAGAAGCGAGAGCAAGATCTAAAAGGTCAACCAGTCTAACAGTGATCTCATCTCACAATCCTCACACTTGCTCTATATGTGGCCTCCTTTGTAAATCACTAGCGGGTTTTAAATGCCACTTAAGATTAGCGCATAAACTTTCATAACTGAATCAATAAGCTGGCAGATCCTCATACGTCGAAACCGACGGGAGAGTCCATTATTATATATATATTTCATATAGCATTTGTTTTATTTTTACACTAGTTTATATTAGTTTTAAATTAATTTATATTATTTTTATCTTGTTTCATATTACGTTTATATTATTCTCTATATATTTCTATTTTATTTTACTTTTAACATTATTTTGTATTTTATATTTCTATTACATTATTATTTTATTACTTTTATTATATTATTTTTTTATCTATAAATCTATACTAACCTAGAATCCGCATTCTGGGGGACTTTAGGCTAACTCTTGCTGAGGGCTTTTAAGTTTTCAGCGTCCTATATACGCAAAATTATAAATTGCCACCTTAATTCGACATAATCTTTCTTCGTATACAGAACCGATCTCCGTAGTTTGTTGACATTTATTTTGTGTGCAGTTTTTATTTTCATTTAAAATCACCATTCTTTATGATCTCTTCATATAGGAACCCGATTTATGTAATATTTTGAATACGTTACAGTACGTGTGCTAGAAAAAGAAAAAAAAAATTGAGCAACGTACCGTGCTCTACTTAAATTTTAATTACGGTTTAATCAGACGATATCAACTGCAGTTGCAACGAAAAGCGAAATTAAAATTTAACCTTTAATAAATAGCTGTTTTTTTTCTCTTTTCACTCTGTTAGATATCTAAATTTAAATGATTTATTTATTTAATTGTTATTATTAGATTCATATATTCCAAATAAGGTCAGCGTTCTTTATTGTCGAAATGCTTCGACGGTTGTGCCATGGGGCTTTCTTCAGGAGTCTATCTGATTCTGGAACAATCAGTAAATTATCATTATTATAGAATAATCTATATGGACTCATGTCATCCTATTGGTTGTTAGGGTCACAGTGTTTCGACTGCTGTAAACTCTGGCCTTCTTCAGATCTCTTTGTATTCAGTAACCATCCACGAATCATCATTATTATATTTTGTTACATATTGATCCATACTGATTTTTGTTTTCGTCTTGGTTGTTAGAGTCCCAATGTTTCGGATGTTGTACCCTCAGGCCTTTTTCAGGTAGCAATCGTGGTCAGTGTATATGGCCTTTTTCGTTGATGACCACGGTCGACAGCGGAAAAAAGGTTATCACCAAACAGAGCGCCGCTCATGGCTAAAATAACTAATGCGCGATCGGTACGTTTTTTGACAACGACCGCAGTAGTAAAATACTGTGGGTTCATCCATTTTGGGTCATTTGCGTCTTTGTCGAGGTGCTAAGGTGCGCTGGACCCTATACTCTCCATAGCTATTTGCTCCTGCGAAAACAGCAGCTCTCCACCCGACCTTGAAGAGAAGCTTGGGTCGTCTAACTTTACTTGTGTCCTCATCAGTTTCCCATACAGTATCTGCTTGGGAATTTTGGAGTTATCTCTGCGCACAACGTTCCCAAGTAACCTGAGACGCCGAGACCGCAGAATGGGATATAATGACTGATTTCCAGCTCTTTTAAGCACTTCTGTATCCGGGAACCTAACTTGACTTTTCATTTTTAAAATATTTCTCAAACATCTCATGTGAAAATTATTGAACCTCCTCTCCTGACCAATGTAAAATGTCCACGTCTTACTCTCCTGAAGGAGAGTTGAGAAGAGAACGTATGTTTGGTAAATTAGATTCTTAGTTTTTATTCTAAGCCTATCACGTTCCTGTGCTCTTTTCCTGAATGTAGGTGTGGCCTTTCTTACTCTGCTCGGGAAATCGTCATCCATAGATAAGGTTGACGTTATGGTGGATCCCAAATAAACGTACCCATCTACAGTTTTCGGTGATTTACTACGAAGTTTTTATAACTGGTGGTGAGATTGTTGTTGGTCATATTACCTAAGGTATCTTGACGTTGATTGCCAATCCAAAGAAATTGCATGCTTTTGTTGGACCAGTTCTTCTCAACCTTTTTCAGACAATTGACCATTTCTTTCTCTCAAAAATTCAAATGGACCACTCATACTTTTAATTTTAGGCTGTTCAATTTTCACACTAAAATACTCACTGAAAAGACAAAGTAGTCTTCGCTTTCAAATTTATTTTCGTAAACAATGATAAACACAGGATATTAAAATCAATTTTGATGATGTCATTCAGTCTTAGTCCATTCAGCTAGTGACTATCTTGATCTTGGTGTTTCTGACTCAAGATGTCATAATCAATTTTGATGGTATCATTCAGTCTTAGTCCATTCAGCTAGTAACTACCTTGATCTTGGTGTTTCTGACACAAGATATCAAAATCAATTTTATGGTGTCATTCAGACTTAGTTTGATAGTTCCTCTGCTGTTGAGATCAAATTTATTGCTTTTTCTACTGAAATCATTCACAACAACTGAAAATCCAGATTCCACCATCTATGTGGGAGGGAAAGAAATGATGCTTGCTTCTACATGTTGAAAATATTTGGGTGTTAATCCTTTATAGATATGTAGGTAATGACAATTTTATAGCACTTATAGCACTACGCAGCTTCGAAATTTTCAAATATAATGGACATGTGTGTAATTAAACAAAATATTCAAAGTATGAATAATTTAGGTACATTTTTTTTTGTGAAATGGCTACAATATTTTTATAGCTACGAATTCTCTGTGGACTTCTAGAATGCTACGTGGACAACCGGTAGTCCACTTGGGCCACGTTGAGAATCACTGGGATAAATTAAAAGTTAGGCTATGCTTTCTAGCTTTGGTTGACAGCCAAAAGAAGGACAGCTCTGAATTACCCCCCCCCCAAAAAAAAAAAAAAACTGATGAAGGTTTTCTGGGTCCTTATAGCACACCATGGGCACCAGTTCTTTGTCTTCGGGGCTTACTGCCACATCATGTTCAAACACTGGTTAAGCAACTGAGAGCCTGGTCAGTCCATAGATGGGTGACCAATTGGTACGACCAGGTGTTGTAAACATGGATATGTCTCCTTAACCCCCACCAAGAAAAACCATCTGGTATTGTGTTTCAGCCCATGGACAATTTTTTTTTCTTCAAAAAATTCAAATGGACCACTCCTACATTTACTCTTAGGCTGTTCAATGTTTACACTAAAATACTCAATGAAAAGACAAAGTTGGCAATAAAATAAACTTGTGTAATGAAACAAAATATATTTCTTAATACTTCAAAATATGAATAATTTAGATACATTTTTGTGAAATGGCTGCAATTTTTTTATGGCCACGGATTCTCTGTGGACCGCTAGAAATGTTATGTGGACCACTGGGGTCCACCTGGACCACGTTGGGAAACACGGTGCTGGACGATCGACTAATGGTTGATGCTCAATTCCACAGCGCGTCACTATCGTAGCATTAAATTCATGTTGCAGGAAGGACACAAGAATGGCAAAGAGAGCAAGTGCCAAGACACAACCCTGTTTAACACCAATCCTCACCTTGAACGACACTGAAGAACTACCATCGAATTGAATACGTGCGTTCATGTCCCCGTGAAAAGAAATTACCAACTGCAAAAGAATTGGTGGATAACCGATTTTTTCAAGTACCTTATATAGAGATTTCCGGCCCCAAATCTCAAATGCCTAATTAGTAAGCATTTGAAATTAATCTATATGAACTAGCTTCTTTGTGATGATCAGAATGTTTCATCAGTTGTGTCCTTCTTAAAATAAATTTATTTCAGGGGCTATGTGATGATCAGAATGTTTCATCAGCTGTGTCCTTCTTAAATTTCTATCTTATTCAGGGGCTATGTGATGATCAGAATGTTTCATCAGTTGTGTCCTTCTTAAGGGGTCTATCTTATTCAGGGGCTATGTGATGATCAGAATGTTTCATCAGTTGTGTCCTTCTTAAGGGGTCTATCTTATTCAGTGGCTATGTGATGATCAGAATGTTTCATCAGCTGTGTCCTTCTTAAGGGGTCTATCTTATTCAGGGGCTATGTGATGATCAGAATGTTTCATCAGCTGTGTCCTTCTTAATGGGTCTATCTTATTCAGGGGCTATGTGATGATCAGAATGTTTCATCAGCTGTGTCCTTCTTAAAGAGTCTATCTTATTCAGCGGCTATGTGCAAATTATCATTATTATAGATTGAATCCATTGCTATGTCAGCTATTAAGTAAGCTGGTTCTCTGTGCGAGACAATTTTTCTCCCCAGATTGTATTATACATATCTATAAGTGCGCTATACGTATATGCTTAAAATATTGCTGCCACATATGGCCAGTTACGCCTACTATTTATCTTGAGTTCCTTGACAAAAGCCAAAGAAGAATCCGCAATATTATCGGTGCTGATCTGGCAGCCCGGCTTTATGGTAATTGTTCAGATGAGCTCTTTGATACATTACCTAGACTTTTTGAATTTAAGCGCAGCACTAGACTGGCGAGATGTAAGCGTAATTTCTATGTTAACAGTTTCTTTTCTCGCACTTCTCGCTGGTGGAAATCCATTTCGGCTCCATGCTTTCCAGCCAACTTTAATCTGCAAAAATTTAAATGCTATGTCAATCGCTATCAAATGTCCTCCTGAATCCTTTTTTTTTGTTTTCGCTCATTAGTAATGTTTATCTTTCTAATTCTTCCACGCCCAGTACCTCGTTGTGGCTATACTGCATTACATGGAGTGAAACTGATTATATATATATATATATATATATATATATATATATATATATATATATAGTTATTATTTTTAAAAAATAGTGCTCGATACAAAAGTAGAGCATAAATATAATTATTTATTTTAAAAATATGATTCCAACTCGCGACATAAAAGGTCTCATGTTTCAAAAACAGAGCCGAAAACTTATTATATTATATGCTTGTTTTTAAATAATTATTCAAACCGTGAATTTGATGATGTCGACAAAAACCGTTAACTTATGTCTATTGTTTAATAGATTTTATTATTTAGAAACTTAATAATGTGCAGTTTAAAAAATGGAATAGACAAAGGGCATAGGTCATCCCAAGTTTTACATGTTCTAGCCCTGTTTATAATTTTCCAAATTGGAAAAGCATAGAATATAATAACTTTTATAAACCATAGCCCAAATAAATAGTTTAAATACCCTACAAAAAAGATAACCCTTTATGAAGTCGTCAAAAAACAAATGTTACGGCAGTTTTTATATATATATATGCACAAATCCCTTTCATAAAGAAATAAAATAAAAAATAAATAAATATCCATAGACACGTAAACCAGACTAGGCTAAAACATCTTCCGTTTAAAATTTAGACACCCCCACCTTACCCTGACTTGACATCTATGAAAGTAACTCTATACTGATACTTATTATTAACACCCAACACACGTCTACCCAATTTAAACAATTCGCCCTAGCTGTTACCATGGACATTTTGATTCAGAAATACGTTATTCCAAAAAAATTTCGCTTGAAGATGGAACAGAGCTTATTTTAACTCAATTTAATTCAAATAATTATATTGAAGTTTTCGGCTCTTGTTTTGAAACTTGAGACCTCTTATGTCGCGAGTTGGAATCATATTTTTAAATAAATAATTATATTTATGCTCTACTTTTGTATCGAGCACTATTTTTTAAAAAATAATAACTAATTATATATATATATATATATATATATATATATATATATATATATATATATATATATATATATAATCAGTTTCACTCCATGTAATGCAGTATATGGTGAGGTACTGGGCGTGGAAGAATTAGAAAGATAAACATTACTAATGAGCGAAAACAAAAAAAAAAAGGATTCAGGAGGACATTTGATAGCGATTGACATAGCATTTAAATTTTTATAATAATTATAATATATATATATTTATATATATATTATAAATTATAATTATATTTATGCTCTCCTTTTATATCGAGCACTTTTTTTTCAAAATAATAACTAAAATACTAAGGAACTTTGGATTATTTAA
>CAHIKZ030001895.1:222500-225000 GCA_903632075.3 Acanthosepion pharaonis | reverse complement strand
ACAACAATAATAATAATAATAATAATAATAATTTGGTGAACACTACCCAGACCCGGTTACGGAGATAGGACCTGCAACAATTTTATGGGATTGCATACTACACACAGGCAGAACAATCAAAGCTAACCGCCCAGACATTGTTATTAGAGATCGTGAACAAAAAAAAAAGTGCCCCCTTATTGATATGGCAGTCCCCGCAGACTGTAATGCATCTTTGAAGATCTTCAAAAAGCTATCAAAATACAAGGACCTTGAAATCGAAATCTCAAAAATGTGGCACATGGGAACATCAACAATCCCTGTTGTAGTTGGAGCCCTCAGATAGATTGGAAAAGATTCCAAAAGACTCATTCAAGGGATCCCTGGTAATCCATGCGTTAAAGAAATACAAAACATTGTACTCACGAGTACAACCCACACCTTAAGAAAGACTTTATCTATCTAAAATATGTTTTCTTTTGTTGTTTTTTAAATTAAAATAATAATAATAATAATAATAATAATTTTCTGATGCAATAATGATGCATTTCTCGTATCGTTATACTTAAATGTTTAAATTATACCTAAATTATATTAACTCAGATTAAAAGTTAATTTTATAAACTACATTTATTCATTTCCATGATTTAATCAAAATTTAACTTACAATTTTGTAGCTGCGCACAAAACTTGATGAAAAAGGAAAATCGGTGTATATACTCTTTATATTGACGCCAATTCAGTCGGGTTTCGATCCTAGCTAGAGGCAACCGGACGTCTAGTCACACTGATGAGCTGTGATACATCGAAACAGTCGGTCTGCGAATGACAATATATATGCTCCTGTAAAATTTATTTCAGTTGAGCTCTCTGGGGAAGAAGTATGGGTTTGTAAACAGTGACTATTACTGCTAATAATGCAAGACTCTTCGTTAAATTGAATAGGGTTCTCTCAGTCACTGTGTGTTTATCTAAAAATAAATACGCTCAAATTCACCTTCATCCCTACCGTTCGCCAACGGTAGAATCCCCAACTGACGCCAATTCAGTCGGGTTTTGATCCTTACTAGAAAAACCAAACGTCTATTCCATACTGACGAGGTGTCATACAGCAAAACACTCTGTCTGTGTTGACAATATATATATATATATATATATATATATATATATATATACTTCAAAAACAAACACCCTAAATAAATCATAGGCAAATTTAACCCTACAAAGCATACAAAAGTTATATATAATTATATATATATATATATATATATATATATATATATATATATAAACACACACAGTACACAAGAATAGAGGAAGAAATGAAGGATTATACAGGGGACCTAAATCATTTAGCAAATTTAATTGTTTTATCACTCCTCAAGCAAAGGAAAATTTTTGCATATTCATTTGACTTTTATACTAAAATACTACTCTACTACTACAAACACACACACACACACACACAAAAAAACAAAAAAACAATGATTAAAAGACTTAACATACAAAAGAAAAAAATTAATTCCTTTAAATAATATATGGACATAACCATTCTTGGCTTGATGAAGGTCAAAAGATTCGAAACACATGTAACAAAATATATAGAATAAAATATATAATAAAATATCCACATTATAATAAAAAAAGACGTATTTTTTTAAGAAATTTTTAAAATATTTCACTTTTCTGTCGTCGCAACAACTATAATCTCTCCCTGTCAAAATATATATATATATATATATATATATATATATATATATATATATATTATATAAGTTTCGTTATTCGATCGAGCACTTTCCTATTTTCACAATACTTAGAAAACAGTAGCCGTCGCCGCTATAAACGCACCGCTCTTCATTAATGAGTTGAGAACTCTGGCTGCTGGCGTTGTATACATTTCGTATATAATACGTTAAAATTTCCCTTCCTCTGCCATGCGCCGATAGTTTAGGGGCAAGATCTCTGACTGATTCAATATCGTCGTCTTGGGGCTGTGGTTGAAGACAATGCCGATTTTATTAAATACATTTAGTCTTTCACATTTCAAGATATTTTTGACTAAATTTGGTAAATATTTCGGTTAAAAAGAGACGTCAGTGTTATTTTCAATTTTGTGCAATTTAGACGACAATTTATACATCGCACCCTGTGTGTGTGTGTGTTTGTGTGTGTTCGTATTTAAATGTGTATTTATATACATATACATATATATATATTTTGTATATATAATGTATGTTTATATGTATAGATACATAATTTTGTCCTATGTTAAATGTTTTTTGGTGATATTTGAGAAAAATGCATATGAAGTGTCCATGAAAATATTTTTTAAAATTTAATTATGCATGTATATGTATATATATATATATATATATATATGCTTGTGCATATGTATGTATGTTACATATATATGTATATATTTATATAAATATATATATGTTATATATAAATCATAGATAGATGTGCATATATGCATATACATGTGTATATGCATATATATGCATATATGAGTGTGCAT
>CAHIKZ030001895.1:170000-220000 GCA_903632075.3 Acanthosepion pharaonis | reverse complement strand
CACACACATACACACACACAGATATATGTATGTATAAAATGTAATAAAATAAATACAAATAATAAATATGTATGTATTTATTTATATCTATATTACTTTTATATATGCGTGTGTGTTTGTGCATGTATATTTATTTATTTATATTATTTTATTACATTTATATATATATGTGTGTGTTAAAATGTATTTATTTATATTTACTTTTTTTTACATTTATATATATATGTGTATGTATGTATTTATATTTATTTACTTTTATTACATTTATATATATATATGTGTATGCATGTATTTATTTATATTTACTTTTATTACATTTATATATATATGTGTATGTATGTATTTATTTTTATTTATTTACTTTTATTACATTTATATATATATGTGTATGTATGTATTTATTTTTTATTTACTTTTATTACATTTATATATATATATATGTATATATATTTATTTATATTTACTTTTATTACATTTATATATATATGTGTGTATGTATTTATTTATATTTATTTTATTACATTTATATATATATATATGTGTATGTATGTATTTATTTATATTTATATTTATTACATTTATATATATATATGTATATGTATGTATTTATTTATATTTATTTTATTACATTTATATATATATATGTATGTATTTATTTATATTTATTTTTATTACATTTATATATATATATGTGTATGTATGTATTTATTTATATTTACTTTTATTACATTTATATATATATGTGTATGTATGTATTTATTTTTATTTAACATTATTACATTTATATATATATATATGTATGTATGTTTTATTTATATTTACTTTTATTACATTTATATATATATATGTGTATGTATGTATTTATTTTTTTTTACTTTTATTACATTTATATATATATATTTGTATGTATGTATTTATTTATATTTACTTTTATTACATTTATATATATATCTGTGTATGTATAAAAATTTATTTGTATTTATTTTTATTACATTTATATATGTGTATGCATGTATTTATTTATATTTACTTTTATTACATAAATGTATGTATGTAAATGTAATAAAATAAATACAAATAATATATATGTATGTATTTATTTATATCTATATTTCATTACATTTATATATGTGTGTGTGTGTTTGTGCATGTATCTGTTTATTTATTTATTGTGTGTATATATGCATTTATTTAAATTTATTTTTTATTACATTTATATATATGTGTGTTTGTGTTTGTGTGTATGTATGAATGTATGTATATATTCAATTAGATAATACACCTTTGACCCAGTAGTTAGCCATCTGTTGTATCTCAAAACTCTATCTTCAAATGTATATAAACCTGCTGTATCATTGATTGTTATAAGCTTATATTAAATCTGAAGTCCTAAAGGACACATAGCACAGTGGATAAAGGCGTTAGTTAGATGCAGTGACAGGACCCAAAGAGTGTGAGTTAAATACACGCTTAAGGCAGTGGAGAACTTTCAGAGGGAAATTAACAGGAGATAACTGATAACTGACATCCATTAAACAGATGGCACGTGGAACTTGAACAGTCTACCCCAGTGAGCGAAATAAAGGGTTCAGTTCGACATTCCAACCACCTGAAGAAGTACGGAGCGTACAACGGCCGAAACGTTGTAATAAATATAGCGACAAAGATGAGAACAATAGTCCGAATAATGTAAATAATGTACATAATACCTCATCTCAGAAATATAGACAGATAGTGAAAGGCCGAAACGTTGTAATAAATATGGCGACAAAGATGAGGACAATAGTCCGAATAATGTAAATAATGTACATAATACCTCATCTCAGAAATATAGACAGATAGTGAAAGGCCGAAACGTTGTAATAAATATGGCGACAAAGATGAGGACAATAGTCCGAATAATGTAAATAATGTACATAATACCTCATCTCAGAAATATAGACAGATAGTGAAAGGCCGAAACGTTGTAATAAATATGGCAACAAAGATGAGGACAATAGTCCGAATAATGTAAATAATGTACATAATACCTCATCTCAGAAATATAGACTGATACTGAAAGGCCGAAACTTTGTAATAAATATGGCGACAAAGATGAGGACAATAGTCCGAATAATGTAAATAATGTACATAATACCTCATCTCAGAAATATACACAGATACTAAATATCTCATATTTGCTAGATCATCAGATGTAACATAAGCTCTTAAGTCATGATATTCCATTGGGTCTTCAACATGATTGAAATTAATCAGGGTATCGTTTGCGAATTCCTAGAACTTGGGGTACTATTTGTTTATGGACATTATAATTTATTACTCTAAACGTTATTTTTTACTCGGTAAATGTGTTTCATTTGCTGACCCTGTTTATTATTATTATTATTATTGTCTGTATTAGGGAAACTGCTTCCATGACCGAAAGATGCTGCTACCAGTTAGGCTACCAGAATAGTAACGTTTGAAATTTGCCACTACGAAACTGGTAGCGTAACATTTCGGCTCTAGACTCCACACAACAAGCCCCGCAACGTTACCCTGATTTTTTTCAAATACGTTGCGTTGTAAACGTTACATTAAAAAGAAATGGATAATAAATTCCACGAAGGTATCGGAGCGTTCATTCATCTTTTAAATTAGCGATTCTCAATAAAGATAATACGAAAATAAATTTTAGAACTTTGTTACATATTGTTGTAATCGCGGTAGACTAATACTTAGCTGTTCGGAGCTGAGCAATCGGGAAGCCGAGTTCGAATTCCAATCGAGTTCATTGCATTCACTTACGTGGTAATACCCTTGGAAAAAGTATGAATCCATCTCATCTCCCAACCCCCCCAGCGATGGGTAAAATAGCAACGATATGAGTCTAGGAGAAGGATACACTGAATTCAAACCTCTGAATTCAAAAAAGTCTGTACACATGGGCGTGGCCGGACATTTGACCGAAGGACATTTGACCGAAAAATTATAAGTAAAAATAGTCACAAGCAATACTTAAAGTATTTTAATTAGCAGTACTATAAGCTAGAATAGGACTAATAATTACTATTGAATTTCAAGTGATTAAATTATTAAATCTAAATTTAAAGTTAAAAGTTTTCTTATTTCAATATTTGTTTATTGAAATTAGTATTTTGAAAAATATTTGAGTGTATTTGGGTAAAAAGTAGCACCTAATTATTTAAATTCATATTTAACAGTAAGATAAAAGTTAGTTCATCCCTTTAAGACAATGATCATTAAAAGCGAAATTGAAACATCTTTCATATCGTAAGATTGTGCTATTTTTCTCAAAATACTTTTACAGTAATATTTGAAGTAAAATATAATGTATACAGAATAGATTTGTAAAAAGCCTGTCATATATATATATATATATATATATATATATAAAGGAAAAATTATAAAGTAATAGAGTAAATAAATAGAAATATATGTAGCACATTACAATATAGAGTGTGTCATACATTTTCGGCTAAATGTCTGTCGGCCAAATGACCGTCGGACAAATGTCCATTCGGCCAAATGACCGTCGGCCAAATGTCCATTCGGCCAAATGTCCATTCGGCCAAATGACAGTCAGCCAAATGACCGTCGGCCAAATGACCGTCGGTCAAATGTCCATTCGGTCAAATGTCTGTCGGACAAATGTCTGTCAGCCAAATGACCGTCGGCCAGATGTCCATTCGGCCAAATGACCGTTAGCCAAATGACCGTCAGCCAAATGACCGTCGGCCAGATGTCCATTCGGCCAAATGACCGTCGGTCAAATGTCCATTCGGCCAAATGTCTATTCGGCCAAATGTGTGTCGGCCAAATGACCGTCGGCCAAATGTCCATTCGGTCAAATGTCTGTCGGCCAAATGACCGTCGGCCAAATGTCCATTCGGTGAAATGTCTGTCGGCCAAATGACCGTCGGCCAAATGACCGTCGGCCAAATGTCCATTCGGCCAAATGTCTGTCGGCCAAATGTCCATTCGGTCAAATGTCTGTCGGTCAAATGACTGTCGGCCAAATGTCTGTCGGCCAATTGACCGTGTACCATACATGCGACTGAGGGCTAGAACTTCTAGTATTGGCATATCTACAGAGGCGGCTTTAAAAGGGAACGAGGGGAACTAGCTATATATAAATCCATCTCTTTTCTCCCCTCGGCTATGGGTAAAATAGCAGGACAGACTAGAGCCTATAGCTTTCACTGGTAACCAATTTAAAAGAAGGAAATACTGAATTCAAATCTGATCTCACCTTGCTAAAAGTCTATATAAATGCAGCTTGGGACCCCTTGTAAATCCAAAATGAAATGTTAAGTAAAGAAAAAGTTTTCTGGTTTCATTTGTTCAGTGGGAAATTTTCCAGCAGCAACACCTCTCGACTTTACTATAACGTTAAGTTTGGGGTCTGGAAATTAGCTGATTGCCGCTTAGCAGCAATGTCACCACCGCATCACGAAATACCTGTCTACAAATTTGCAGGACGTTCACTGTTATCTCGGATACATTTGGATCCCGATATACACAACTATTTAATCCATAATTGAAGGATTGAGAATAAAAAGGGGTCATGCCTTTTCCGAGGGTATTATTGTCAAAGTTAATATCCGTAGAGGACGAATGCTTAATTCTGAATGAATTTTCCGTTCTACTCTTAAATTCCAACCTAACTTTCTCTTCCGGAATTAAGTGTAGATGATAATAATTAACCACAGATTACTTTGTTTATTACTAGCTTAAAAGCCGCACCCCGTGGGTACTTTTAAGCTAACTCATGTGAAGGGCTAATTGGATCTCCGACCCAAAGCTAAAAGGACCTCTGGCTCAGCTAATAAAACAGCAATGATAATTTTGAATAAACTAACTTTGAATTCCTCGATTTGCTCTATGGAATCCCACTTAAGCTACGATTCGATCTATAAGTCCAGTTCCGACCAAAAGATCGATTTGGGTCGAAACTTCAATTTGGGTCGAAATTCCGATTTGAGCCGAAACTTCGATTTAGGCCCAAATTTCGACTTAGGCCAAAACTTCGATTTGGGTCGAAATTCCGATTTAGGCCGAAACTTCGATTTGGGCCGAAATTCCGATTTAGGCCGAAACTTCGATTTGGGCCGAAATTCCGATTTGAGCCGAAACTTCGATTTAGGCCCAAATTTCGACTTAGGCCGAAACTACGATCTGGGCCGAAATTCCGATTTAGGCCGAAACTTCGATTTGGGCCGAAATTCCGATTTGAGCCGAAACTTCGATTTAGGCCCAAATTTCGACTTAGGCCGAAACTACGATCTGGGCCGAAATTCCGATTTAGGCCGAAACTTCGATTTGGGCCGATATTCCGATTTGGGCCGAAACTACGATCTGGGCCGAAATTCCAAATCAGGTAAAAAAAAAACTCCATGGAACAACTTCAACTGACAACTTCTTCAAATCACAAACTCTGCGCAACTTCAAAACTTCATGTATCGAATCCTCCCACTTTAACTCTGATTACTTGGCGTTTTGGAGAAATAAAATTGATTTCCTCAATTCGCAAAGTTTTGGAAATATTTTAAACTGAATTTAAAACAAAAAGAATTAAATTCACAAAATTTTTGTATTACTCAATATCAATTAAAAGAATCTTTGAAAATCACTAATTTTTCTCAATTATTGTAAAATTTGAATAATTTATTGTTCCCTCCGCATCCGGGCACAAATCCTAATACTGGATGATCAAACACAAGATGAAGGGCAGATTTTCATCCCGGGATCATCGTGATTCCAAAAAGGTATATGCCTATGTGGAGCATATGTGGGCCGAGTTTGAGGGGTTTCAATCACACGGACGGACAGACAGAAATTTCAGTTTATTTTATTTAGATTTATAAAGTTTGCTTTTGTTTTGTTTTTGTGAATTCCCCACAACGAGCCCGTAGCATTATGCTATTGCGTTACAAATACGCCGACTTGTAAGGTTACATTAGCAGAAAATAGATTATCAATCCCAGGAAGGTATTAGAATGTGTATTCCTCGTCTAAATTTATGATTCTCAATTAAAGAATACTAAAATAAATTTTATGCCTTCTATACATATAGTTAATTGAAGAACAAGTATTCTGATGTTATTTGACCAATGCAGAATTTTTACCCTAACTTTGTGACAAAAATCGAGGGTGAACGTTCAGTTTCGGATCAGGAAACGAGCTGATTGCAACGTTACTGTAACCACACCACAACGTCACATATCCGTCGACCAGAAGAGTCTTCAATATTTTCAGAATGTTTCGTCTTGCTAAAAACAATCACTCCCAGCGGTGAGTGAGCAGTCTCTCATATATCGCAGACGATGATGTAATGTCCACGTTTCAGATGTCGGATCTGGAGCCCCGCGCACGACCACTCACCGAGAGTTATTGACGAAGCATTGCAATGTTAGCTACAAAATATTGAAGTCTCGTATTATGCATTATACCCTGTCTAGTGGCAAAAGCTGTTGGTGGCGCCAGGGGTGGCAGTACCACCTAAGCCACTTTAACTGTGTTACCTCGCCTGGTTGGCGGCTTTTCACACGTTGTAGGTAGAAAATTGATCTGAATGCGTTATGATTGGTCGGTACCTGTATGTCACGATATTATTTGTGAAAAAAGTAAATCGTGTTTCCATTTTTTCTCCTGACCGCATTGATTTTGACGAGAAGACAGTCCTAAGCATTTTCCTCCATTTCAGTGTCTTTTAAACGTACCAGTATTTAAGTTTCCGTGTCAAGACTTGGATTTACGAGTTTTAATCGAAAATCTTCACGCGTTAAAATCTGCAATAATGGTTTAAAAAGGAAAACATATATACACAGTTACGTATTTGCTTCAATCAGGCACAGCTCGGACCCTCGGCAAACAGGCTCACCAAGTTGTAGGCATACTCTACCCGGAAGTACCTCTAATAAGAAAAACATAATCACGTGCTATCGATGAACTCCACGAATTTGCTTTTGACACCCTCCTTAAATGATTTCTGTTTTAAAAATTTTGGCATTATACTCGAATCTAACGGAGTATGAGTCCAGGCATTATTATTTCTTAACAAAAAAATAAGTTTGATATTTGGTAAAACTCCCCGGTCTCAGATATGAAGTTTGCACAATCGCCGTGAGGAATTTCGCCTGAAACGGTTTCACTGTTTTTCGTACAGGTAATTTCTCCAGAGATATCATGTTCCACGTTTCGACATATAAACCGACAACATATTCTTTCCCCTCGCAAATATTGGTTGCTTCAAACACAATACTGTTAGTGTAGTCCCTCATCAAAAGCAGCAGGCACTGGTTATTTATATTAGCCACCTTGGACGTGACGCCAAAAGACTTGCTGAAGGTCATTCGAAGATACGCTGACCTCCAGGAGGCCATGCTTTGGGCCCCAGTCTCGATACACCGGCACAGGTCGTAGTCTAGATTTCCCCTGTAGCAAATTTGTGAACTGCTGTTGGAGTGCATATTTCGCCGGTAAGAGAGCAGCTTCACATCCGGTACGCCACTGTTGTCGTTCATCGACAAAAGAACGGTTAGGGTGTCCAGATTCCGAACGTCCTTGCCTAGCACGTGGATATCCATTTGCGTCAACACCTGGTCTCCTTCCCACCACCTTTGGATGTTACCAAAAGTGATGCCCTTCAGGCGACGGCAATGGCCGAACGGCGAGAGCATAAACAGGCCTGAGTCGTTTTGCTCGGCCTCGATGTCGGTTTGGATGCGTTCGTTGAGGCGGCCAAGCACGAATTCGGCCAGGCCTACTTGAATGCTGTCGTTCTCGAAAGGGACAGCCTCGTTTTCGTTTAAGCAGATATGCGGCTGCGTGACGCGTAAGAATGCGCACGACCGACTTTGAGGAAGCGGGTGAAAGAGACCGAAATTCATTTCGTTATCACCGAGACGGCTATCAAAAGTCACTTCGTCTGTTTCTCGATAATAACCATTTATTAAAATGTCTCTAATCGTACGATGAACGTCTTTGAGCGTCACCAGTCGCTGTCTGTTTTTATATATATTTTGTATTTTCTCCTTTCCAAGAGACGCCTGTAGCCGCTTCGACAGTACGATGTTTAGAGGTGGATTTGAGAGTTGAGTTATTCGGAAGTTTTTCCATCCAGGGGGACTAAGTCCGTGCCCAATATCGCCAATTAGAATAACAGCCGTGTTCTTCTTTCGGCTTAGGTATTCCACAACTGACGCTAAACGTTTGTCGACGCTGTCCAAGTGGCTCTCGCTGATGTCCGACGTCCGAATAATAGAAAATAGAAGGTAGCCGTTACTTCCTTCCATTTTGTTAAGAATTTTGTGATAATCAAAGAAACCGGACAGGTCTGCGTCCTCGCCGTCTTTGGATGTCTGCTTTTGGCAAAACTTGTCTCGCAGACTGCGTGGCAGATCGTTAAAAGCATTATGGCTTTGTCGATCGGTTCCAAAATCGGCATGTCGGAAAAAATTGCTGAAAAGTTTCCTTATCGTTCCAGACATTGATTCTTCGCAGGTGTGATCGAACAGGTAGGTCTTGTAGCCGTGCATGGCCGC
The DNA here is from genome assembly GCA_903632075.3 of Acanthosepion pharaonis. Classification (NCBI taxonomy): domain Eukaryota; kingdom Metazoa; phylum Mollusca; class Cephalopoda; order Sepiida; family Sepiidae; genus Acanthosepion; species Acanthosepion pharaonis. The sequence continues at coordinate 211,454 of CAHIKZ030001895.1, read as the reverse complement.
TGTATGAGCGAGCGAATTGTTGCAGGTGAATTCTCCCGATTCCATGCCAGAGGTCGGCAGCTCGCCGCAGAGAAGCTGCTTCAAACCTTCGGCGTATTTGATCTTCGTGCTTTGATGTTTCGTGAAGTTGTAGACATCGGCATGCAAAGCAGACTGTATCTTCTTCAGTTGCGCATTAGTCCGGTGAAATTTCGACTGAAATTCCTGTCGAGAAAAGAATCGGAAATAAAACAAATGTATACTCGGAACAGTGACGTTCGTTCCCAAAAGCATGCCTCTGTTCTTTGATTGGCTTTTACAGTTTGATTGAAAGGCCTGCATAGCCACAGAAGTGGATAGCGTTTCCTGTCCCTTGTGATGGTCACACGTCACACAACGCAGTACCCCGTGTAGCGACGTGTCGTGCGGTAAGTGATAATGATAGTCTTCAAGAAATCTGCACACTTTCCGGCGTATGAATTTAGGATCTTCGAACAGTTTGTAATGAAAAGTGATAATCTGTTTGTTAATCTGTTTGTCGTAATACCGGAAGTTGCAGTTAAAGCAAGACACGTTCTGGCAGGGATTTTTGGTTTCGTTAAGATAACACTTAAGTTTTACGAAGCAAATATTTGGGTCTGTCGCGTTGTAGGACTGACAGAGGTGAATCAAAGAAGAATTGGTTTCCAGTGGTTCCTGGAGTTTTTGGACCAGGCTTCTCCGAAGAATACGAATCGCCGAGTAGTCGTTATGCAATTCTCCGTAGTTTTTTTTGTACCTAACCGATTTCAGAGCAATCGGCTTCATACCAATCCAAAGAAAAAACGTCCACCAAATAAGAAATGCGATAATCAAAATAAGTGTATATTGCAAAGGTTTCGTAATCATTTTAACCGTGAAGTTATCCAACGCCAAATTCGGAAAATAAATCTGAGTGATACGAAAATTAAAACGAGGCTGATCAAATTTACAAATTCATTTTGCTGTTGACAGTTTCAAAATATGTTATTCTCCGAAAACTATATTTAAAAGAAAGCTATATTCTTATTTTTATTTTTGCGGATAAAAATATTTTCAGTTCTATATTAATAGATTCAAGCCTGGATCAAACAACCTAGACACGGCGCACTGCATGATGGGATGTGCCGCATTCATCACAGTCATTTTTGCCAATTAATTTGTAGTTGTAGTTTGTATGATATTTATGCATTTATCGTGAATATTTGCGGTGTTGTTCGCAATAATTACTTTAATAACAAATATTTAATGTTTAGCGATATGAAAATAGATTAAAGAATTATCACGAGAGCTTATACACACCATTTTTTGATATTAACACATTTACTGTAAACCCCTAAATAATTTGGTGTTGGCAGTTTTTATAATGACGTTGGTTGTCAGTGATCTCGTGTCAACTAGGAATGTTTTTCTGATACATTTTTCATCTGCCGGCGCCATCAAAAGGTTTGTCAGCAGTCGTACTTTTAGTGTGAAGACAATGCTAAGACTTCAGTTCAATCTAAATATCAACTTTTTTATTGCCTATATTGGTCTTTATACAATTGGCGTTTGAGGTCAGATTTTGTAATTGACCTGTGGAGGTCGACGTGTTAAATCAATAATTAAAAAAAAAAAAAGAAGCTAGGCGATTAATATAAATATTTTTCTAGGGATTATCAAGATTTGTATGTGACACCATCACTAGAATGTTGGTGATACGATAGATGGAATCTTTAAGGTCCCTCGTGTATATATTATGTCGGTGAAATCGAATTTGTCAAAGTTTTCATTTTTTTATTTTTTTTTTCAAGTAGGGAAGTAATTTGGTAAAATTAAAAGCATTTCTTTTATTTTTTTTTATTTTGAATATATTCAAGAATCCAGTGTCATAGTTTTATTCCGAAGACTTTCTGATTCCGATAATTGAGACATTTTGCTTGGAGATATTTATCTGGAAAGAAAAAGAGAGATAGAGAAAGAGAAATTAATTGTCTGAATAAAAATGATTTTAAATTAATCGTAGAAAAATGAATTCCAGCAAAGAATTATTTTTATTTTTATGTTATTTTTACGGCACTTAGATCAATAAACTCTTCGGCAGCTAGAGCAAACACCCCGATATCTGAAAGAAAAAAAAACAATATATATATATATATATATATATATATATATATATATATATATATATATATATATATTTCCTTTGAGAGAGAGAGAGAGAGAGAGCAAACCGAGTCAAACCTTTAAAATGTAAAGAAAAACGGAATACGTGGTTATGTTTTTTTTTGTTTATTGACTATAAGTATTCCGTTCTTTTTACCTTTTAGCCGGCCTTCCCTGACGATCCGCTTGCTAGGTTTGTCTGTCTCACTAGGTTTGACTCTCTCTCTCTCTCTATATATATATATATATATATATATATATATATATATATATGCATACCCAGCTTTCCCTGACGATCCGCTTAGGTGAAAACTTTGGTAGGTTTGTCTGGCTCCCTAGGTTTAATTAGGTCTGCTCTACTTACCGTATTGAGCACTTTATTTAGTTATTTTTTCTACTCGTATCGGGGTTCTTTTCTTTGGGCTTTGGTCTTGCATGCTAGACGATTATTTCGGCTAACGTACATGTTCCTGGGTATTTCTTTTTTAAAACCTTTTTTTCCCTTTGGTATTGGTTTGATTATTTGCAAATCAAAACACTGAAGGTTTTTCGAACGAGTATAATGTCTTATACTTATAAGATTACTACTACTACTAATATATATATATATATATATATATATATATATATATATATATATATATATATATATATATATATATTTTTTTTTTTTCTCACCATGGTCGATTAGTCAGGAAGGAAACTTCCTGATGTTATCGGAATGAATCGAGTGCTTGCGGCACTTTTGGAAAGATCCAGAAAACCGTACCACGTGTTGACCCAAGTCTTGTGAGTGAAATTGGGTCGAAAGAACTCTAGAGGGCCGTCGATAGCTGTGCTAGCACAAAGACGCAAGTCATTGTGGCCGAGGGCGTGAACGCGCTGGCCTTGTTCAAATTGTCGATCACGCAAGATAACACGTTCTCTCCCAGAAGCTGGAACTAAGGTCTGCTCGGCATAGTTGCAGTATAAACCACAGATAGGCTCAGTGGGTATGGCTGTTGATCAAACACAAATGTGCCTGTGCGAGCGTCTGCAATAGGGATTGGCTAGGCGCCCTGATAGACGGGTATCCTCGAATACGAGTGATCAGCTATTAAACACACACACACACAAACACACACACACACACACACATATATATGTATGTGTGTGCGTGAAAAGTGTGTGTATATAAATATAAATATATATATATATATAATTATTTATATATTATATAATTATTTATATATTATATGCGCGGTACTTATTAGAAAGCGCTCAATATCAGAGATAGAGCTAACATATTTGGTTGGATTGATGTGAGTTTGTAACCCTGGGTTTCACGCTTTTGCGATCGTCAGACAAACTGATTGATTTTTTTAAAAATTTTGGGTTTAAGTAGATTGCGTGTATTGGTGTTATTATGGGAGTGGGGGGGAATCGTCGTCCTGATGTCATCGTGCTAACGCAAACATAGATGCATGTCCGTACACCCGATGAGGTACGCAGACACACATACACACTTGCTTGTCTGTCGGGACTCATACATATATAAACATATGTGGATAGTTTCGGAATTTGACATATGTATGTATATGGGTGGTGTTGTGTCTATACATACGCATTACACAGACCCCACCACACGTATATACATACACGCGAGGAAATATTATTCAGTGAAAAAATAGAAAAATGCTCTGAGTGTTGACATGTATACATTCACGAGACATTCAGGGGAAATTTTCGCTACACTTCCAACCTTTGAATTTCAGCATACAAATGCGAATGTATAGACACAACTATAAGTTTCGAGTGACAAGGTACTGCAGATAAGTTTTTTATTTTTCTTGCATAAATGTATGTTTGCCTATATATATATATTAAAAAATCTTATTTGAAAAATATTTTACAACACTACATAAAAATTTTATTAGAATTATGCCAATCATCAGGCGATACTTTGTGACTGAAAACAGAAAACAATACGGTAGCTTATTTAAGATTTAAAAAAGGAGATTGGGGGTGGGGAATAGTAGTAGCCTTGGTGATTGATTTTTTTATAGTTTTAAGGGGATAATTTTTATTAAAAATCTAATTGAATGTGTTTTTTTTTGCAATCCCGATTGTCAAGATATGTTATATGCGTAAACACTGCCTATACATTATTGATTTTATTTAAATTTGTAGGGGTGACAGCTGTTAAAATTTAGGTATTAATAACCATATCTATCTATCTATCTATCAATCTATCTATCTATCATGAAAATAGACAACTTTAAGGGTCCATTGGTTATAATTTATTTAGCCAGGGAATTTCTTTTTCCCTGGCTCATCACACCACATTTCCAAGGGTGAAAAATTAATTTAAATTTACACACACACACACACACACACACACACACACACACACACACACACACACACACACACACACACACACACACACACATATATATATATATATATATTTACACTTTTGGTGGGTAGTATTAAGTTGATATAGAGAGTGGTGAGAGATAGTGTAACAGTCATGGTCGAAATTAGAGAGGGAAGGGAGAGATAGGAGTGATTTTAATTTTTTTTATTAAGATACCTAATAGCGAGGAAGTGGATTATGGGCCAGACATTGACCTATCTAATAGGTCATCTCACAGGAAACGATATAGAGAGAAAAAGAGAGAAGTAAAGATGTAAGAAATAAGACGTGGAATTAGTGTTTTTAAGGAAAGAAAGGGGAATAGAAAATTGGAAAGGGAAAAAAGAGAATTAATATATATATATATATGTGTGTGTGTGTGTGTAAAACTGGAAGTCAAAATGGCTACAACTGAAAGAAAAGAGGAAAAAGAGAGAAAAAGTAAAAAGACAATAAAGAGTGAGTGCAAAGTGAAACAAAAAACGACGGAAAGTATAAATAACCACAACATTCTACACGTACACATCTAGGCGCAGACGGGGGCGTGGTAACCCACATACGCACACACACATACATCATAAAAACATAATTTGCACCAATGAAAAGCGAATACAAAAAGAAAACTGGACAAGTATAAATAGTCAATTGCTGTTAAAACCGACGAGTGGACGGACTGATTCCCTGAGGGTCAGGCTACGAAACTCTGGAGTCGGGATGCTGACTCAGCTAAATGATAAATCTTTTACTTGTATTATATATATATATATATATATATATATATATAGAGAGAGAGAGAGAGAGAGAGAGAGAGAGAGAGTCAGAGACAGAGAGAGACATAGATAGATACATAGGTAGAATAAAATAAGATAGATAGATAAAAATAGATTGTTAGATTATAATCTGAGACGGAGAGAGATATGACGATAGATAGATAGATAGATAGATAGATAGATAGATAAAGTAAAATAAGACAGACAGATAGATAGATAGTTTGGTTTACATTGTTTTACGGCATATCAACCTCAATGGGTTATTTAATGCCAACATCATTTTTATGATAGATTCGTATGAATAGAATATGTATTCTTTGGTTTGGTTTACTTTGTTTTACGGCATATCAACCTCAATGGGTTATTTAATGCCAACATCATTTTTATGATAGATTCGTATGAATAGAATATGTATTCTTTGGTTTAAATTGGTTTGGTTTATTTTGCTTTACGGCATAACAACATCAATGGGTTATTTAATGCCGACAACATTTTTAGGATAGATTCGTATGAATAGAATATGTATTCTTCGGTTTAAATTGGTTCGGTTTATTTTGTATTACGGCATAACAACCTCAATGGGCTACTTAATGCCGACAACATTTCTGTTTCTGGTAATATATTTCCTTCAAAATTGCTGGTAATAATTTTTTTCAAAAACGTATTGCTGGTAATAGTTAACTATTTGCCCATAGCTGGGACCCTAACAGGTGCTACCACCCCGGGTCAGGGTGGACCTGGGAACACCAGCAATTAAGAAGTGGTTCCACGCTCCTCAAAACCTCCTGATCAGAGGCCTTGCTGCTGGACGTAGTTTATCGTCTTACCCAGGACGCGGATATAGTTTAACGTCTTACCCAGGACGCGATAGATAGATAGATAGATAGATAGATAGATAGATAGATAAAGTAAAATAAGATAGATAGATAGATGCTACTGGACATATGTTGATATCCTTTTTTAAAAAAATTATCTTATAAAATTTCGGTTCAAATAGATTAAAACTTTTCAATCCCCAATAACAACCGAAAATGTCTTATTCCACCTGTATACATTTTAAAGTATTCTATGCATCAGAATATTGTTTTGCGGTCGTTGCTTAGCAACGCATCAAAATATTCAAAATATTCTAAATCTAATATTTCAATAATTTTCCATATTGCAAAACGGAATCTAATCTCATTGCCGTTTGATGCAGTATTTTCCTTCTGGTTTAACTTTTACTTATGCAACATATTTATACATTCGGTAATTGATTTCGATATCGATCGGCAGGTTACTCACCACAGGGAACCATCCCTGCCTCCCATTAGAATCTCTTATGTTCAACTGCCCGAGAGCACCTCTCTGCGACTGCGTCCGCTGACCTGAGATGGAACAAATACGATTGAATCAATAGCTTCATCCACCGCAAGGAAATTTGGTTTTCTGTGTCGCGCCAGAAAGTTTTTCTTGCCCGAGTCCATCCTTCTAATCTATAATTCAACCATTCTCCCTTGCATGGAATACTGCTGCCACATAAGGTCCTCGACAAAATCCAAAGATGGATATACAATGTGATTGGCTCTGATCTGGCATCTCGTCTACAGTCGCTCTCTCACAGACGTGACGTCGCCTCCCTCTGTCTTTTCTGCAAATACTTTCACCATAACTGCTCCGACGAGCTACTGAATTTAAACGTGCAACTAGACTGGCATCTCGGTCCCACCCTTTCACTGTCGAAACAGTTAAATGTAGCCGTCCCTTCTACTCCAATAGTTTCATATCTCGCACCTGTCACCTGTGGAACTCCATCCCCTTTCCTTGTTTCCCTGATAGCTATAATCTCTAACTATTCAAATGTAATGTCAATCGACGTCTCCAGATGCCTTGATCTATTCCCTATCCTTCTCTTCATCCTTTCCTCTATCACGCTTCTTTACTCACGATCTCACTCTCTGTAACCCTTGCACTGTCCTGGGTATGACGATAAACTACATCCACGTCCAGGGCAAGACCATAAAAAAATCCAACAGCAAGGCCTCTATTTCAGGAGGCTTTGAGGAGCGTGGAACCTCCTCTTAATTGCTGGTGTTACCAGGTACACCCCTGATCCGCATATTAAACCTGTTTTGGTCCCAGCTACGGGAAAATAGTTAACCCCGAAACTGAGGTAAAAAAAATTTTATAAAAGTGTAAAAATAGGTTTTAATACCAGAAATACTTTGTAAAAAATTATTACCAAAAATAATTTTTTGAAGAAAAAAATGATTACCAGCTATACGTTTTTGAAAAAAATAATATTACCAGCTATACGTTTTTGAAAAAAAATAGTATTGCCAGCTATACGTTTTCGGAAAAATAATATTACCAGCTATACGTTTTTGAAAAAATAATACCAACTATACGTTTTTGAAGAAAATAATATTACCAGCTATACGTTTTTGAAAAAATAATATTACCAGCTATATGTTTTCGGAAAAATAATATTACCAGCTATACGTTTTTGAAAAAATAATATCAACTATACGTTTTTGAAAAAAATAGTAATACCAGCTATACGTTTTTGAAAAAATAATATCACCAGCTATACGTTTTTAAAACAATAATATTACCAGCTACATTTTTGAGGAAAAAATATTAACAGAAATAGATTTTTGTCGTATCAAAAATATTACCAGGAAAAAAAGTTGTCGACATTAAATAACCCATTGAGGTTGATATGCCGTAAAACAAACCAAACCAAACCAAACCAAACCAAACCAAACCAAAAACAATAACATGATTGAGACATTTTACAGTATTGTGTATAGCCTTCAACTAATTGTCGTCTTTGGCAAAGAATTTGAGATCATCCATGTAGAATAGGTGATTAAACACTTTCATTTTTACTTTGTATCCATAGTTATTACTGTTTAGTTCATACAAAAGTAGAAATTAGGTTAGACAGAATAGAAGGGACGACTTGAAAGATTTCTCTTCGGATATTCAAATAATTGGAAGGGGCAGTACCTTTGGTGGGATTTACGTATAATGTGGTTTTTCACAGTCCCATGTTATTGTTAAGGAAATTTACTATCACCAAGTAGACTTTGCAAGTTTTCAAAGCCTTAAGGATCCAAGATGGTGAAACACTATCAAAGGCTTTACGGTAATCTAAGCTGTGCTGATATTTCTAGCTTTTTTCTGCAATTTTCCATCATTTATTAGTAGTTGATCTTTGCAACGATATGAACCTCTTTGACATCCCTTCCGTTCCAGGGGATGAATGTTGTTTTCATTGAGAAAAGCGTAAGTTGGTCAGGACAGACGTAACTAATTCATATGTGGTGGATAGAAATATTATTGGCCTATAATTTTTTGATCATCTGATTTATCCGTTTTTGGTAGGAGATATGTAATACCTTCAGAGATCCATTCTGGAACTTCATTATTGTTATTACTTAGCATTGACAAATTTTACTCGAGGGTTTTATGGTTTAATGATTAATGATAGAGCTAAAAGCTGTGTACCTTGTCATTTCCTGGGGATTTCCATTTTAGGGATTTCGTTAGAGCTTGTCTAAAATTATTCTTGGTTATATTTTTCATTTTTTCACAAATTTATCTATCATTCGTTCTTCTCGTTTGAGCTACTCTGCACTGGGATTATTTTCCTTTCGGCTGCTCCAAATATTCTCCCAAATCTTTTACACTTCTTCAATAGATAGTGGCTTGTTGAGTTCTATAGCTGCTTTTCCAATTTCCCTGAAAAAATTCTTGAGGTCCGGTTGGAATATCTTATTTTGTTGATAGAATCTATAAAGCTTTTCATATCGTCTTTTTCTTTGGGTCTTTAATTGCAGTTTCTGTTTAAGTATTTCCTTGATTGGTGGAATTTCATTTACCGCTTTAATCTTATATTTCATTTTGATCTTATTAACTTTCCGTGTTGAAACATTTGAATTTCTTGAAATCTCATCAAGTATCGATAATTCACATCTGATTGTTGTTCATCATGACGGTCGTCTTCGAGTATAGAATCCAGAGGTTAGCATTGAATATTTCGAAGACAGTAGGAAAGCGTAGTTCAGGTTAGCAGTGGATATTTTGGTAAAAGTAGCAGAGCGTAGTTCTTCCTTCTGTTTTTCTTCTTCGCCTGACAAGCTGGCACTGGACATTCGGATAGAGTAAACAAAATGGCCGCCTTTATACACGACGGATTGAATATTTTACGTCTTCTGATTGGTTAACCTTCTATTGGTGGACTATAAAGTGAGTCAAGTCATTTGGGCTAGCTCACTAGTAAATATATATACCCAAAAAAAACCTGACACACTCTATTTCTTCTATTTCTCGTTTTAAAAAAACACTCAAAATCTAGCTTCAAGCTATTGTTTAATTGCGGTAACATATTCAGTTTTTAACAAAAATGCTAAAAATAAAAAAATTTTTTTCTTTTCTTAATAAATATCAATATTTCGACAGTATGTCTGTAATCAAATTTATTAAAAAAAAATCAAAAAAACTATATAAATTGGCATAAAAATTATGTCTTTGTTCAAAAAGGAAGCCTTTCAGTAAATCAGAAAATACGGTTGTACCTTAATCAACAAATGCGATTTGAATTCAGCAGGAGGGACAGCACTAACCGGTTTGTTCAGTCATGTCGTCCCAAAATCTCCCTGAACATAAAGTTTGCGCCATTCGCAGATGTTTTATGGATTGATGACAGATGATAGAGCCAAAAGTTGGGTACCTTGTCATTTCAATAATTCACATCTGACTTATTCCATTTCTCGAGTTCTCGTTTTAATTTTACCTTCCAATTGGTCTGTTTTTTTTTGTCTGTTGTTTAATTTTTTGTTATTGTCTAAAATATTAACAAATTTTTTTTCGACCATTATTTAAAAATTTAATTTGAAAAATTTTTTCATTACAAACGTTGTCTTGTAATTTAAAAAAAAATGGAAATACCTGGTTTTTCAACTACATGCGTCTTTGTATTAGCAGGGTACATCCTCCTAGCCGGTCTGGAAGTATTAAAAAAAGTCCTGTCGACAATTTCCCTTTATTTGCTGAAGAACATATGGACCTAATTATTTTATTACCTTTTATCCAGTCCAGATATTAATCCTTCATGCTTTGTTAATATAAAAACATCCAACACCGTCCAATAAATTTTGGTTGTGAAAATTTGTTATTCTATCTCTTCCAAATGTTGTCTCATCTGTAAACCAGACTGAAGAAACAAACAATGGATCGGAGGTTTGTGCAACAAACCAACAGCAAAAAGTTCTCTTGACCTCTCATTTTGAGGTTCGAAACGACCCTGCGTATGTTGCAAATGATTTTATAGAAGAGCTGCTCTTGAATAATTTTCCATGTGGTACTATGAGATGTAATCAAAATATTATTTTTGACGGTGCTGATACCTGGATTGTCTTGACAGCCTGTTCAGGATGGGTTCTTCGAAACGAGACGTAAACTATTTATCTTTGACTTTGTATCCGATCCATAATTTGTGATGATAATTATCCTGTCTCATCAACGCGACGATAAACAGCATATTTTATATTTTGCAATTTGATACAGCCGTGCAGCCTAATCGCGTCCATTACCATTCAATCGGCCGTATGTAAAAATCATATCTGGCATTTTGATTATAGTTTGTGAGCCATGTTAAATTTTTTCAGTTTTGTTCACTATTATTGTCAAGCGTTGAAAACATAATGGTATGACAATTTTCAGTTAGTTAGTTTAAAAAATTATATTTATATATATATTTCAAAATATAATAGATAGCGGCTTGGATTGAGGAATCGGAGAGCTGAGTTCGAATTCAGTCGAATCCATTATTCATTCACTTAAAAATTTGCTTCAAAGGTGTAGAATCCTCCATTTGAGATTTCCATCTATCTGTAAATAGCCGGACAGATGAGCTATGATGGCGACTGGTCTAGGGAAGGACCAAAATCTTCTCGAGGCTTGTTATTAATTCTCACTTTTTTGGTTTTTCAAAAATTTTGCTTTCTTTCTACCAAATTTTTGTTGTTTGTCAGTTTTATAACTGATCCGCTTGACCCTCATACGTCGAATGTCGTTGAAAAAGTTATATATATATAAATATATATATATATATATATATATATATATATATATATATATATATATATATAATTATTTATATATTGTTCAGACAGAATTTACACTGTTTCTGGACATTGAGTTCTATCTGGATTCTATCCTCTTGAATTTTTATTCAAAAATATACAATGTATGTGTATGCATCTATGTTTATATATTTAAATATTTTGTATATGTACAAATATTTACCACTAATATTATCTATATATTTTTATATATATATTGTGTACATATTCAGAAATGAATGAAATTATTTTGGAATTTTTTTTTTGCCTTGTGTTTTTTTTTTTACATATGATACTACCCATCTACTTAATTTTATGAAATTTCGAGAAATTTATTATTAATGGCGTAATATATTTAATTAGTTAAAAAATGGGTTAAGGATTCCTTGGACAATGTAAATCATCATTTTTGTTTTTTGTGTAAAACAGTTAACCTTTTCACTGAAAATCTGCTCTGAATTCTAAAATAAAAAATGCAATGAAACTATGATATTATTCAATTAGAAAAGCTTATATTTGCTTTGATAAATAAGATTTATCAAGGACACGATTGTCTTAAGAAGAATTTTTTGCGATAAGTAATTAATTTTTACAAGAATTGTTTTCATTTTTGAAAAATTTCAATTAAATAATTTATAATATTAAAAAATCGTTTAAAATTATGCATTACTTCAAGGCGACATTTTGGTTAAGTGAAAACTGCATTTACGAATCAAAAAACTGCATTTACGAATCAAAAACTGAAAAGCTCATAACAGTTATTTGTACCCAAATGTTAAAATAAAATTAGTGTATAAACGTTCCCAGTTTCTAACTATGGTATATATATAAATGATATTATATTTAAAAGGTCATGCGTGTTGTGTGTGTTTGTGTCTGCTCTGTGTCTTTCTGTTGTGTTTCATTATTCAGTTTTGTTTTTATCATCCTTCAAAATAGGAAATTAAGTTTTCCTTTTTTAATTAAGAATTTCTTGTTTATATTTTTATTTTATATATTTTGCCTTAGTTGGGGATTCTGGTATAATAAATGTAAAGTAATTTTCTATGTTTAAGTTAGCAAATTTAAAAACCTAGAGATTAAGATAAATTTAATAAAGCATCTTGAAACGTAACTAAAAGTCAATAAAATATCAAATAATCACTGAAAATATGAGATTTTAAAAATTACTGGGGGTTAAATGGGAACCAAAAAAAAAAAAAAAAAAAAAATAAAGAAATTATGAAAGAAAAATGTGTTCAATTTTGGCATTTATAAATTTATATGATCAGTTCTGGTCATCCATATATCACCTTCTTTATGTTTTGATTTTTGGTCATCCATAATATCAACTCTGAACTTATCGATACATCAATAAAGATAAAAAAAAAAAAAACAAAACCAGGACGTTAAGAAATGGGGCGTGCATATTAATTTTTTTCGTTATAAGTATGTAATATTTATTTAAATCAGATTGATTTAAAATTTACTTTTGCTATTTTCATCAAAATAATGTGTGGAAATATATATTTTATTTTTTTTAAAATTTTTTGCCGATAATTTTGTTTAAAAATTTCTTGTAAAATCAAGAAAACGCCTTTATTTGAACATTTTCTGAAAACGGCCAAAAAGGTGAGATTCCGATCTATATTATTTCTATTTGAAATATACCAGAATATTTTTCGAAAATTCAGTGGACGTACCTGTTTTAAAGATTGCACACTTTTGAAGAGACAGTTTAAAATAAACTCAAAATATCAAATGCATAAAATATAAATTAGCCCAAAGAAAAGTTTTGATTTATAAAATTGGAAAATGGATTTCTTTTCCTAATGCAAAATATAAGACTTTTTGCATTAAAAAGAGAAAATATTTTTCTTTCAACTTTATTAAAAGATTTTAAATATTCCTATCTATAAATTTTGGATTAAAACTTAGATTTTTAAGTCACAAATTAAAAATTTCTTTTAGCTTTTTTTTGAATTGATTTCAAAAGGAATTTAGTGGTTTTTATTATGACTTATTTTTGTTTTATTTTTGCCTTTTTAAAAAAATTCTCTGACAAATTTCAGATGACGAGGAATTTCTTGGGAGACTAATTTAAAAAATTTCAAAAATAATGACAACAAAATATAAAGTTAAAATGAAATCGTCAAGAATACATTTTCATGTTTTAAAATTCATGTTTTTAAACCTTAGCTCTCGAAAATTCAGTGGACTTACCCACGTTAATATAACTGTTTATTATTATTATTATTTCTATTATTATGATTATTATTATTATGATTATTATTATTATCATTATTATCATTATTATTATCATTATCATTATTATTATTATTGCTATTATTATGATTATTATTATTATCATTATCATTATTATTATTATTGCTATTATTATGATTATTATTATTATCATTATCATTATTATTATTATATCATTATTATTATTATTATCATTATTATTATTATTATCGCCATATTTAAATTATCAAAATTAAATTATTATTATCATTATTATTATTATCATTATTATTATTATGATTATTATTATTATCATTATCATTATTATTATTATTATCATTATTATTATTATCATTAAATTATCATTATTATCATTATCATTATTATTATTATTATTATTAAAATTATTATTATTAATAATAATTTAAAAAGAAAATTGACAAAATATTTTAATAAATTGCAGTCGAATTTATTGTAATTTTTATTTATTTATTAATTTAATACTATTATTGTTTTTATTTCCTTTGATTTCTGGCGTTTACACGTTTCTTTCCGGGTCCTGCCCAGGGACCTAAGGTTAGAAATGGCATCATGACACTTTCCACAAAAAAAAAAAAAAAATACATAGATAAAGCCCTTCATAAAGTGTGGGCTGTACTTGTGAGAACAATTTTATTTGTATTTCTTTGAGGCATGGGCTTCCAGGAATCCCTTCAATTACTCTACTGCAATCTTTTCCAACCAATCCGAGGTCTCCAACTACAACAAGGATTGCTGATGTTCCAATGTGCCACATTTTTGAGATTTCGATTTCGATTTCTTCTTCTTCTTCTTCTTCTTCTTCTTCTTCTTCTTCTTCTTATTATTATTATTATTATTATTATTAATTTATTATTTTTATTGTTAATATAATATAATAAAATATCCTCGAAATAAGAATTAAATACATTATAAATGTTTATTATAATTATTTAAAAAAAAATATTTTCGAAATATTTCTATAACAGTTGAATAGATTAAAATATTTAATTGTTATATAATTATTCCTACTCCCAAAAATTCTTGAAATTGCCGTTAAATATGCTAATATTTTACTTTTTTTTATATTCCTTCTTAAAAAAATATCTTCGAAACGCAAAGAAAGATAAAATAAATTCTTAAAGTTTCCGTTAAATATACTTATATATTTTTGACTATTTATTCTTTAAAAAAATGTCTTCGAAACGCAAAGAAAAATAAAAAAAAATTAAATCAAATAATAAAGATAAACTCCCAAATATCCTTAATGATATTTTAATCATCGCCTTTATCTATGTGTTCTCCAGCTGTCATAAAAGAAGCCATCTTTCCCAGTTAGAAAAGAGATGAGGAGGCAAATAGTTTGCTTCCTGTGGTTAAAGAGATTGAACTTTCATTTCGTCTTCAGAATAAATATGTTATCTTCAACAAAAAGATAAACATTTTGTTTTTCAACGCAACTTAATAGAAGTACAGCGAGCTGGGCAAACACCACGTGCCTTCGTCGAACAATTACAAAACATAACAGCTTTCAATATAACAATTATGAAATGAAAACAAAATAAGTAAGTAATCGGCTTTTTATCTTAAGAGACAATTTTTAACATGTCATCAATAACTGGATTGTGTTACTGTCTATAGACAGATACAGAGAGGTAACAGAAGTCCTGCCGATATTTATTTTTTATGCGTAGAGTTTTAACAATCTAAGATATTGTTTATGGGAACAATTTTTAACAAGATAAAATACATTTTTATAGGCACAATTTTTAACATGATAAAATACATTTTTATAGGCACAATTTTTAACAAGATAAAATACATTTTTATAAGCACAACTTTTAACAAGATAAATACATTTTTATAAGCACAATTTTTAACAAGATAAAATACATTATTATAGGCACAACTTTTAACAAGATAAAATACATTTTATAGGCACAACTTTTAACAAGATAAAATACATTTTTATAGTCACAATTTTAAACAAAATAATATAACTTTTTATAGGCACAATTTTTGCCAACTTAAGATAAATTTCATCGGCACAATTTTTAAGAACATAAGATAAATTTTTATAGACACAATTTTTAACAACATAAAATAAATTTTTATATTCATTATTTTTAACAAAATAAAATAATTTTTTATAGGCATACAATTTTCAACAACATAAGATGAATATTTATAGCCACAATTTTAACGACATAAGATAATTTTTATATGCAAAATTTTAACAACGTAAATTTTTATAGGTACTATTTTAAAAAATTAAAATAAAATTTATAGGCACAATTTTAGCAACATATAATTTTTATGGGCACAGTTTTTATCAACATGGGATACATTTTTAAAGGAACAATTTTTAACAATTAAAATAAATTTTATAGACTCAGTTTTTAACAACATGAGATAAATTTTTATCAGCACAATTTGAAAATTTAGGTATGGGCAATAGATCGCCGGAAAATGAGCATAGCAGAATAATAAAGGCCTTAAACTTGATGAAAACAAAAATTTTATCGTCAAAATGTTTATTTTTTTCATTAAGAGGAAAGAACAAAGTAATTTTTAATTATTTTTCAAAATTTTTCTATTTTTATTAAAGCATTCTAACTTTTGATTGAAAAATGTCGTTTCTCAGCATCAGCAGATGTCCTACTAAATAACATGGCGGATTTTTGTGTATTTTTTTGTTAATGGCAGTCATTAATTTTGAAAATCTTGCAAAAATAAAAATAATTGTCGGATTTTCATGAAACTTTCAGAAACTATTCACAAATGATGGAAATTATTATAAATATGTTTAATTTTTTTTAAGTCATGGTAATTTTATATTTTTTATATTTATTACCACCCCCATAATTAATTTCATGAAAACTCATTAAATTTTAATTTGTTCCCCTATAGCGATTAATTAGTTAAAAGCACAAGGCTTTGAGGAAAGTGAATCATCTTTTCTTTTTTTTGAGCTGAAACCCGTTGACCTTAAAATCAGCACTGAATTGTAACATACAAAACTAAAAAAAAACAAAGATATTATTGAATTTCAAAAACTTTTAATTGCTTTTACTTATTTGTATGACTATAAATAATATTTTCTGAAAGCAAAAAGCAAAAAAATATATGTTGATTTGCGTATCTACAAATATTTCCATGGCAACTGCACTGATGAGCTTTCTAACCTAGTCCCTTGGTTGCATGAATCTAAGTGTGCAACAATATTGACTAGCTAAGAAACAAAAAAAAAATCATTAGAAACAAATAAAATGCTACTGAGAAGTTATCTGCCTTTCTATATGGCACTGAATGCCGGACAATCTCTTAAAAGATGAAGAAACTTGAATCAACAGAAACGTGCTTCTACAGAAGGATGCCATGGACCGAACATGTAAGCAACCCCAAAACTTTAGAGAAAATGAAAACAAAAATAACATTTATGCTTAATATCAGAAAGAGACATTTGAGGTTTCTCGGACACATAATGAGGAAAATCTGATCCTCACAGAACAGATTGATAGCAAGAGGGAAACAACACGTGACATGTTTAGCGACCTTCATTAAATGGATGGCGGAACAAAGTTTGAAAGAAATAAGAAAAATGCAGCATTTATTAAGAGCTATGAAGGACAGGAGATTGTGGAGAACCATGATCGCCTACACCCTGAAGGGACACGGCACATGAAGATGACTAGATTGGCAACTAGGTCTCACCATTTTACTGTTGAACAAGCTCGTCTACTCTAACAGAGGTACATACATGTATATATATAAAAGCTGAGTTTTATCTACCATGTATTCAATTGTGAAAGCAGAATAACATATATCGTATTTTTATTACTTCAATACTCCCAAGAAAATTAAAATTTGGCATTAAATGACTCATAACGAATTGATACGTCGTTAAGAAAATCTCAAGGCAGATGTGCCATTTTAAAATTTGATAATACTTTATTAATGGAACAATACACGGACACTGGAAATAAGTATCATGAAATCGTTAATATTCGGCGAGAATTGAACTTGCATCCGATATCTCTAGAAACTATAAATAATCTTTTATGAAGAACACTGTCTTAAGCACTTCTGAAACGGGAAATTAAGAAAATTAAATTTTGGTAATAAATGACCCATAAGGAGTTGATGTACTGTTAAATAAACAAATCAAATCATATCTCTCAAGAAAATTAAATTTCGACATTAAATGACCCATAAGAAGTTGATATGCCGTTAAACAAACAAATCAAATCAAAGCTCCGAAGAAAATGAAATTTCGGCATTAAATGACCCATGAGGAGTTGATGTACCGCTAAACAAACAAAACAATCAATCCTTTCAAGCAAAAGGTTAAGAAGGAAGCCCCCATCAATACTGGAAAGAGCAGTGACAGGTAGTTGACTTGACAAACTTATTTTGCTGCACAATCATGGCTCTCCACTTCACCTGATTTGCAGGTCGGGGACACTAAAATTAAGCAGGTGCGTAAGTTTAAATATCTGGGAAGTGTTAAGTGCGACGCCGAGATACGAAGACGTATTGGGGTGGCCAAAGACGAATTCCAAAAGCTGGGAAAAGTATTGCGAGACAGGAGTATTTTTTTGGAAAGATTACTGAGCTGCTACGTGACATCTGTCCTCTTTTACGGCAGCGAATGTTGGACAGTCTCCTCAAAGATGAAGAAGACTCTCGAAGTATCTAGCCACCCCGCCACGAGGGTTGCATGTGGCACAAGGCCGAGTTTTTACGTGGGTTTTCCGAGCCCGTAGGCTCGGCCAAAAAATGCCCGTATAACCCGTATAAACGAGATCGTGTTGGTCATTTCTCCCCGAACGAGATTCTGCCCTTCGGCGGAACCTCGTCCGGGTTCCTTTCTGCTCAGAGGCAGAAAGTTCGACCGTCAAGTCGAGAAGCTCGGCTTGATTCGGTATCTAGCCACCCCCCACGAGGGTTGCATGTGGCACAAGGCCGAGTTTATCGTGGGTTTCCCGAGCACGTAGGCTCGGCCAAAAAATGCCCGTATAACCCGTATAAACGAGATCGGGTTGGTCATTTTCCCCGAACGAGATTCTGCCCTTCGGCGGAGCCTCGTCCGGGTTCCTTTCTGCTCAGAGGCAGAGAGTTCGACCGTCAAGTCGAGAAGCTCGGCTTGATTCAAAGAGACTCGAAGTAACGGAGATATGGTTCTATAGAAGGATGCTAAGCACATCATGGCCCGAGCGTGTGACCAACGATGAGGTTGTGAAGAGGGTGCAAACAAGGAGGAAGCTTATACTTAACATCAGGTAGAGGTAGCTGGAATTTCTGGGAACACGTAATAAGAAAGGAGGGTTTGGAGAATCTGATACACACAGGTCAAATAGAGGGAAAGTTATACACGGTAAAGCAACGGTTTTTTCTTTACAATATAATAAGCAGACTTAAGCAAGTCGATGACAGAACGTGGCCTGGGGAAAGTAGCAAAGGGAGTGGACTTATTGAGAGCTACAAGGGATAAGAGGATGTGGAGAGCCATGATCGCCTACGCTCTGAAGGGACACACCACATAAAATGAATCCACCACTGTGTCATAATTTTGATAAATAAGGGTAGTAGTAATTATCCGTAACCCTAGCTCTCTGAACAACAGCCTATGTTCGATCTAACCGTTATCTTTTTTATTATATTGTAAAGAAAAACATGAGCTCGTGGTAACAAACATCCTTGACACCAATGAATTATTCCCTTATATAGAATTATTAATAGCCTCAAATCAACCGCGCGGAGTCTCGTTGCTTTCGCCTACGCATTTGTCTTTCGTTCCATCAATGAATCGAAATGGGACGCTACAGTAGAGACGAGGATTTCACAAGTTTAAAGGAGAATATGCAAGAACGCAAAACATCAACTCTCCACCCCACCCAGCAAAACGTGAACGTATTTCGCTTGCTTGTCAATCAATTAATCATTGAGCGCTTCTTCCCTCCGTACGGTTCTCATAAACTGTCGCCATAACTCTTACGTAAGAAATCGATACGCTATGTTACAGTCAATATCGATCTTTCGAACTTCTATTCTTTAACATATTCTGGCGAAAAAAATGAGAATTGGTAGACTATCGATTATTTGATGAAGATAATTTAGTAACTATATATATCAGTCTAGTTTATACATGTATCGGACACGCAGTCTGATCACTCCTATTTGCTAAAGTCGAATTAAACCTCAGTAATAAGGGAACATCTCTTTTGTTACAATGAAAAGAATATCTCATTAATAAAGAGATGAGACAATTCTGGTAATACACATTAACTTAGATTATATTTTTGCATGTAATAATTTAAACACAAGAATTCTTTCTTACATACGGGGAAGGGCTGACAAGTTCACAGGCTGACTATGAAGGATTGATGCTAGAGCTGTGAAATCTTGCAGGCACTCATATTAATAACTGCATTGTTTCTTTGCAGGTAAACTGATATTTGACTGTCTAAAGAAGACTTCAAAAGTAACTAGTAGCCAATTTTCTTGAAAATTGACAAAATTTGGCATTGAGTTATTATCAACTTCCGGCATAAAAAGGGTTTTAGCGCCCAAAGACATTCATGCTGACAGGATTGGTACATTAGAAGATGCCGCCCTAACTTTATCAACAGTGCAAAAATGGGCAGCTGAATTTAAGAGGTGAAAAAAGATTCTTGAAGATGGTCAACGAAATGTTCTCTGCTACGTTGCAACTGATCTTATGTTTATATGTCCAATTGAATAGCTGACAGGTCCGTGGTAAATTCTTTAGCCGAACACGATTTCAAATCACAAGGCCGTTCTGATAATGACAAACAGTTATTTATTATTGACAGTTACTACACAATTTCGTCTTTCTTCTTTCTTTTTGTGGCTGGAGCGATCTCTGCACAAGGATTTCTTCCTCTTCTGGCTTTTGATTATGAATGGTTAGTCTGACAATAACAAAGACCTTTTTTTTATTTCAATCGAGTTTCTTTCTTTTTAACCAATCTCTATTCTTCTAGCCACGGTGAAGTGTAACACTGTATCTCCTACAGCCAGGGTAATTCGGATGTGGACCTTTCTGTTTATAAAGTCTTCGGATACTGGAATTGTCACGTAGGCCTTTTCTTCAGACAATTAAGATTCTTCTGACAAAAACAAAACGCCCTGAGCTGACAAATCTGGGCCGTCAGATGGACCCATAAACATATTTCCTTATTTTCCGAAGAATGTCGAGAAGTACATGTATTTTGGACGAATATGAAGATATTCGAATAATGTTTTCTTCGCTCGGTCATTCGAAGATTGTATCACATCCATACGCTTTTAAATTAGGAATACGGGTTTCGCCTTTCACCAGTTCCAGTCTCAAAGGCTTAATCGTTTTTTTTTATATGTTCTAATAAACCGTTTCATTGTATTTCTTTTTCTATTATAGTTTTCTCGATCATTTGTATCCCTAGTCACCTTCTTTTATTAGTATAACGATTTCATTCACTCCAGCCATGAAACACCAATGATGCACTGCTACGCGTTACGGCCATGTCACATTGAAAGTTAAGCAACGTCACCCTTAGTTATTGCCGGGCTGGGTGACCGATTGAGAATACAAGGTGCTGTAATCTTTGATGTGCAGGTGGTGCAATGAAAAGCTGCTCGATTGTGTAAATCGGAGAGCCAAGTTCCATTTTCAGTCGGGTTGTTATATTCACTTACGTTCAAATGAGAGAGGTATAAATCTACCACATATCCCCAATCTATGGGTTAATTAGTAGGTTTTACAGGTACAAAACTGAGTTTAAATAAAATTCAAAAGGTTGATAAGCCGTAAAAAGCAAATCAATCTGTCAATCTTACTCGGGTTATTGCCGGGATGTGTGACCTATTAAGTATGCCAGGTTCTGTAAGCTTGGATGTGCGGGTGGTGCAATGGATAACGGCTAGAAACTGAAAATCGGAGAGCCGAGTTCCAATTCCAGTCGGGTTCGTTATATTCGCTTACGCACATATGCCCCTGAGAAAGGTTTGAATCTACCACTTTCCCCACCCCCATCTATGGGTTAATTAGTAGCACTTGTAACAGTGAGTCATTATTATCTCCAAAAAAAGTTGTACAACCTCCTAATAGTTGTGTACGTGTCTCATCATCTATCTGCGTTTCGCCTTAAGCAAAGAGTTTCATACTCTTCATCGGTAAAAACTTAAATTACGGACGTGATAATAATGTTTCGAACGCCCAAAGCAAAGCAGAAGATAGTCTCTGTCTATATTTCTGAGATGAGGTATTATGTACACTATTTACATTATTCGGACTATTGTCCTCATCTTTGTCGCCATATTTATTAAAACGTTTCGGCCTTTCAGTATCTGTCTATATTTCTGAGATGAGGTATTATGTACACTATTTACATTATTCGGACTATTCTCCTCATCTTTGTCGCCATATTTATTACAACGTTTCGGCCCTTCAGTATCTGTCTATATTTCTGAGATGAGGTATTATATACACTATTTACATTATTCAGACTATTGTCCTCATCTTTGTCGCTATATTTATTACAACGTTTCGACCTTTCAGTATCTGTCTATATTTCTGAGATAAGGTATTATGTACCCTATTTACATTATTCGGACTATTGTCCGCATCTTTGTCGCCATATTTATTACAACGTTTCGGCCCTTCAGTATCATCTGTCTATATTTCTGAGATGAGGTATTATATACACTATTTACATTATTCAGACTATTGTCCTCATCTTTGTCGCTATATTTATTACAACGTTTCGGCCTTTCAGTATTTGTCTATATTTCTGAGATAAGGTATTATGTACCCTATTTACATTATTCGGACTATTGTCCGCATCTTTGTCGCCATATTTATTACAACGTTTCGGCCCTTCAGTATCTGTCTATATTTCTGAGATGAGGTATTATATACACTATTTACATTATTCAGACTATTGTCCTCATCTTTGTCGCTATATTTAAACGTTTCGGCCTTTCAGTATTTGTCTATATTTCAAGATAAGTTCAAATATTTTACATTATTCGGACTATTGTCCTCATCTTTGTAGCTGAAGAAAACCCTAAGCAAACTGTACTAAAATTAGCAAAATAGTTCAATAAAAATCATATTTCAATCAGAAAAAAAAAATTCATTAACTCGAAAAAATGTGTAAACTTGGTCAACAGGCGCTGATTATCTGACTGATTTTCGGCTTAATGAAAGAGTTACCATCTGCTCGTCATTGAAGAACAGACCTGCTATCGGACCTTTACGAGGTAGAATCAATACAATTGATGAAGTGGGGTTCTATTATCAAACCATGACAACATGCGAAAGACATTTACACTCTGTGTTTCGTGGGACATTAAGCGTGTTGTCTACCGTGAACTACTAAAATAAAACAGAATTGTCAATGCGGAAAAGTATGGCCACCCAGGAAAAAATTATAGTACTAAAAACGGAGGTTTTGCCACATAACGTAATATTTTCTATCGTGAATAAGATTAAACTTAGACAAATATTTCAGCAGTTGTTTAAAAGATGAAAATGCAGATGAGAATGATAAAATTATATTCTGGTCAAAAATGGTTAAACTTTAGTCACTCAGGAAAGATACTGAAGTTTTCTCTCATCCTCCTTACTCTCCCGGTAATGCTCCATCTGGCTGTCATCTTTTCAGATCATTGTAACATAATTAGAAAAGATACAGATTAATAATTGTGAAGAGGTTAAAACCGATATTGATTGTTTCTTTGCCTAGACACCTGGAAAATGTTACGCACGGGTGAATAAATTTTGCCAAACAGATGGAATTATGTTATCGGTGAGGAGGAAAAATATTATATTAATGAAATATATCAATTTATTGCCAGGAAATATTTGTTTGTTTTCCATCTTCAAATGCAAAGTTGGCTGGGGAGCATGGAGTCAGTTGTGAAGTGATGAGCTGGAGCAAGCGATGGATATGATTTTTTTTATTATCCCAATTGATAATATAAAAGACAGCTATTAATAAAACCAAAAAAGAAACTTAAATTGAAAGAGCTCTTCGCAGGCTATGGTTTCTGCTTGGTGGAATTATTCCCTGAATATCCTGGAGAGATGGAGCACTATGCATTTTTTTTTATTTGTTCTTGTGTTCCTTTCTTTATAAGTCCCAAAGGTCCAACAACAACAACAACAAGGACAGTTTTAGTTTTTAAGTGCCACGATCTTTCTATTTCAATCTCCATATTTTTTGTATTTGCTTAACTTTTCGAAAACCATTTTTTAAATGAATTCATGCCAAACAAGGCGAGAATGCCGCTAAGACTCAAGGAGCTACTAGGAATGAAAGAGAATTATAAGACTTTAGAAGTAACCAGAAGCCTAAAAATAAACACGAAACGGGGGATAGTCATCTACTCAAAAAAAAAAAAAAAATGAAGAAAAAAGAATCCGGTATTATTGATGTCCTCATGGAGGCGTAGTTAAATAATTGATGGCGTCTCGGATTGAAGAATCAGAGAGCGGAGTTCGAATTCCAGCCGAGTTCCTTACATTCACTTACTTGGGAAACGTATGAATTCATCTCTTCTCCCCCCTCCCCCAGCAACTATACGTAAATAACAGACAGGGTTCTATAGTCTTGGCTGGAAACTGTGAAGTGATGTTACATTGTTGCCAACCTGCGGTTAAATTCATAAAGTCTAGGTAAAGTTTACCGTAACAATTACCACGAAAGTATTTATAGACAAGACACAGAGAAGCTAAGTTATCTTAATTCTCGTTTTTATTGTCGACACTTCTTCATATATTTTATCATATTCTCTAACATTCAATAATCTCTTGCGTCTTAGTGGCTTTATTGCCTTGCTTGGGTGTAATGGTAGTTTTCTCGGTGCAGATTTGGTTTGCTAATCATTACACCACGTACAAGTGCCCAAATGATTTTCTAAGAGTAGATAAGATGTAGCCTAAAGCGTGGCGCAGTCAGAGAGGATCTAACTCAATTTTCTTTTTATGTGCCGTGTTCCTTTAGGGCGTAGGCGAACATGGCCCTCCACTTTCTCCTATCTCTTGTAGCTCTCAATAAGTTTTGTCCCTTTGCTACTTCCCCTAAATCATGTTTTGTCATCCACCTTCTTAAATCCGCCAGGTATTTCATGTGTTGCTTTACCTTGTCTTTCTTTCCCTCAATTCGACCTGTGAGTATCAGATTCTCTAAGCCTTCCTTTTTCTCATTACGTGTCCCAGAAATTTCAGCTGTCTTTTCCTGATGTTAAGTATAAGCTTTCTCCTTGTTAGCATCCTCTTCAAAACCTCATCGTTGATCACATGTTCGGTTCATGGTGTCCTTAACATCTTTCTGTAGAACCGTTGTCTCTTCTTCATCTTCGAAGTGACCGTCAAACATTCGCCACCGTAAAGGAGAACAGAGGTCACGTAGTAGCTCAGTACTGTTACCAAAGAAATCCTTCTGTGTCGTGATACTCTGCCTAACGTATGGAATGCGTCTTTGGCCATTCGAATACGTCTTCGGATCTCAGCGTCGCACTTACTGTCCTCTGTCTAGAACACGTCCCAGATATTTAAATTTTCGAACCTAGAATGAAACTACAAGAAACTTTGAAACAAGGAGTGAAGGAAAGCGAGAAGAAAGAACTAAATATCAATTGCAATAAAACTGGATGCATGGTTGTTAGCAGAAGGGATATCCCAACATGCAAATTGCATATTGGAGATATCGACATCTGATAGGTGTAACAAGTTAGATATCTGTAAAGAGGACGGAAGGAAAATGTGACCAAGTAAATGGTTAACAACAACAACCAAGTGTGCAGATATATCGTAAATAAGTACACCAGTGTATTACACGACTAGTGAGAGTGAATCGACTGAATTAGCGCTCAATCTATTCACTGTTAATATTTAACAGCCCCCCCCACGAGGGATGTATGTGGCACAAAGCCGAGTTTACCGTGTGTTTTCCGAGCCCGTAGACTCGGCCAAAAATATTCCATTAGAACCCTTATAAACGGGTCCAAGGTCTGTCTACCTCCCCTGACGAAACTATGCCCTTCGGCAAAGCCTCGTCTGGGTTCCTCTCTACTCAAGGCGGAGAGTTCGATAATAACTCACAGTTTGGAGCACTGATATATTTAACGCCCGCCAAATGGGTCGTCTGTGGCAAAAGGCCGGTTTAGCGTGGGTTTTCAAGCCCGTAGGCTCGGCCCAAAATATTCCCTCCCTTATAAACGGGTTCAAGGTCTGTCTACTTTCCCGGACGAAACTTTGCCCTTTGGCAAAGCCTCGTCTGGTTTCCTCTCTGCTCAAGCCAGAGAGTTCGATAGTAAAGCACAGTTTGGAGCACTGCTATATTCCCCCCCCAAGTGAATCGTCTGTGGCACAAGGCCGGTTTAGCGTGGGTTTTCAAGCCCGTAGGCTCGGCCAAAAATATTCCCTTAGAACCCTTATAAATGGGTTCAAGGTCTGTCTACCTTCCCGGAAGAAACTTTGCTCTTCGGCAAAGCCTTGTCTGAGTTCCTCTCTGCTCTAGGCAGAGAGTTCGACAGTAACGCACAGTTTGGAGCACTGCTTTCCGAAGCCTTCTGTCTTACTAATCTTATAGTAGACGGAAGAGTTTAACATAGACTCTTTAGAGGGAGGATACCACAACCGAAAAATATTATATTAATGAAATATATCAATTGTTCAGTACACTTTTTTTGTTACCAAAGAAATCCTTCTGTCTCGTAAAACTCTGCTAAGCTTTTGGAAAGCGTCTTTGGCCATCCCAATGCGTCTTCGGATCTCAGCGTCGAACTCACTACTAACTTGTAATTGATTTAGTGAGACAAGCTTGCTAACCATTGCACCACTTCGATGTACTGATTATACTTTGCTTATGTTATCAAAAAAGAGGTGAATTGATTAAATCAACACCGAAGAAGTATTTTTGCACATCTTTAAATATGACAGGAATTTCTTACCAACCTAATAAATCTGGTGATAAAACGCATCCTTGTCCCAAATTTACATCTATTTTTTGGAGAAACTGTTGCATCAGATTTATTGATTTTTTTACGACTTATCAATCGTTTGCAGGTTAATTAAAAGCCATAATTTTTTTTTTTTAATCAATTCACCCCAAACAAAGCGATAAAGCCGCTACAGCGGTAATGGGGTTGAAAGTGCATGAAAAGAAACCAGAAAAATCCCGAAACCCAATCCTAAAACAAAAAAAAAAAAAAAACAAAAAAAAAAAAAAAACTGAGAGGAGTGTGAACCGGACGATAATAGGTAATTTTTTTTTAGATAATAATTTAATGATGCAAGTCTTAATACTTAACCCATAGCTGGGTGTAGAAGAGACCTTTGTTTTGTTTTGTTTTGTTTTACGGCATATCAACACCTCAATGGGTTATTTAATGCCGACAAGATTTTTATTGCTGGTAATATTCTTCAATACAAACGTTTTGCTGATAAGTTTTTTCTTCATTATTTCAAAAATGTATCGCTAGTAATATTTTTTTTAAAAAATTTATCGCTGTTAATTTTTTTTTTCAAAATTGTTTTGCTGGTAATAATGTATTTCTGGTAATAAATTTTACCCCGTATTTCCGGTATTAAAACACATTTCCACACTTTCACAGCGCCCCGACCCCAGTTGGGTGGTTAACTATTTACCCATGGTTAAGACCCTGACAGGTGCTTCCACTCTTGGTCAGGGTGGACTTGGGAACACCAGCAATTAAAAGGTGGTTCTAAAAGCTTCAAAACCTCCTGATCAGAGACCTTGCTGTTGGACGTAGTTTATCGTCATACCCAGGACGCGGACGTAGTTTATCGTCATACCCAGGACGCGGACGTAGATTATCATCTTATACAGGACGCGGATGTAGTTTATCGTTTTACCCAGGACGCGGATGTAGTTTATCGCCTTATCCAAGACGCGGATGTAGTTTATCGTCATACCCAGGACGCGGACGTAGTTTATCGTTTTACCCAGGACGCGGACGTAGTTTATCTTCATACCCAGGACGCGGACGTTGTTTATCGTCTTACCCAGGACGCGAATGTAGTTTATCATCTTATCCAGGACGCGGAGGTTGTTTATCGTCTTCCCCAGGACGCGGATGTAGTTTATCGTTTTATCCAGGACGCGGACGAAGTTTATCGTCATACCCAGGACGCGGACGTAGATTATCATCTTATACAGGACGCGGATGTAGTTTATCGTCATACCCAGGACGCGGACGTAGTTTATCGTTTTACCCAGGACGCGATCGTAGTTTATCGTTTTACCCAGGACGCGATCGTAGTTTATCTTAATACCCAGGACGCGGACGTAGTTTATCTTCATACCCAGGATGCGGACGTAGTTTATCTTCATACCCAGGACGCGGACGTAGTTTATCGTCATACGCGGGATGTGTATACAGACGGATTATATATTACGCGTATATTTGCGCGTGAGTTAATATAAGGAACACGATGTCCAATTCCGAGCCGTTATCCATTACACTCTCCCAGATCCAGGCTTACAATACTTGGAATTCACAAGCGATCACCCTTCTGGGTACTGACGATGTTTGAAATTGCTTACTTTCGGTGGCCGTTCGGGAACCGGCGTCTCAACGTGATATGACCGTAAGCTAGTTGCATCTGTTGCCAGTGGCCAATACTAAGGTCTGATCTGCTAAACATTATCAGTTGAATCAGTCGAGCGCCTCAATCGGATTTGATTGCATTTTTTATTCTAACGAATTACACAAGAAAATTGGGGGATTCACAAACGAAAATAATTCTTTTATAAATCGATTCTAAATCCAGGAATTGAACCTGCGACCTTTGCATTCTCACTCCGAAGTTAGATATTTCAGCTTCTAATTGTTGATAGTAATTTAAAAACATTACAAGGATTTACTCAAAGCACCGACTTACAAAATTATTAATAGGACAAGAAACATCGACTTTGTTAGCTTCAGTTGAATGCTCAAGCAATTAAGTCCTAAATAGTGTGTACGTCCATCCACCGCATACCAAACTATGGCCCTATATATATATATATATATATATATATAATTCTCAAAATGTGTGCGTGTATGTACGTGTGCGTGTGTAATCGGATGTTGTTTATGCGTTTCCACAATTTTCATCCGATTTCGATGAAATTTTTTTTTGTTTGATAGATAATTCTTCAGTGCCGGTTTTGAGTCCAAATTGTTGGCGAAAATAGCTCTCCACTACTTCCTGTTCATTATAACTCTCAGCAACGTTTTAATATTTACTATCTGTTCGTGGATATATATCTTTTCATAAAAACTTTAATAAAAATAAATAGTTTAAATTATTACAATAATATTATCTATATCTAGAATTCTCAAAATATGTGTGTGTATGTATGCGTGTGTGGATTTGTGATCGGATGTTGTTTATGTGTTTCCACAGTTTTTATCCGATTTCGAGGTAATTCTTCAGTGCCGGTTTTGAGTCCAAGTTGGCGGGAAAAAATTACAACCTTGAAGGTGAAAAATCGAAAAACCTAATTTTTTTACACTTTGCGCAAAAATCAAAGGCAAAATTTAATATTTGTAAAAAATCAATTTAGAGAGTTGAAATCTAACGCAAATGATTATTTAAATTTAAAAAAAAAAGAAATATATTTTAAATAAAAATTATCGTATATTATTATTATCACGGTCCATGGAAGAGGTTCCTTCCTTGCAAGATTGAGAACGTGAAAACGGCCCTTTTCAGGGCCACCTCCACCATTCAATTTGTTAACCTCCCCCCCCCTTTGGGGATTTGCTTCAGTTGCCCCCCAATTGTTGTTACTAATATTGATTTTCGGGTGGGATTACTTTAAACTTAAACTGCTCCAACTGAACGGCAAAAATTCCCATTAATGAAACACCCGGTCGAAGACGGGTTATCCTGCTAGTTGATGCTAAAGATATATCCTCAGCAAGTCATATGAAGTTTCGTCTACTCTTTTTTGTAACAGGACCCTTCAGAACGTTAGCTATCACGGATCTCCACAAATTCCTGCCCTTTGTAGCTCATTCAATCTTACGGAACCTGGTATTACCGAGAGGTCACCCATCCAGGTACTGGCCAGATTCGACGTTGCTTAACTTCGGTGATGGTACAGAAACCGGTGTTTCAAAGTGATGTTGCCGTAAGTTTAACATTTATATTTATTATAGATTCGGGAGTGATATCATAGATTCAATGGAAAGGGGTCATAAATTTAGCGGGGAGGGGGCACGAGACCCTTCCACCGGCCCCCTCTCTCTTTCTGTCGCACCACATGAAATATACGGGGTGTTTCACAATTATTGAAACAAAGCAGCGGAAGAACTCAAAGGGCGTGAGTCGTTCCAGCAGGATAGTGCTCCTCTTCACACTGTTAATGTTACCATGGCATGGCTCCGTGAAAATTTGGGGGACCGTCTCATCAGTCGCAAAGATGAAATGGAATGGGTACCTCACTCGCCTGACCTGACCACTCCCACCAGATTTCTTCCTCTGGGGGTTCATCAAAGACAACATCTACCAGGGCAACCCTTGCTGTATGGAAGTTGACCATCCCTGAGAAGATTCAAGGGATCACCCTAGAGGCATGTGTTCGCGTTATCAACAACTTTGCATTTAACATTGCCTTCAACTGAACAGCGAACATCTGGAAGATGTAGTCTAGGACTCCTCTTGATATTTTTTGGTTCAGGTTTGAGACTAAATGGTTGCTGATCCTAAAATGTTATCCTTTTACCTTTCTATTACTCTGCCATTTGTGGTCCTTGAAATAAGTTGCCTGATCATTTTGTTTCAAAAATTGTGAAACACTTTGTATATATAATGTAGAAAGTAGTAACAAAAACAAGAAAAAAAAAGTTGTTTCAATTACATTTCATGATTAAATAAAAAAATTCATATTTAAAGAAACTAATATAATTAAACCTTTCAAAGACCAAATACATTATGGAATATTCGTATTGTTCAGTTCCAAGATATTTGATGACCTCGTTACTGGAAACCATTAAAATTTTCAGACTAATTCAAATGTTTTGAAAAACAAATTATCAATTTAGAGATATTTAAATTTATTTTATCTCTTTCTTTCAATTAAAACAATATTGTTTATTGTCATAGCACATCCCATCTCCCCTCTTGTTTTTAACCATCCATTACAATATATATAACGTTTTTCAGCTCTAAAGCTAAAGTATGTCTCATAAAGCTTCATATGATTCTACTTGGTATTGTTACTATATTACATTTATAAACTGATTTTTTTTAAATTTTGAAAATATTAAATTTAATTTTTTCTTAAAACATTTTATCCTCTTACCTTTCAATAAATGTAATTTGGATTGCCCTATTGTTTGTGGTCTTTGATTTTCTGACCGATTCCTTTGTTTAAAAAATTGTGAAACATCCTATACAGTTTTCGATTTCTCTTTTCCACTGCAAACAAAACTTACGGCATCATTCCCAATGTGTTATCTTACCAATCCAATCATGTCGTCGCTTATACACCTTTGCCAACTTGGGAGATTCAGTAAGTCTGTCGCTAAATGTCTAATTAACATTCTCTTTCATTTTAGGATCTGTCTATCCTGGCCTTAATTGTATTTCTTCCTCTAGAGGGGGCCTCAAGGGTAACCCTTGCACCATTGCTGCATTGAAGTCAACCACACTGAGAAGATTCAAGGGATCACCCTAGAGGCATGTGTTCGCGTTATCAACAACTTTGCATTTAATATTGCCTTTAACTGAACAACGGACATCTGGAAGATGTAGTCTAGGACTCCTCTTGATATGTTTGGTTTATGTTTGAAACTAAATGGTTGTAGATCCTAAAATTTTATCCTTTTACCTTTCAATAAATATAATTTCTTTTGCTCTATCATTTGTGGTCCTTGATTTCTCTCCGATCATTTTGTTTCAAAAATTGTAACAAACACGACTGGAATTAGAACTCGGATATCCGATTTCTAACATCCATTACACCACCTGCACATCCAAGCTTTCAGCACTTGGTATTCATAAGCGGTCGCCCATCTAGGTACTGACCAGGCTCAAGGTTGCTCAACTTCGGCGATCGTACGAAGCCAAATCAAAAATCCATGTAATATTTTATGGGGGGATCCACAAAAAATAAATTCCTACCTTGGGGTCTGCGGCAATATTTTAGTGATCCATAGAGCAATTTCACTTCGGAGCTGTTGTTATGGCTGAGAATTGTAATTTCTACAGTAATCTGCGCCATATTAAAATACTAAAAGTAGAAAAACATCTCAAATTTTATCCTTTTACCTTTCAATAAATGTAATTTGGATTGCCCTATTGTTTGTGGTCTTTGATTTTCTGAACGATTCCTTTGTTTAAAAAATTGTGAAACATCCTATACCGTTTTCGATTTCTCTTTTACGCTGCAACAAAACTTACGGCATCATTCCCAATGTGTTATCTTATCAATCCAACCACGTCGTCACTTATACGCCTTTGCCAATGTGGGACATTCAGCAAGTCTGTCGTTAAATGTCTAATTAGCATTCGCTTTCATTTTGGAATCTGTCTATCCTGGCCTTAATTGCATTAATTCTGATGACCTGCTCTTGATATGATTCTGTTTTCCGCTTTAGAAAACTACAGGGTGTTCATAAAGTTTCTGTACAATTTCTAAAATATATTACAAAGGTAACTGATATGGCAGCACAACGAGATGTCTTTCAACAAAACATCATTTCCCTGCAAGATGGTGCACAACTACATTTGGGATTGCATGTTCGTAACTTTCTAAATGAAACATTTCTAGACCGGTGAAATGGAAATGATGGCTCAATACCCTGGCTACCTCGTTCACCGGATATCACTCCCCCGGACTTCTTTCTATGGAGCCTATGTTAAAGATATCGTGTATCGAACAAAGATATGGGACATCACTGACCGAAAGCAACAAGATCACTGATGGCATTGCCACCACGGATGAGGTAATGCTAAAAAAACATGGCAAGAAAATCCAGTACCGTCTTGATGTGATTTCTGGAACTAATGGAAGCCCATATATATATATATATATATATATATATATTTTTCCAGAGAGAGAGAGAGATAGATAGATAGATAGATAGATAGATATATACATAGAGAAAAATATATAGATAGATAGATAGATAGATAATGGGAACAGTGTGATATACATAACACACACACATATATATATATATATATATATGATATATATATAGATAGAAACAGACATATCTATTTTATCTATCTATCTATCTCTCTCTCTCTCTCTCTCTCTCTCTATCTATCTATCTATCTATCTATCTATATATATATATATATATATATATATATATATAGATATTAATACTACTGCATATATATATATATATATATATATATATATATATATATATATATAGATAGATAGATAGGAACAGACTATGGATATATATATATATATATATATATATATATATATATATATATATATATATAGATAGATAGATTTCTAGATGAACAGACTTTATATATATATATATATATATATATATATATATATATATATATATATATATATATATATATATATATATATATATATATATATATATATATAGATATTTAGATAGGGACAGACTCAGGTAGATAGATAGATTCGATATCTACTCCTTATATTTGTCTGTTTATTTACTTTTGTCATATTTTTTAATATTGTAAAGAGACTTTATGGACCCCCCCTCTTGTATATTATATATCTGCTTTTACCATCAATATAGGGTCATAGTTTGGTATTCGGGGGATACAACGTACACACTATTTAGGGCTTAATTTCTGGAGCATTCCACTAAAGCTAACAAAAAGTCAATTCTTCTAGAGCTATTAATAATTTTCTAAATTTTCTCTTTTAAGTAACCAGCACTCATTAACCTTCTGCCTCACTCCTTTCTAGGGATACACAGTCTAACTACATCGCTTTTTGAATTCAGAACTGAATATATATATATATATATATATATATATATATATATGAAGAAACATAGTTTTAAAAGTGTGAATATATTTATGGGATAAAATGCTCAATATCAGAGATAGAGCGTATATAAATATGAATATAAAATTGAATATTGAAAAAAAAATCACTCAGAGGCGACAGGCTGTTTCACAAGCTTGTAGACGCAATAGTCTGGAGGGCTGACGATTGCGTCTAACAGCCTGTTGCCTCTCATTTGTTGATTTATATGTTCATTTATAACATATATATATATATATATATATATAAGAAAACATTGAATATATATTTATATATATATATATATATATATATATATATATTTCTATATAATATATATATATATATGTGTGTGTATATATATACATATATATATACATTTGACACATTTATATATATATATATATATATACAAATGGAGATAATAATTGAAAGACATTGCATTTGAATTTGAAAATTATACCTATTCTATTGTTAAAAGAGAAAAATTGATATATAACATGAATGCTAATCATGAGTATTTGATAATCTAATGTCACCGTTTTTTCAGTGACAGGGTTGGACTGAGATGCTGACCTGGTAACGTTTAAATTCATCCAGTTTGGGAACTAAATAAAATAGAATTTCGATAGTTACCGTGAAAAAATAATCCGTAGAAAAAAAAAGATGGATGCATATAGGAAAAGTAAAATTTCAGAGACAGGAGGATTTCTTATATATACAAAGAAAATAGTATTGAACTGTTACATAAACATTTGTCCTCCTCTACGGCAGCGAATGTTGGGCTGTCTCCTCAAAATATGAAGAAGAGACTCGAGGCGACGGATTATGGTTCTACAGAAGGATGCTAAGGATATCATGGACAGAACGTGTGAGCAAAGATGAGGGTCCTGGAGAGGATTATTTTTTTTTTAATAGGATTATATTTAACATCAGGAAGATTTGGTTGAAGTTTCTGGGACACTGTTTTAGAAAATTTTCAAAGTGGAGACTTGTTTTTTCTAGTCGGTCCTAAATTAGGTTCGACGTACAAAACGTTAGAAACTTGAAATAATAGTTAATGACGCAGCAATCTAGTTCTGGGGCTCATACTTTAATGTCCGACATCGACTGATTCAAAACTCACTCTGAGCTCCACTAGCGACTGCTACTACTACTACTACTTATCTGTTTCTATTTACAATAGAATAGGTACGTTCCGGTATAACAGACACTTAATGAGAAAAGAGGGCCTTTTGAATCTGATATCACAGGTCGAATAGAGGGAAATCACAGACAAATTATTAAGCAACGCATATCATACCTTTAAGAACTTTTAATCAAGTGGATGACAAAACATGGTCTCTTAACTGTTCATAATTTCTGGTTATTTCGAAAATGACGTTAAAACATTGCGTTCGATTACCGTTTTCGGTTTATCATAAATATAATTTCGATCTCTTTCTTGTAGTTCGGCCGCCATTACTGACGTTGTTTACATATTTTTTCCTCTAGTATTAATGCACGGAAGTTAACAGTCTTTTCGTATCTTAGTGGTTTTGATTACTCCGCGGATGTTATTTTAAATGCTCTTATTTTGTAAAATGAAGATTTAAATGAATAGTATTTTTTCTTTATTGTTCTTAATAATCAGCTTATAGCAAATGAAATAGAAACTTACCTAAAATGTAATTTATGAAGCATTCATTTCAAACTTAGCGTATTGCGCAGTAATCAAGTCAAGTGAAGCTTCCGCACCGCATGACTACATGAAAAAAATGTATGTTAACAAAGCCAGTAATGGCAGCCATTCCGTGTAATTTGACGAGAAAGATCCTTAAACTTACATTGTAAATAACTTTTAAAACATTCTTCATTTTTTATATACAATATTTATCTATGTAATTTTTGAAATAAGCATATAAAAATTTCATTTTACCAGAATTGTACATTCTCAATACCGGGGGGCATTTATGCTTTATAATCAAATTAACCCTTAGGATGCACTCATACACCAAATTATTTATTACCTTTAAATATATATATATATATATATATATCTTACTTATTATAAAACGCAGATTGTGTGTGTGTGTGCCTGTATTGTTTATATATTGGATCGGATTTCCTACATTTTTCAACCATATTTCAACAAAACTTCATAGGACTACGTAAAATTACCTTGCGGTGGTTCTGACAGCGCCAAAATTGGAAAAACACAATTGTTTTTGCACGAAATCAATTTGAAAACACGATTAAAAGCATTAATGAAAATAAAAAAATATCAAGTTATACTTATTAATATCGAGTTATCGAGTTATACGTATTATAAAACCCAGGTTGGTTGTTTGTGTGTTTCGTATATATATGGGATCGGATTTCCTACATTTTTTTCTTCAAAATTTCAACAAAACTTCACTTTTTTGGCAGGTTAGTGTTTCTTATTGTCTTGCACACTTTTTTTTTATTTTACATTTACATTCAGAATGCTTTAAAAAAATTCATTTACAAGACAATTGTTTATAATAAATTGTATTATCGGTAGACTCATAACGATTGAAAAGAATGTTTTTTGTTTGAGTTTTTGGTTTGACCAATTCGTAAAAAAAAAAAAAAAAAAAAAAAAAACTAATTAAGACATGCATGTCCGTCAACCTTAAACAATAATCTTTGTCAATTTTATTTTCAGTCTTTATGATGGTCGATACTTGATCTATCTCTTACTGTTACATTAAAAGGGCAATTTAAATTGCTATATATGATATATATATATATATATATATATATATATATATATTTATGTGTGTGTATTTGTGTGTGTGTCTATGCGTGTGATCAAAACGCTGACAAAATACTCCTTTTTAATACTATTTTCCCTCCAAATTTACTTTCCTTGTATTTTGCCCATTTTTAACGCAAACAGGTCGATTTCTCTTTCATCGTCGATGTCGGCGTCTGAATGGCAATGGTGGTTCGTGTGGCGAGACGAAGCACGAAAATCGATCAAATATTAACACACACAGATGCATTATTTAGCTGTCTAAAACAAAGAATCTAGTATATCTAGCCTCTTTCAAATTCAGAAGGCCTCACCAATAAAAATCTTTGTCGCGTCTGGAAGAATTACGATCTTACAATGAGAGATCTTTTGCAAACTTAATAAAAACACCCATACACAGAGACGCATATATGCAGGGTGCGATGGATAAATTGTCGGCTGAATTATTCAAAAATGAAAACAACACTCATATCTCAATTTAACAGACATATTTAAGGGTGAAAAGGGCTCATTGTCTGGGATAGAACGTATCTAAATATAAATTTAAATATAAAAGTGGACAGTGAATTCAACAACCAGAGGCAGCAGTCTGTTTCATGCTTAAACTAGTGGCACGCCCGCCTTGCTTGGGGTGATATGCTTAAGAAAAAAAAACACAATCTTCAGACCAAGTGTTTAAAGACTGCGTTGACCTCAGTGTCTACTTTAAAACATACACACAGACACACACACACATACATATATACAAATATAGATAACTATACTCGTTTCGAAAAACCCTCGAATATTTGATTTGCCAATAATCAAATCAATCTCGAGGGAAAAAAAAGGTTTTTAAAAAAGAAAGAGCTACAAACATGAAAGTCTGTCGAAAAAAATCGCACAGATGCAGGTTTGAAGCCCAAAGAAAAAAACCCGATACGAGTAAACAACTAACTAACAAAAGAGCTCAATACAACCGTAGAGCAGACTTAGATAAACCTAGTGAGCCAGACAAACCTACCAGGTTTAAAACGGATCGTCAGGGAAAGTCGGCTTTCCCTGACGATCCGTTTATTGAAACCTAGGTCATTTTTTTTAATACTACTAGGTAAATATATATATATATATATATATATATATATATATATATATATATATATAAACAAAGAAATTATTTGTCCCACTGAATATTTATAAAATTCTAAGGTGTACGAATATTTGCAAGGACTTATAGATTTTGATCTATGTTACATGTTTTTAGCGTTTTATTTTATTATTTTTTTATTAAAATATAAATTTTTTGTACATTACTATATTTCTTTTGAAATCCATTATTTCCATAAATATATGATTTTTGAATATGTCTATGAAGTTTGAAGTCCTATTAAAGCTTTATTTGTATTTTTGAAGTATATATAATATTCTGTC
Organism: Acanthosepion pharaonis; assembly: GCA_903632075.3. Classification (NCBI taxonomy): domain Eukaryota; kingdom Metazoa; phylum Mollusca; class Cephalopoda; order Sepiida; family Sepiidae; genus Acanthosepion; species Acanthosepion pharaonis. The sequence continues at coordinate 173,622 of CAHIKZ030001895.1, read as the reverse complement.
CACAACTATATATATATATATATATAATATTTTTTTGTTTTAAAATATTATTCCTTCGCTACATAAGAGTTCTCATGTTTCAAAAACGAGAGCCGAAACCATCCAGATAATTATTAAAATTAAGTTGGATTGAGGTTTTTAGTCCCGTTTCATCTTCAAGCGAAATTTTAGGAATAAGCTATCTTTTGGTTTACGTGTATTTTTTAGGCATGGTCCGTTACAAAATTCCTTATTGTGGGAGTGGCTAGACTATTTTTCTTCGTTAAGTGGTCAGAGAGTTAATTCTTATCTATAGATTCATCATCGTCTGAGAGGTTTTGCTCAGGTTGGGTAGGGTATCTATTTCAAGGCTAATGTTTGCGGTCACCCTTTAGTTGGTTCCTAGTGAGGGATATTTTTATGGCGCGCCTACAAGTCGTTATGTGTCTGGAGAATTGTCTTTTATTATTGTCCATCTGATTATCAATTTATTTATTTGTTTATTCAAGTGGGTGTCTTATATACAGATCATATTGCATTGAATTTCAATTTTTTTTTTTTGTTTTTGTTTTTTGACGACTACAAAAAGGGTTTTTCCTATTTAATGATTTGGCTAAGAATTTTACTTAGCTATGGGATTTTTTTTATGCTAATTATTTAATGCGAAAGTTTGTTGATGTCGGCAAAAAACCGTTAACTCCTGCCTATGGTTTAATAATTTTTCATTATTTAGAAATTTAATGATGTGTAGATTTTCCTGTAGGCATAAAGGGCATGGGTCATCGCAGGTTTTACAAGTTCTTGTTTTATTTACTATTTTCCATTTTACACATCATTAAATTTCTAAATAATGAAAAATTATTAAACCACAGCATAAAAAAAATCCCATAGCTAAGTAAAATTCTTAAAAGCTTAGCCAAATCATTAAATAGGAAAAACACTTTTTGTAGTCGTCAAAAAACAAACAAACAAAAAAAAAAACAAATTGAAATTCAGTGCAAAACGATCTGTATATAAACACCCACTTGAATAAACAAATAAATAAATAGATAATCAGATGTACAATAATAAAAGACAATTCTCCAGACACATAACGACGTGTAGGCGCGCCAGAAAAATATCCCTCACTGAGAACCAACTAAAGGGTGACCGCAAACATTAGCCTTGAAATAGATACCCTACCCAACCTTAGCAAAACCTCTCAGAAGATGATGAATCTATTGATAAGAATTAACTCTCTGACCACTTAACGAAGAAAACTAGTCTAGCCATTCCCACAATAACGAATTTTGTAACGGACCATGCCTAAAAACACACATAAACCGAGAGATAGCTTATTCCTAAAATTTCGCTTGAAGATGAAACGGGAATAAACACCTCAATTCAACTTAATTTTAATAATTATTTGGATGATTTCGGCTCTCGTTTTTGAAACATGAGAACTCTTATGTAGCGAAGGAATCATATTTTTAAACAAAAAATATTACTATGATAAATCTACTTCTGTATGGAGCATTGTCTTCCTAAAAAAAAAACAAAATACTAAGGAACCCCTGAATTATACACCCAACGTGTTCTTACCTATTTTCTGCATACCTACAATATATATATATATATATATATATATATATATATATATATATATATATATTTGGGATTGATGTGAGTTTGTGACCTTGATCGTCAGACAAACTGATTCATTTTTAAAAATTTTGGGTTTATGTAGATTGCATGTATTGGTGTTATTATTGAGCGCTTTCTAAATATTAATGACATATATATATATATATATATATATATATATATATATATATATATATATATATATATATATATATATACACACTTTTGCACACACACACACACACACATATATATATATATATCGCAGAATCGTGAAACTCAAGGTCACAAACTCATATCAATACAACTGAATATATATATATATATATATATATATATATATATATATATATATATATATATATATATATATTTCACTTTTGTGCTTTCAAAAAATCTTTCAAAATTTTTACATTACCGGGGAAAAATTCAGCATTTCACTCAGCTGCTTTGCGTCCGAGAAAACAGATCAAAAAGCGTTTCAATAAATTCTTCTGTTTAATAATTAAAATTATGAAGTTTGTTTTCGTCTAAATCTACTCTCTTTCATCTTTTATAAATTCGCGGAAGGCTATATTTTGTGTTTGCGTGCGTGTGTGTGTTCACCTTACATCGGTAGAATAAAATAGTCCGAAACGTTAGCACATAATGATTGTGATATTAGACTTGCATTTATAGAATAAGTGATAATATTTTATTCTTTCAGATAACTTACGCTATCCCAGAACGCATTTCTTCATGTCTTGATCTAGTATCAATCCGACTCCTTTTTCAGTTTTCTCTCCGCCCGCATATATAATCCTCCGCTTGTCACTGACTAAATCTCCGTTGTTTGGTTAACTAGTTTTTACATATTTCTTAAAATGTTGACATTTAACCTAGCCATCTTCTGTTTTATGTTTTCCAAAAAACAAAATGAAAGCGTATCGCAAAGAAAGAAAAGAAGGAAAAAAAAGAAGAAAAGAACTGAGAAAGAAGAAAAAGTAAGAAAAGGAGAAGGAAAATGAAAACGAAGCAATGAAAAATACTTTCTTTCTTTCTTTCTATTCTTTCTTTCTTTCTTTCTTTCTTTAGAAGGAAAAAGAAGTGAAGAGAACGAACGATAAAAGGTAAATAAATAAAAGAAAGAAAGAAAGAACGTTTAGCAAAATATCAGACATAAACTGGAAGTATGGAGGTCGGCGGAAAAGTTCAGAGGCTAACCAAGATATAAATCTAAGTGTACACACGAATTGGTAAACTAAAAGACATGCTCCCTGCTCTCCAGCCAATTTTAATCTGCAAAAATTTAAATGGAATGTCAATCGCTATCTTCTGTCCTCATTTCAATAAATTCTTCTGATTAATAATGAACATTATGAGGTGTGTTTTCGTCTGAATCTGCAGTCTTTCATTTTTTTAAAATTCGCTAAGGAGGTGGAGAACTTGGAGATGTGCATTAAAAGAAGATAACTGATAACTGACATCTATTAGACATGGCATGTGGAACTAGAACAGTCTACCCGAGCGAGTGAAATAAAGGGTTCAGTTCGACATTCCAAACACCTGAAGAAGGCCGAAGCGAACAACGGCAGAAACGTTGTGATAAACATGGCAACAAAGATGAGGACAATAGTCCGAATAATGTAAGTATTGAAATTAGCGAACATTAAAGTCAACATCAGCTGCTATAAAGAATTAACAATGTAGATTACACGTCATACCAGTTAGCGGCTCGGATTGAGGAATCAGTTCGAATTCCAGTTGGGTTCATTACATTCTCTTACGTGTTAATACCCTTGTGACATGTATGAATACGTCTCTTCTACCCTATCCATGGGTAAAATAGCAGAGAGACAGGATCGTATAATCTTGGCTGGCGGCCAGTCTAGGAGAAGTAAACACTCAATTCAAACAGGATCACAATATCTAACAACGCGAGGAATTAACTCCAAATCCACAAGTACACACACACACACACACACACACACACACACACACACACACACACACACACACACACACACACACACACAGAGAG
>CAHIKZ030001895.1:110000-167500 GCA_903632075.3 Acanthosepion pharaonis | reverse complement strand
TGTCATATGACGCCAGGGAAAATATTATCATGACCTAATAATGATTCTACGAATTGTTGTTCATGATGACGGTCGTCTTCGAGTATAGAATCCAGAGGTTAGCAGTGAATATTTCGAAGACAGTAGGGAAGCTTAGTTCAGGTTATCAGTGGATATTTTGGTAAAAGTAGCAGAGCGTAGTTCTTCCTTCTGTTCCTCTTCGCCTGACAAGTTGGCACTGGATATTCGGAGAGAGTAAACAAAATGGCCGCCTTTATACACGACGGATTGAATATTTTACGTCTTCTGATTGGTTAACCTTCTATTGGTGGACTATAAAGTGAGTCGAGTGATTTGGTCTAGTTCACTAGTACCTGATACACAAAAAACTGCACACGAATTTATATGAATAAATATTTTAGGTGAACCTCATACGATGGCAGACCCGATTTAGCTGTAAGGAGGCGAAAGATTATAGAAAGTTTGGAAAATGCTCTGTCGACTTAATAATGATGCTATGAATTAATATGACTATATACTATAATCTTTTATATCATCCTAATATAATATAGGAAAAGTTAACTAAAAACGCAACCATCTATCTTGAGTGACGCTTAGGCCTTGTATTGGGTGAAGATTAGTAAAAAATTAAATGAATGACGGCGAAAAGTCATATTAAAGCCAGGAATATACTTTGATAACTGAATAACGACGATATGAATGTATATGAATAATAAGATTTCATTAGATAAATACTGTTATCTTTATATGATGGAAGTCTCGATTTAGCTGAAAGATGATGAAATGTCATAGACAACCTGTGAAAATACATTGATGACTGAATAATGATGCTATGAATTTATATGAATAAAATATTTCATCAGGTAAATGATATTACCTTTTGCATCAATCTAATATGATGGAAGACACGATTTAGCTAAAATATGACACAAGGTCATAGAAAGCTAAAAAAGAATACATTAATGACTGAATAATGATGCTATGAATTGATATGAATAAAATGTTTCATCAGATAAATGCTATTATTTTTTGCACCAATCTAATATGGTGGAGGACTTGATTTAGCTGAAAGATGACGAAAGGTCATTGAAATCCAGGGAAAATACTTTCATGATTGAATGATAATGCTATTTAAACTTTTGAAGATTGAAGATGGCAGAGAAGCCAAAAAACCGTAAGTTCCACAGGGAAGAAGTGCGAGAAAAGAAACTATTAGAATCGAATATACGGTTGTATCTCGGTAGTTCAATAGTAAAACAGTGAGACCTAATTGCCAATCTAGTAGCACGCTTCAATTCATGCCGTCAAGGTACTAAGGAGAAAAGCTCATCAGAACAATTGTCATGAAAATATTTCTAGAAAAGACAGAAGGAAATTACGTCAAGGCGCTGGGTAGTTGACTGAAGACGAGATGCCAGGTCAGGACCTATAACATTACAGACCTTTCTGTGGATCTGCAGAGAATGTTGGGGTGTATAGCACGAAAACCAAACTTGATGTGGCAGCAATTTTCTATACAAGGACGAATGGTAGATTTATAAATGTGCAAGATGTATCCTGGCAAGAAAATATTGTCTTCCATGTTAACCAACTTTCCTAGCAGCAAAACCTAGCAATTTATTCAATACAGTCACTTCATTTTATATCTGTTGAAAACGTGAGACTGAGAAAGCGTAATGAGTTGTTCTCCTGAAGGTTAACACCCGAAATGCCATTGGAAGGCGAAAATATTTCTCTATAATTGTCGTGGTGTCCTCCCTCTAAAGAGTCAGTGTTGGACTCTTCCGCCTACTATAAGATTAGTAGGAGAGAAAGCCTTGGGAGAACAGTCGAACAGCATGTTAGGTTAGACAAGCTTTGTGTATGTTATGGAGTGATTTCACAGTGGAGGCTTGTAGTTGTACTAAGTCGGTCCTAAAATAGGTTCGACGTACAAAACGTTAGGAACTTGATATAATAGGTAATGACACAGAGTAATCTAGTTGTGATCGCTGATACTTTAGTATCCTACTAACGGTCGTCCGGCATCGACTGACTGACCAACTCACTGAGTGACTCCTCGTTACTATTACTACTCCTACTTATTATAGGTGGGAGAGTCTATTAACTATAGAGTAGGTGTGTTCCACTATAACAGTGTACCTAGTTAATATGAGTAAATGTTGTTTATGGCCTGTTCCCGGCAGCCTCTTTGGTTATGATCCAAGTCGAGATTCCCAACCTCCCCAATTTGTTTTGGCCCCTTTTGATCTCGGCTGGGTCAGCTTTTATTTCTCCTCTCCCACTCTCTTAGCGAGAGAGCACCTTGATTTTGTCCAATGGGCTGAATACAGCGGCCGCTCCTTTTTTTGTGGGTTGGACGGGCCCTACTAGCATTAGTTATGTTTACTTTACTTTGTGTTGAGTTTTATTATTGGGTTCATCTCCCCCCTCTCATTCCTCATTATTAGAATTTTATATATATATATATATATATATATATATATATATATATATTTATTATCATTAAATTTTTAAGGCAGGGGGCACGTTTTGTGGGTTGAGAGGATGCGGTATTATGGTGGATGGAGGATTGATAAGTGACGGACGAGTTTTTATGGTGAATGTGGGAACTGTAATGTGTGAATGGGTCGTGAATCAGAGTAGCTAGGTATAAGATAGTGACGACCAGAATCAACCCCTAACCATTTTGGCCTTGTGCCCTAATTGTATTTTAAATACAATAAATAAATAGTCGAACAGATTGTTCATCTGTCGAACTCTGCCTTGAGCACAGAGGAACCGGGACGAGGCCTTGCCGAAGGGCAAAGTTTCGTCCGGGGAGGTAGACAGTCCCTGATCCCATTTATGCGGGTTCTAAGGAAGTATTTTTGGCCGAACCTACGCGCTCGGAGAACCCACGTTAAACTCGGCCTTGTACCGCTTACATCCCTCGTAGGATGAATGTGGCTGTTAAATATAACAGTCTAATAGATTGTTCTACCGAGGCTGTGACTGTTCGCTGCTGTTGTCGAACTCTCTGCCCAAAGGCAGAGAGGAACACGGACGAGGCTGTGCCGAAGGGCAGAGTCTCGTCCGGGGAGGTAGACAGACCCGAACCCGTTTATGCGGGTTCTACGGGGATTTTTTGGCCGAGCCTACGGGATCGGGTGACCCACGTTAAACTCGGTCTTGTGTCATATCTACCTTCGTGTGGGGGCGGCTGCTAAATATTAACAGTCGAATAGATTGAACGCTGGGTCAACCGACACACACTCACTAGTTGTGTAATACTCTTCTGTTGTACTTACTGTTTAATATATGATATATCTACAACACTTCTTTTGTTATTTCTTTAACCATTTACTTGGTCACAGCAATGATAAATAGAGGTTAAGTTTTTGGGTCGTTAAAATATACAAAGCATTTATTACCCCAGTTAACAGGACTGGTAAAATTAAAGATCAGTCTTTGAATTTTTTCAAGAATTTTGAGTTGTATCATAGCAGTACCAGACCAGATATGGCAACAAAATTCAATGCACGGACAAATAGTTAGATTTTCTTTTCTAATGGAAGAATATTATTGAAATACACGTCTACACCCACCACACACACACACAGAGTCTCGAGTATGTGTCGTAATCGATTATTCCAGGTGCACAAAATCCTGTTACGATTAATGGCAGGAAATGCAGTAGAAATTTATCTAGATACCGGTTTACTTGTTTAACCTGTGTCTGAACAGTAAAGTTCGCGGCAAAAATTTTCCTTCAATAAAATCAAATCTTGTTCCAAGAAGTGCAAAATAAATCTTCGCTTTTTTCTTTTTCCTTTCAAAATAGGGTGAAAAAAATTTTAAAAATATAAAAAAAAAACATGGCATTTCTTTTCGTTATTTCTTCTTTTTTAAATACTTTTTTTTTCTCCTGCGTAATGTAGGTGTGAAACGTGTGACCTTGTTTGAACTTGCTGACTTCAAGCTAGAGAAGGCTGGCAAAACGAATCATACGATCGGAAAGCAGAAAGCAAAATCGATTGTTACTGACGCTTGCTTGAATCAATTACTACGATTTTTTTTTCAAGCACCTTTTTATAAGGCACACTGAGAGGTTGGCTCCATTTTAATAGATTCAAAATTGAGCTAAAGACTTTTTGTTGCTCAGTATGTGCGAAACAATTATGAAATGTTTTTATCGCTTACATTTTCACGCAAATCATGATATCAACTTTGAAATATATTAAACAAATGCCTGTATATTTTCATTCATATATATATATATATATATATATATATATATATATATATATAATCATTCCTAATGATTATATAGGACGATTGAAAAGTAACTCATTATTTTATGTATGGGAGACCAACCAGGAGTCCTGAAAAAAAAACCCAAAAATTTTTTTTTGTAACTTTAAAGAACATATCTATTATACCAAACCAAGACTTTGGAAAAACTTGAAGGGGGAATACAAGAAGTTATGTCTTCCATACCACAAGAATTCCTGGTCAAATCAGTTTGATTCCTGGGCGGTTTGACAAGCTGGTACCGAGATCTGGTGCCCATATGGAATTTTAAATACAACCTCATGTTAAACGCTTTCCTGTTATATCGATTTCTTGTAACAATTGTAGTTAATGAATATAAAATTTTTTTTAAGATGGGGAGATAGTGTAGCTATTACACCGCCTATATCAATATATATATATATATATATATATCGGCTTATACCAAATTGGTCAGGTTTCGGTCCTGGCTTGAATCGATCGGATGTCTATCCACACTGTGATACATGTGATACATGTGATATATATATATATATATATATATATATATATATATATATATATATATATATGAATTTAAAGGGGTTGTCCCAAGGAGCTTTGATATATATATATATATATATATATATATATATATATATATATATAAAAAAAAATTGAAAAGGTTGTCCCAAGGAGCTGTGATATATATATATATATATATAAGTGTAACAATTGTAGTTAATGAATATAAGTTTTTTAAGATGGGGAGATAGTATATATATATATATATATATATATATATATATATATATATATATATCAGCTGATACCAAATTGGTTGGTTTCGGTCCTGGCTTGAATCGATCGGATGTCTAGCCACACTGTGATACATGTGATATATATATATATATATATATATATATATATATATATATAAAAGTAAATTTAAAAGGTTGTCCCAAGGAGCTGTGATACATGTGATATATATATATATATATAAAAGTGAATTTAAATAGTTGTCCCAACACTCGTACATCTTGTGTTCACAGATGAGGGGTTTTAGACTTGGAGACGTCGGTGAACTTAATAGGGACCTACATTGGGATAACCAATTAAACTTACTTGTAAACTAACAGCATCACTCACTCACCATCACTTTGATTTTACAAATGCCAGACTCACTAGAAAAGTTATTTTTTACGTCGAAATTATATATATATATATATATATATATATATATATATATATATATATATATACTTTCCAGCCAGCTTTAATCTGCAAAAATTTAATTGCAATTTCAATCGCTATCTCCTCCTGATTACTCTCTTCTCTTTCTGTTTATCATTATTGTTTCTGTACCTAATTCTTCTACAAATTGTAACCCCCTTGTTTTTAGTGGTGATTTAAAAACGTGTGCGTGAAAATTAGATTTCTTGAACCTAATTTAATTTTTTATGGTGAAAGGTACTTGAATTTGAAATTGTCCCACTCCCACAATTCTGATTCAGTTGTTTATATAAAACATTTTAAATACACAATTTTGGTCAAATTTGAGACGACCTTAGCTGAAATGTCTAAAAGATGAGTGATATTGGCTTCGAAACAACTAATTCCATTCGTAAGAATTTGTTTCTCAGCCAATAATTTATACTTTTTTTTAGTAGTATTTTTTAGTAATAATCAGAGAAAGAGAAGGACAAAGAAATCGGGGTAAATTACTGCGGTAGAATGACGTCATTATTACGTCATGTTTCCATTAGAGGTTCGTCGTATGGTAATTTTTTTTGTCGTTTGTTTTTTTTTTAATGCGCCGAGTTCGTCTGTCTCGATAACAGTATTTCGTTTTACAAGTGTTTGCATTTCACTAAAGAGAGCATCATGGCCACGTTTATTTTCTCTATCTTTCTTACTTTTCTTCCTTTTCTTTTTCTTTTCTTGCTTGCGTGCTTACTTTGCTTTTCACACCAAACATGGCAATAAAGCCACTAAGGCGTAAGAAACAATGGTGTATTAGAGAATTGGGGAAAAACATTATTAACGAGAGACAACGATAAAAGAACAAAATTAAGAAGAGGGTGTTTAGTTGAATAAATATTATTTCTCACATGTACCCATAAAAAAGGGAATAGTCGAACAGCAATTCTCAAAAAAAAAAAAAAAAAGAAAAAGAAGTCTATTTGAAGTTGTAAGAAAATGAAGAAAAATGTCTTTCTGAATGTTTAATGAATTGGAAAAAATAAAATTCATTTTTAAGTTTCCAAAAACTGAACAAATAGCTAATTTTGGACTTTTAATAAATTGAAAAAAGAAAACGTCATGTTGAAGATTAAAGAAATTTAAAACAAAAATCAGTTTAAAATAAAAAAAAGATTGAAAATAAAAAATCATTTAGAAAATTCAAGAAATTGAAAAAAAATCATCTTGAAGTTAGGTTCCAAAAGAAACACACATAAAAGTGCAACAACTGCTACTCGACTTGAGACACCAAATTTTCCTAACAAATAGTTTTTTAAGAGAAATATTTTATAGATTTTAACCGCCCCCAAATAAATGTTAGAAAAGAATTTCCTCGTCAATACTAGAAAGAGCGATAACAGCTACTCGACTTGAGAAACCTATTTTCTCGCCAAAAAGATTGTTTTAAGAGAAAGATTTTATAAATTTCCACCGATTCAATGGCAGATAGGATATATTGTCTAAACTGGCCAATGAATGCCAAAAATTTCCTTAGAAGGAAACACTTAATATTATCATTACCATTATAGGTACCTCCACGAAATCGCTAAAAAAAAAAGAGCATAGCTTGATGAAAAAGACGCCAACCATGCCGAAAACAAAATTTTGTCGTCTAAATGTTTATGGTATTATTAAGAGGAAAGACCAAAATTTTTTAAAATTATTTTAAAAATTTTTTCCTTCTTTTTAGAACATTCTAAATTTTGATTAAAAAAACCTTGTTTCTCTTTGTATCAGCGGAACTAGTAAATAACAGAGAGGATTTTTAGCACGTTTTTTTTGGTATGACACACATTAATTTGGAAAATCTTGCAAAAATATAAATAATTGTCGGATGTTAATGAAACTTTCAGGAACTATTCACAGATGATCGAAATTATCATGAATATGTTTTTTTTTTTATTAAAGTCATGGCAGAAATATTTTTTTATATATTTATTACCCCCCTAACTAATTTTATGAAAACGCTAAAAATTCGATCGAGTCTAGTTTAATGATTACAAGAGTTAAAAGCACAAGGCTTTGAGGAATGCAAATTATGTTTTTTTTGTTTTTAATTGGACCCCCTTCCACCTGAAAATCAGCTCTGAATTGTAAAATACAAGACTCAATAAAACAAAGACATTATTTAATTTCAAATGCTTTTATTTGCTTTTAGTTGTTTTTATGAATATGGACAATATTTTCTGAAAGCAAAACATTTTTCGATGAAAAATGAATTTTTCATACAATTATTTGTTATTTCTTAATTATAATAGATTTTTACATTTTTTTAGTTTTTTAAAATATTATAAAATTAGTTAAAAGTCGCATCAGGTTTCCTAAGTCTCCTAATGAGATAGATCTTTTTTTAGAGCGTTGTAAATTGTATCATTTTGATTAATCAGAAGATCCGCAGTAATTAAGAAATGTAATTTTGTGTTTATAATCAGGCTGTAATTATAACGTACGGAAGACCAACTAGAATACAATTAAGTTGCGTTATTTGAGTTAAGCATTGTTCTCCGCTTGATTTTTCAATTTCAACTGAGAAAGGTACCTACAAGTATCAGTATCATCTTATGAAATTTATATGATCTTATTTTTATGTTAATCTCTGTTATGACATTTTTCCATAAATGAAATATCAAAATTAATAATAAAATCAATGGAAATACAAATAACACAGTAAAATGTAATAAATGTACATAAAATTATAGTATTTTATGTACACTTCTGATAAAATTTCATAAGCAAGGAACCTATAAATTAATTAGATACCTTTCTTATGAAATATGAATTTTAATCTCACTCTTAACAGTCTTATTTTAATTTCTTTATAATATATTTTACATAAAGCATCGTAAACGTAAAGGTGAAAGCTAAGTACAAAAAAAAAAAAAATTAGAGCGCTGAAAGTTTTCCTTAAAAATAACGAGGTAAATAATTTGTTCACTTAAATGTAAATTATTTCACTTTTCTCCTTCCGTAGAACAAATTAACCTCACGGAATCCGTCAATATGTCATTCATCACCTGTCAAGTGACGCGAAAGTTTATAAGCTGCTTTGTTTTATTTTCAAATTACATTTTTCGGTGCAGAAGCTAAGTTAAGGTTTGTTCAAAATATTTAAAATAAACATTATAATTTCTGATTTTCTTAAAATAAGTTTTGAAAAAATGATAATTGATATTTAAAAGAATTTCAAAGTGAGATTTTCAGTTTTTTTATAAAATGGAAAAAAAATGGTCAATTTTGCTGACTCAAAAAAAAAACAGGATTTTTAACGAAAATTTCGGGAACGATTAAAAAAATGTAAAATGTACCCCCAAAATACTTTGATCTTTCCTCTTAATAATGACATAAACATTTAGACGATAACATTTTTGTTTTCATCAAGTTTAGCGTCTTTTTCATCATGCTATGTTCTTTTTTAGCGATCTCCAGGAGGTACCTACCATTATATGTACTGAAATGTTTCTTAAACTTACAGAAAACGGAGGCGTGGTGGAGTAATGGATAGCGGCTCGGATTGAGAAATCGGAGAGCCGAGTTCTAATTCCAGTCGAATACATTACATTAACTTACGTGCTAAATACCATTGGGAAAGGTATGAATCCTCTTCTTCATCTCCCCCCCTCACAGCTATTGGTAAATATCAGGAAAGACTTGGATGGCAACTGGTCTAACTTATGTGATCATACAGAAATAGCAGAAAGAAATGGCAACCTACTGCTATCTGCTCGTCAGTCATGTATCGAAAGATACATGATCGCCTAAGCGTGTATCACGCATGGCACACAACTGACTGACTGATATAAAACTTCGTAGTGAAATACTTGCTTGAATCGACACACTTATTTTATCAATTGGAATTTTCACCACCGGCATGACTATTTGAGACGGCAGGTGCTCTAATGTAAATGTCTGCACACAACGCATGCGCATGAGTCTCTCTTATGTAATATTAATATTTCAACATTGAGGATGTCCATTCTTTCATTTACCTGACACAGCATGTGGCAAATTTAATCAGACTCAGCGCATTTCCCATTCAACTTTAGAATTATTATTTCCGACACACTGATGTATATTCACCGTAGACGAGGCTTCTTTGAATTTCTTATTATATCTACGCTAAAGGTTGAACCGAACTCCATTGAAGAAAACGGAAATGTCTTTTTCTGCTGGCTCCGTTTTTTATTCCAGATGCCACAATAACGATGTTTAAATTAACCGTAAGCAGTCTTGCAGGGCATACGGTCATGTCACGTTAAAAAAAAAAAAAAAAAAAAAAACGGTTTCCGTACGAACACATAAGTTAAGCAACTTCAAGTCTGGCCAGTACCTAGATGTGTGACAGCTTGGGTGTAATAAACTTACGGCTACCCCACGCTGAAACACCGCTTTCTGTACGATCTCATGTTAAGTAACGTCGAGCCAGGTCAGTACCTAAATGGGTGACTATAAGCTTGGATGATGGTGTAATGCGCTTACGACCACATCACGCAGAAACACCGGCTCCCGTACAATTACATAAGTTAAGCAAGGTTGAGACTGGTCAGTATTTAGATGAGTAACTGCTTGGAAATGCCAGGTGTTATCACGTCAAAAAACCGTTTTCCGTACGATCACATAAGTTAAGCAACTTCAGGTCTACCTGGTAACTAAATGGGTGACAGCTTGGGGGTAATGCGCTTACGGCCACATTACGCTGAAACATCGCTTCCTATACGATCTCATGTTAAGTAACGTTGAGCCAGGTCAGTACATAGATGGGTGACCGCTTGGGAATAGCAGATGCTATAAGCTTGGATGATGGTGTAATGCACATCACACAGAAACACCGGCTCCCGTACAATCACATAAGTTAAGCAAGGTCGAGACTGGTCAGTATTTAGATGAGTAACTGCTTGGGTTATAAGCTTTGATGTGTTGGTGGTGTAATGCACTTTCAGCTATGTCACGTTCAAATACCGGTTCCCGCACGATCACTGAAGTTAAGCAACGTCGAGCATGGTCATTGACTTTGAGTGACCGCTGGGGAATACCAGATGCTGTAAGCTTGGATGTTCTGGTGGGTGTAATGCGCTTACCGCGATAGCACATTGATGAAACATAGGTTCTTGCACGATCGCCGAATACCAGGTACTATTGGATGTGTGGGTGATGCAATGGATAATGGCACGGAATTGTTAATCGCAGAGCCGAGTTCCAGTTTCACTTGTGTTCGTTGTATCCACTTACACACAAATAGTCCTGGGAACGGTATGGATCCACCTCTTCTCTCCCAAGCAATGGGTTAAACAGTGAGACTTATATCATTAAGTAATTATTATCTTAAAAAAGTTCTTACAATCTCAAAAATATTTTATGGGTGTAAATAACCATCAAAGGGTTGATAAACCGTAAAAAACATCATCAATCAGTCAATATTCCGGTCAACTTCAACTGTGTTTTCTCGTCAGGAAATGCTAGATGGTCTGAACTGAATTTAATGTCTGTAATAATTTTGCATTGTCTCACCAGGTCGTTAGAGAAATCATGTGCATCAGCGTCTTTTTTTTATCAAATTCTTCCTATGCAAGGCAGTAAAGATACTTCTACGCATGAGGTTACTGAGTGTAAAGGAATTAGAAAACAGAAACATTACTAAGGAACGAGAACAATAGAAGAGTAATCGAGAAGGCAGTAGATATCGATTGACATTGCATTTAAATTTGTTTTCTAATCATTTCACCCCCATGCAAGGCAGTAAAGCCACTAAGACACAAGGGGTTTCTGAGCGTGAAGGAATAAGAAAAAACAGAAACATTATTAAGGAGCGAGAACAATAAAATAGTAATCAAGAAGACAGTAGATAGCGATTGATATTGCATTTAAATTTCTGAGGATTAAAATTAGCTGGAAAACATGGGACCGGAAGAGATTTCCACAAGAGAGAAGCACGAGAGAAGAAACTATTAGTATAGAACTTGCGGTTACATCTAGCCAGTCCAACTGTAAATTGATGAGAACTTGCCATCAATTTAGTACTACGCTTAAATTCAGGAACCATAGCGAAGTGCTCATCTGAGTAATTAGCACGAAAGTGTTTATAGAAAAAGCACAGGGAAGCTACATTACGCAGGCGGGAAAGTGACTTAAGTTTAGACGCCAGGTCAGGACCGATAATATTGCAGATTCTTCTTTGGATTTTATCAAGAATCTCTCAAAATATATAAGAGGCACCAGGCCATGTGTGGCAACAACATTCAAAGTCTGAACGAACTGTAGACTTACAGATATGTAAAATAGGTTATGGAGAGAAAGACTGTCTAGCAAAACACAGAGAAATAACTTTTCTAGCAGCTGACCTAGTAATGGATTCAATGGTTCCGATTCATTTCAGCCGAGAATGTTAGTGAAACCAATATGTGAAAAATCAAGCAAGAAAAAAAAATGAACGGTTCAATGAAAAGCGCGCAGAAAACAGCCATGCATGAAAACGATAGAAGAAATTGCAAGACGAGAAACTGTGTTCTTCAACGGGATGCAATTAAGTGCAAAGAGAGAAATGGAAAAGAAAACATTGCATCAGTGAAGAAAGGAATAAATATGTACGCTCTTCCGTGATTTATTTGATATGTATCAGCCATGGCGATGGAAGGCAGAAAGATATCTCTCAGCTCAGATGATTCAGAGAGAACGGTTTTATTTTGACTTGAAAGGTAACGTCATATCTGCCAGGCGTTGATTCGGGCCTTTAACGTATGTCAGTAGATGTATAGCTTGCCACTCGTATACGAGGATACCCGTCTATTAGGGCGGCTAGCCAATCCTTATTGCAGACGCTTGCTGAGACGCATTTGTGTTTATTCAACACCCACAGAGCCCACCTGTGGTTTATACTGCAACTATGCTGAGCAGACCTTAGTTACAGTTTCAGGGAAAGACCGTGTTATCTAGCGTGATCAACAATTTGAATAAGGCCAGCACGCTCAAACCCTCGGCCACGATGACGTGTGACTTCGTGCTAGCAGAACTATCGAAGGCCCCCAAGGGTTCTGTCTACCTGATTTCTCCTCAAAAGGTTTAGGTCAACACGTGGTATGGTTTTCAGGCCCTTTTCAAAGTTATCGCACTCTGTGACCGTCTCCCACGAATTCGATAACATCAGGAAGTTTTCTTCCTGACAAATCCCGAGTCTCGTGATCAGAATGAGAACGTTATAAGCCCTCGTGCCCATATCCCACTAAATGTACCCGACCTCTCTTACTTGATGCACCCGACATCTCTTACTTGATGTACCCGACCCCTTTCACTAGATGTACCCGAGCTCTCTTACTTGATGCACCCGACCTCACTTGATGTATCCGACCTCTCTCACTAGATGTACCTGACCTCTCTTACTTGATGCACCCGACTTCCCTTGATGTACCCGATCTCTCTCACTAGATGTACCCGACCTCTCTTACTTGATGCACCTGACCTCTCTCACTAGATGTACCCGACCTCTTACTTGATGTACCCGACCTCTCTTACTTGATGTACTCGACCTCTCCCACTAGATGTAACCGACCTCTCTTACTTGATGTACCCGACCTCCCTTGATGTACCCGACCTCTCTCACTAGATGTACCCAACCTCTTTCACTAGATGTAACCGACCTCTCTTACTTGATGTAACCGACCTCTCTTACTTGATGAACCCGACCTCTCTTGATGCACCCGACCTCTCTCGCTAGATGTACCCGACCTCACAAGATGACGGGGAGGTATATAGACACCAATTCGGAGAAGCAAATGTCAAGGTCTCTCACAGCCCCGCGATATGAAGAATTCACATTCCGAGAAGCCACACACCCTCACGCTGATATTAAGTACCGGAGGTTTTCATTGATGACCTTCGGTTCATTTATTTCGTCCATATTGTCGCCATCCAGGTGGCGTTTCATTTTTTTTAAGACACATAGTGTGTTTATCAATAATTATCATTACACCGTCTTTCCGTGGGGAAAAATAAAGACTTGGACTGATTTTAATTGTGAATTAATTTTATGCGTTTAATGATTTATTTCTTTTTCTTTCAGATTTGACAACATATATTTTTGGCAATTTCAACCATGGAAAGATTAACAATCAAACAATGTGTTAAAGTTATCGAAGTCCATTACGAAAATGGGCGTTCAAACAGAAATGCATTTCGCGCACTTTGCGATATTTTTGGTCAACCTAATCGACCAACCGAGAGTGCAACTGGAAACGATGTATCGTTGGCGTAGAGAGGTTCAATTCCTGCGCGCGATGACAAATAGGGGGTCTGGATTTTCGGCCACATTCTCGTGCACTGCAGCAATGTTTTCAGCTGAACGACGTAAACAAGCACGCAATGGTGTTTTTTACATCTGCCACCGAACCAGTTTGTTTGAATTTAAAGTTATCAAAGTCTATTACGAAAATGGACCTTCAAACAAAAATGCACTTCGCCAATTTTTGGGTCAACATAATCCATCGACCGAGAATACAATCAGAAAAAAATTGTTTTAAATCATGGTTATTGGGGAAACGCGTAGGAAAGTCAACTACTTGTCTGAGAGATTGAGTGATTGTAAATTTAGGGTTTGTATTCCAGGAAGGTCAGTTACAGAGTGCTTAAGCCATTTGGTATGGTGGGCATTAAAGTTAACGAACACAAATATGTGTGCCGACGGATGTAGAGAGATAGCCTTGTCTATATTATCGGAAATGTTATCAAGTACATCGCAGTCTTGGGAGGATGGAGAGCAATAGAGAAAGAAGAGATAGCTTATAGAATTGAGGAGAGATAGACGGAGACACATGCATGAATGGTCTGGAGAGTGTTCCCTAATCAGTGGGAGATGATCCCATGGCTAAACTCCCAGGCCGTACATGTGGGTTATGGAGTCCTTTATAAGGAGAGGAAGGTAACCGGAAATCGAGAAGTCAGAAGAGGGGATTGGCGAATTAAGATTGGTCTCGCAGTGACTTCTCAACGATGAACGATTCCACACTGGAGAAGATGGTTCAAAAGCCACGGATGTTGCAAAAGGAAATCTTAAAGGGTTTAGATGATTTTTTGAGAGCTGTTTTAGGTTTATTTTTTGATTGTTTGAGGTCATGTTGAATAATGTTGGTAATGGAAGTGAAAGGCCTAAATAATAGTAGCTGGCCGTCATCGAGTGTAATATGGACAGAAAGGAGCATCTCACTCAGTAGAGCCCCAGTTCTGGGTACAACAGATGAGGACTTCCAACAGCCTGGAAAGCAAGAGTCAGTGAGGCAGTAGTTGTATAGTTTAGAGAGAACAGGGGCCAGTTTAAGAACATATTTCTTAAGGACAATACCTGGTATCCCATCCATACGACTAACCTTATGGTAGTCTAATTTAGAGTTGATATCCGATACCATCGTTAGGGTTATGTGCATCTTACTCAATAGAGCCTCGGTCCTGGGAAGAAAATCAGGTGTGGGTACACCAGATGAATCTAGCTTTGAATTGGATGAGAATTTGCGAGCAAAGGATTCAGCCTTGTCAGCTGAAGAAGTCAGGACTACAAATTGGTTGAATAATGGAGGCATTGTGCGTTTTCTGTTGTTCAGCACGCTCTTGCAGAACCGCTTATAATCTTTAGAATCAAACTTGTGAGAAGCAATACGTTGTTTCAGTCTTTTGGCAAAGAGTAAGTGCTCCATTGAGGACACGCTTTCACTCATTACGAGCAATAGCAAAGAGACGTCTGTTGCAATCAGACATGTCGTTACGGTACAGATGGGAGTAGTGATTCCTGTGGGAAATAGTCTGGCCTCGGGGTTGCCCACCGGAGGTGCGTGCAGGGACACCCTTCCATGCGCGACATGGCACTACGAAAACCCCGATATTATGCCCGATATTATGCAACTGTTGATATATTTGTTATTATTTGAACGTTAATTTTAGTGTATACTCATATTTGAGTAAACACTCCGTTTATCTATTAAACAGTACATGTATTTATTTTTGTCTCCCGGTTAGAATATTCGAGAAATTAATGAAAAATATGCACTTTGAACCGTTGTTAGATACAACGTGCTTTAGTATACACACACACATAAATATATATATACATATATGTATGTGTGTGTGTGTGTGCGCGTATGTGAATATACATATATAGAGAGAGAGGGTGCGAGCGGTAAAATGCACCATATATTTTTAATTTTGCTCATGCACGCTGTTTGATTGTGTCGAATGCACTCTATGGTATGGGCTTGAGTCCTTGCATACATATTAGGAAATTCATCTTAAGCACATATGAGACTGGATTAAAAAAATGTACATTTCAATAATCCCCCACCTATAAATTTACTTTTCTTCTTCTTCTTCTTCTTCTTCTTCTTCTTCTTCTTCTTCTCTCTCTCTATATATATATATATATATATATATATATATATATATATATATATATAAGTTTCATCAAAAATTAAGTATTGCCATTAAATATTATATTTAAATTTCCATGTAATTTCTTATAATTTTCTTTTTTCTGGATATAAATTACATAGAAACTGGCCGAATGTACGAGCGCTTTCAGCTATAGTTTTAGTCATCATCAAGGATGAATTTATTTTTACATTCAACTGAAACTACGGATTGTTTTATGTATGTATGTAGAATTATAGGGATGGTAATATTTGCCAAACAGGGACAGCACATTTTGGCCGTGTCCGGAGTTGGTGTTATTGAGGGTGACTTTTTCTTTTTTATTAACCTTTTGTTTACAAATCAGAATAGTTGCAGTATAAACCACAGTTGGGACTTGTGCGTGTTGAACAGACACAAAAGTGTTTTAGTAGGCGTCTGTAGCTAGGCAGTTTATTAGACAGGAATCATCGGTCGCAGGCACTTTCCATATTTGTCCCACGCTAGGATCGCTTCCCCTAGTCCGATTACATCAAATCGATCATGGTAAGATTCAAACCCGGCTCTCATGGTCAGCTATAGATATTTTGTACATAGTTTTATACTTTCAGTGTAAACGTATATGATTTTAGATATATAGTTTTTAGATCATAAAATGTCTTGGTGATTTCATTATATTTTTCTAGTGTTGCATTGATTGTCATTTTCCTATAAAAAGGTATTGTTGGTCATTTTATGATAAAACTAGCAGCATGGCCCGGCGTTGCCCGTTCTTGATTAAAAAATCGTACGACTCATACAGCAATCGCTATCACTTGACTTAAATTATTTTTGCCCTTTCTTGCCTTTAAAGGAGTGCCCTTTGCCGTGCTGATGTTGCTACATGCCTTACTTCTTCCCTATCTCACACTGCAAATTTTTCTAAGCTCTATACTAAACATTAAATCTGTTACGAAAAAAGAACTAAACAAAACGAACACAAAACGATCAGCTTTAAAAAAGGACTCGTAACTGGAAAAACCGAATGAAAAAAGAATGTTAATAACAAATACTTTTTCACAACCAACCCAGTTCTGCGGAATCAGAATCAACGTTGAGTTTAAGCAAGCGAATGAGCCAATTGGAGTAAAGTGCCATGCAGACTTAAATTTTTCCAACTTGTGACGAATGCAGCTATCGATCTTTTTTTGCATTCTAGCATGCTAGTTAACATTCGTGTCAGTCATCTGTTGGCTCTCACGCTGGCCAATAGAATCTTCCTGTCTATTCGTGGCAGCCAGCTATTGGCTCTCACTCTGGCCAGTAGAAAATGGCCGCAAACTACAGGAAAACTGGCGTAGAAGCATGAAAAAATCGATTATTTCCACTATCGATGGGAGTTGGGAAATGCAAAGTCGGTCTTGGCCTTCGCGCTAACTTGGAGCATGTGCATGTAAATTTTGGTGCAAATCCGTCGAAAATTGCGGCCGTGCATTCGTTACACACACACACACACACACACACACACACACACACACACACACACACACACACACATCCTGCCTTTTATAGATAGAGATGTAATGCTGATTTTTGTTTGGAGGTTTATTATTTGCCCATAGATGGGACCTGCCACCCGGGACATGGTGGAACAACAACAGTTAAGAGCTGGTTCCACACTCCTAATCGCACGATCAAGTATCCATAACATACATACGTACATACAGTAGACAAAAACATAATTATCCTCTTTAATAAATAAACGGAGTGTCTACTCTTTTTCACCTTTATAACTCTTAATAAATTATGTTTTCTTCCATTCAATCCTTTTTCTCACCGACGTTGCCCAACTGACCCTATCTAGCCATCTTCTATGCATAAATGTGTTGAATTCATTTATTTTGAGATTGTTGACATTTTCAAGTGAATGACGATGCCGTCTTTTTTTTTCGACTTGTCGCGGCGGGAAAATCTTTAATTAAGTTTGGCGCATGTCGTCTTTTACTTCCCAATGATCTTTACTTACAAGGTGAGGCTTATTTCCCAGCAGACGACAGCTTCCTTTTTAATCTGCAGATTATTCGGATGCTAATGTTCACTCTACTTCCGTTTGAAGAAACGATAATTACTTTCTTGACTGGATCCGCTTTGCAACGACATATTTATCTATGTGCATTCAAGGCTTCCCACAATCGTTTTCTCCAATGTAGCTCTTAATAAAGTTTGTTTTCTTCCATTCAACTCTAATCCATGTTTTGCCAATAATTTATTCGAGGTACCATACTAACTTCTTCTTCTTCTTTTCCTTTTCTTCTTCTTCTTGCTGCTTTTTCTTCTTCTTCTTCTTCTTCTTTTCTTTTCTTCTTTTCTCCTTTTTATTGTCTTCTTCTTTTTCCTTCTTCTTTTCTTTTTCTTCTTCTTTTTTCTTCTCCTTCTTCTTCTTCTTCTTGATGCTGCTGTTGTTTTTATTGTTGTTGTTTCCCTTAGGGACGTGGGCGATCATAGCTCTCTACAATTGTTCTCAACTTTATAACTCTTAATAAATTTTGTTTTCTTCCATTTAACCCTAATCCCTGTTTTGCCAATTCTTGACACGATCTACTTGTTGTTGTTGCTGCTGCTGTTGTTTTTATTGTTGTTGTTTCTCCTCTTCTTGCTTCTTCTTCTTCTCCTCCTCCTCCTCCTTCTTCTTCTCCTTCTTCTTCTTCTTCTTGATGCTGCTGTTGTTTCCCTTAGGGACGTGGGCGATCATAGCTATCTACAATCGGTCTCAACTTTATAACTTTTAATAAAATTTTTTCTTCCATTCAACACTAATCTCTGTTTTGCCAATTCTTGACACGATTTTCTTCTTCTTGTTGTTGTTGCTGCTGCTGCTGTTGTTGTTTTTATTGTTGTTGTTTCCCTTAGGGACGTGGGCGATCATAGCTCTCTACAATTGTTCTCAATTTTATAACTCTTAATAAATTTTGTTTTCTTCCATTCAACCCTAATCCCTGTTTTGCCAATTCTTGACACGATTTTCTTCTTGTTGTTGTTGTTGCTGCTGCTGCTGTTGTTGTTTTTATTGTTGTTGTTTCCCTTAGGGACGTGGGCGATCATAGCTCTCTACAATTGTTCTCAATTTTATAACTCTTAATAAATTTTGTTTTCTTCCATTTAACCCTAATCCCTGTTTTGCCAATTCTTGACACGATCTTCTTCTTCTTCTTTTTTTTTCTTCTTCTTCTTCTTCTTTGTGTCGTGTCCCTTAAGGACGTGAGCGATCATAACTCTCCACAATTTTCTCTCTTCTTTGTATCACTTAATAAAGTTTGTTCTCTTCTCTTCTCTCCTAATACCTGTTCCGTCAGTCATGAACACAAGCTCGTTTTTCTACATTTACGAGCCACGTCCATTTCTGACTGGTGTGACCCTATCTCTCCACCATTTCTTGTCCTTTGTTGCTCGTAGTAAATTTTGTCTTATTGTTCTCTCGTCTAATCCTGTTCAGCCAATCATTTACACACATTTATGCTTCATGTTCTATGTATTGTATTCCTTCAGTACGTCAGCCATCTTTTTTCTTCACAACTTCCTGTCCTTTGTAACTCGTAATAAATTGTGGCTTTTTGCTCTCCCTGTTCCTCCATTTACACAAGCTTGTTGTTCTTCTTTTTCTTCTTCTATGAGCCATGTCCCTTCAGGACGTTGGTGATTATGGCTCTCCACAATTTCCTATGCTTTGTAGCTCTTAGTAGTTTTTTTAAAAAAATTTTGCTATCTCTCCTAATCCTTGTTCTGTTAGCCATTTACTCAAGCTCGTTCGTTTCTTATGTGCCGTGTCCCTTCAGGACGTGAGCGATCATGGTTCTCCACAACTTCCTTTCCTTTGTAGCTTGTATTAATGTTTTTTTTTTTTCATTTTCTTCTAATCCTTGTTCTGGCAATCATTTACAAAATCTCGTTCTTCTATGTGTCGCGTCCCTTCGGGACATAGGCGATGATGGTCCTCCACAATTTCTTTGTAGCGCTCTGTAAATTTTGCCTTTGTTATCTCTTTTTTTCTTTCCTGTTCTTCCTCAGGTCTCTTCTTCTAGGTTTTGCAGCACTCACTGCCATATAAGAGGACTGATATTGCATAAACATTCAGTTGTTCTTTTATTTCTTTCTGACAAAATTTTTCCTGTTTATTACGTCTATCTCTCTGTGAATTTGAGAAATCTTTAAAAAATCTAGTACATTCCCCGGGATCGAACTTGTATCCCTCTCTGTAGTGGAAATCACATTTACATCCAGTGTGCGTTACCGTTCGGCCACGAAGAACGTCAAGGGTTTATATTCATTTTCTATGTAAAGCACATTCACTTCACTCAGAAAGTTTCATATCTGCTCAGTTTCCTAATAAAAATGGGGAGTTTATTTCCAATACGAAATATACACTGCAATAATATTTGATAAAATAAAAGCGAACGTCAGATAGTGATAGACTTGGAGAATACTCCAATTGGGAAAACATTTTCCATCCCACCTCCATTTCTTCTTTTGCAGTAGCGGATGTTGCTATGTTGTTTCGAAACACGCAAACAATTTTGGCGGACTAATGTGAGTCCAAACAAAAATAATAGATAGAATTTAAACGAATAAATATTATCAAATATATTGATAGGACATGTTACAAGAGATAAAATGAGAAATGAATTTACATGTGAAGTGTCCAAAGCAACATTCAGCGTCTGCGGTTGGGGTACATACATGTCGGCGGGAGCGAAAAGAACACGTCTTTTAGCTATGGCAGCTCACACACGAAAAGATGGATTCTTTCAAATTTTGTGATACCTGTAATTATTGTCAGGGGACGGTAATTCAAAAACCAGCCGCTTTTGATTAGCATTATAATCCAACAAAATCACGATAAAAGCCCTTTGCTATTTTTATATATCATTTAAACGATACAGTTGGATGCTGGACTTTTCTGCGGTAAAGGTCATTTAAGATCCCTGGAATTAATAATGAAGAATGCTCTATGAATCTCACCAAATACAGCTGGGGTAGAAGTGGTGGATTCATACCTACCCCAAGGTTATTAGCTCGTGATTCATAATGAAGAATATTCTTTGAATGTCATTAAATACAAACAAACTTTATGATGGGAAATATTTTCATGAATTTATTCGTGTTTTTCTCCAATTTGATTTGATTTGTTTTTCTACAATTTTTCTACAACATTTCTCAATGTCAGTCGCTATATTCTCGAAGAATGACACTTTGACGGTTCCGTATAGGATGCAGGTTCGAATCCTGTCAAAGAACGAATATTTTCTATGAAAATTTCTCGGACATTCAGGCCGGTAAATGTTATTTAATACTGTTTATCATAAACAGAGCATTTGCTTAAATACTTGTATCTATAAAATAACAACGTTAAACATAAAAAATGTCTTTAATAAATAAATTGTCGGACCTTGTCCATTTATATATATATATATATATATATAATATTTGGTATTCCGTACGGAATTTTCAAAAGGGGTATAAATCCAGAGAGCTCCATGTTTAAAACTGTGAAAATACTAATTATTATAATGAAAATGAACACTTAAAAGACCATAGTGATATTTATTTCGTTAGAACTGAAGATTCGATCGCAACTCATCAGTATGGATCGAATTTTCGATTCTTACGAAATAAAAATCATTATGGTCTTTTTGGAAATGTTCGTTTTTTTTATAATATATATATATATATATATATATATTTTATTAGGATAAAGGATTATATATATATATATATATATATATATATATATATATATATATATATATATATATATATATTATTAGGATAAAAGAATAAATAGGAAACAGATCTTAATCTAACATGTTTTAATATTAAAACTTCGTCATAAATCAAGAAAATAAGATAAAAATATAGATTATGGTATATATATATATATATATATATATATATATATATATATAATTATTCACACAAAACTAATGCAAAGGTTAATGATTTAAATTTAAGGCGAGACATCCATCATCGCAAACAATTCAAATAGTATACAAAAACCTCCAGATCCGTTATGAATGAATTGATCCTTGTTTATATAAATTTCTGCCGTATTAGTTGTTATTTTACTGAAGCTTTCGTCTGTTCCTTTCAGACATCTTCAGGTATATATAGATGTTGAATTTTTTCTCTTAGTAATATTCTGTTGTTCATAAAAATATATTGATCTTTAAAAGTGAAAAAGATTGGACAAAAAAAAATGTGTTTACTGTTTGTATCCGATAATGCTACTTTGAAAAAAATTTACCAGTAAAAATTTGTTCATCACCATATTTGGTATAAACGCAAACACTTTAAAAATTTAAAATCAAACTCAGCGTTGCTTTTGGCGCGTTCCAAAACCAATAACTCATTTTTTCAATAGCATTTTCGGATACAACAATACATATATTTTCGTTGTCCTCTTATTACTAAGAGAAAAAACAAGAACAACATCTATTCTATACCTGAAGATGTCTGTAGGAACAGACGAAAGCTTGTAGTAAAAAAATAACAACTAATACGGCAGAAATTTATATAAACAAGGATCAATTCATTCATAACGGATCTGGAGGTTTTTTATATACTATTTGAATTGTTTGCGATGATGGATGTCTCGCCATTTAAATCATTAACCTTTGCATTAGTTTTTGTGTGAATAATTCATGTATTTGTAAATTGATTGCACGTTTATTGTAATATATATATATATATATATATATATATATATATATATATATATATATATATATTAAATGTATATTTATATATCTTTAAAAAATTGCATCTTTCAGAAATTTAGTATTAGAATGCTGGTCAAAAAATTTAGCAGCAAAAGTCTTCTACGTTCGATTCAAATTTTTGCCTAAAACACGCAATTCTTAAATATACGGAATGCCATGCGTCAATTCAAAGGCCTACTGTCATATTAACTTGATGTACAGTATTCATTTCTGCACATCTTATTGTGCTATAAATTTACACCATTATTATTCAGTCGACGAAGTATTTCCCTGAGTTTATATAACCTTTTGCCTCTTTTTAGCTATGTCGAGGCTTCCATTCTAAGGGGTTGATGCAAAAGATACTAGCATTCTTTTTACACAATCATCGATTTATTTAAGTTCATAGCAACATTATTGAGTTATGAACGTATTTTCCCCGTCGTTTTATGACCTTTCGCCACCATTCATCTATTATTTTTACTAATCTTCATTCAATACAAACCTTATGCGTCAACTCAAGTCTTCCATCATATTAGATTGATGCAAAAGGTAATCGCATTTATCCGATGAAAGCTTTTATTCATATACATTTATAGAATCATTATTCAGCCATCAAGGTATTTTCACAGGCTTTCTATGATATTTCGTCATCTTTCAGCTAAATCAAGTCTTGCATCATATTAGATTGATGCAGAAGATACTAGCGTTCATCAGATGAAATATTTTATTCATATAAATTCATATCGTCATTATTCAGTTACCGAAGTATGATCCTGGTTTTCTATGACCTATCGTCATCATTTATCTATTATTTTTTACTAATCTTCACCCAATACAAGGCCTAAGCGCAACTCAAGATAGATGGTTGCATTTTCAGTTAAATTTTCCTCTGTTATATTAGGATGATGTAAAAGATATATAATCATATTAATTCATAGCATCATTATTAAGTCGACAGAGCATTTTCCAAACTTTCTATAATCTTTCGCCTCCTGACAGCTAAATCGGTTCTGCCATCGTATGAGGTTCACCTAAAATATTTATTCATATAAATTCGTATTGCAGTTTTTGTCTATCATGTACTAGTGAGATAGCCCAAATGGCTTGACTCACTTTACAGTCCACCAATAGAAGGTGAACCAATCAGAAGACGTAGAACATTCAATCCGTCGTGTATAAAGGCGGCCATTTTGTTTACTCTACCCGAATGTCCAGTTCCAGCTTGTCAGGCGAAGAAGAACAGAAGGACGAACTACGCTCTGCTACTTTTACCAAAATATCCACTGCTAACCTGAACTAAGCTTCCCTACTGTCTTCGAAATATTCACTGCTAACCTCTGGATTCTATACTCGAAGACGACCGTCATCATGAACAACAATTCGTAGAATCATTATTCAGTCGACAGAGCATTTTCCAAACTTTCTATAATCTTTCGCCTCCTTACAGCTAAATCGGGTCTGCCATCGTATGAGGTTCACTTAAAATATTTATTCATATAAATTCGTAGCATCATTATTAGGTCATGATAATATTTTCCCTGGCGTTGTATGACAACTCGCCACCTTTCAGGTAAATTGAATATTCAACATGAGGCATTAGGCAAATTCACAGACGTTTTTGACAAATTATTTATATGAATTATTGGAATCATTATTCAATCGTCAAACGATTTCCCTGCTTTTCCTTATCTTTTATTCCATCAGGAAACAATATTTCCATTCTCCAAACAAAGAACCGCCCGCGAACGTATCAAGGTTGCTGATATGTGTTGCAGGGAATAAAAGAAGTGAACGCAAGAAAGGGGCAAATATTAGAAAATATGCCACTTGTTAAAGAATTTTCCATCCCACTTTATTTGCTTGGAGTGTCACATTTCAAATATCATGGTGGATATTGCTATATCGTGAAATCCTCGGTAAACTTCCAATTCCCAGATAAAAGCCATTCAAATGAACCAATTCCACAAAGGAGTTTTCTGCAGTTAAAAGTCTTTTAAGATCCCAGGAATTCATTGTGACGAATGTTCTTTTACCAAATACAAAGAACCGTTTAACTTGGATGATTAAGGATTTCCTTCCGTTTAGGAATTGATTCAATTTGGGATTCTTGCAATAAATAAACATTTCTCAATGTCAGTCGCTATATTCACGAAGAAAGACATTTTGTTATGGAAGACGATAATGACAGAATGTTTAAACGCTGACCCGTGTTAATTTCTGTTTAGTTCATGTCAAAAGAGGTTTTCTTGCTTGTGAACTTTTCATAAGCCTTCTCAATGAGATAATACACTTGACTGGTTACATAGGCAATAAAATGAAGAGGAAGTCTTTAAATTATTTTTACGCTTTCATTGTTTCAAATATAGCATCGGAGATAATTGTTTCTTATATATATATATATATATATATATATATATATATATATGAGAGAGAGAGAGAGAGAGAGAGAGAGAAAGTGAGAGAGAGAGAGAGAGTTCCTAGCGTTATCTATGGAACATTGTGGCCATAACAGGAATTTCTGTCGAAATTTGGATTGAAAATCGGGCCCCAGCCGCATCTGTACAGTTTTATGATAGGGCAATTCGGCTTGAATGCATATTTTCTTCTCCTAGACTGATTGCCAGACATGGCTATAGCACCTAGGCTGTCCTGCTATTTTACCCATAGCTGGAGGTGAAATTATGGATTCATACCTACCCAAAGGTTATTAGCTCGTTGATTCATAATGTAGAATGTTTTTCGAATGTCATTAAATTCAAAGAACCTTTGTGATGGGAAATATTTTCATGAATTTAATCGTGTTTTTCTCCAAGTTGGATTCTTGCAATAAATAAACATTGTAAGGTACTATATGCTGAAAGAAAGAATCTTTGTTGTGAAATACGATAGAGACAAAAAAACTTAACCTTAAAATCAAAACCTCGATTTCATGCCTTCGGAATTTTTCATCAAGGAGGTGGGGCGACAATCTAACAAAATCAAAATCAAAATTCTTTGCTATTTTTATATATTATTTAAACGATCCAAATGCACGTTGGATTCTTCTGCGGTAAACGTCTTATAAGATCCCCGAACTTAATAATGAAGACTCCTATTTGAATCTCACGAAATACAAAGAACTGTTTAACTAGTGTTACTTCAGGTTTTCCTTCCATTCAGGATTTTCTCCAATTTGAATTCTTGCAATAAATAACCATTTCTCACTGTCTGTCACTATATTCTCGAAGAATGACACTTTGTTATGGAAGACGATAAAGACAAAATGTTTATTCGCTTTAATCTATGTTTAGTTAATCTCGAAAGCGGTTTTCTTCTTTCTGAACTTTTAATTAGTTTTCTGAACAAGATGATATACTTGGCTGTTTACACAGGCAATAAAACGCCGAGGAAGGCAAAAAAATTATTTAGCCGCTTTTATTGTTTCAAATATGGCATCGGATATGATTGTTTCTGTTTAAAACGTGCCGTTGTCAATATAAACCTAAGGTCTTAGAACATTTCGAATTTTCCTCGCTTACATATGAATTCTCATATATATATATATATATATATATATATATATATATGGTCGTACAAGAATTCGAATTTTCCTCGCGTGTGTATGCGAATATATTCTCACATATATGTAATTTTGCCAAATGAATATATTTTTCGCCATTATCTAATAATTTATTGACTTTTATTTACCTTTCGAAGATGCTTGATGCAAAAATAAAAAAATTAAAAACTATAAAATCTTCTTAAATTAATTTCCCTGCAAAGAGGCAAAACTCTTAGATCACGTGACCACTTCAAAATAATGTCACGTTTAGACTTTCATAGATGAAAATGGGGAATAAATTAAGTAAAAAATAAATAAATAATTATTTTAAGAATAGAATAGCATAACTCGTTTATTAATCTTTTCAATTTTGGATTCGTAAATTTTGTTTCCACTTAATTACTATATCATATCCAGGAAATGGCCCAATACAGAATTTTACATGCTTTTAAACTATTATAAATTATTATAAATAAGATTTTTAAAAAAAAGAAGAAAAATTCTTGTAAAAATTCATTATTCATCAGAAAAATTTTATTTCTTCAGACAATAATGTCCTTAATATAACTTATTCAAAAAAGTAATTAATTTAAATTTTAAATCTCTAGCCGAGGAAGGCACTAAATTAACATTTCACCGTGTTTCTTGATAAGATATTTGATATAGGGTCCACCCCTTTTTCATACAAGTGGACTCGACCAGTGTGTACTTGGACTGCTGCCGTTAAATACTCAGAGAGCAGTCAGAGTAGACAGAGATTTTGATTGAGTTGGAGGTAGAGTAATAGTGTGAGGTAACTCTTGTAGAAGTCACAGTTACAAGCGCGTAGACTCTAAGGAAGTCCTACGTCGAGACTGGATTTACCAGACTGTATATATATATTATTATTGCTACTAACCACGTTTCTGGATCTACTAACCGTATTACCAATTGTATTATTGTGTAAATATATTTATTTGCTATATTTCATTCCTGCATTTGTCATTCATTTGAGACCGAATTTCATCTCGGAATCCACAACAATAAGTAACTCGTTTGATTAAAGCAGCAACACAACGCAGAGAAAACTGCTAAATCTAGAAATGTTTGATAAAATCCAAAGAAGTATCTGCAATCTTATCGGTCCTGATCTGGCATATCGGTTTCAGTCATTTTTTTTCACCGCCGTACCATCACTCTGCGTTTTCACTAAATATGTTCGTAGTAATTGTTCTCATGAGCTTTCTTCTTAGGTACTCTGACTTTACGAATTTAAGCACAGTACTAGATTGGCTTCAAGCCCCCGCCCATGGGATGTTCTTTCGAAGTCTTTATTCCAAGTCAAGTTAGATCTTCCTAATTTAAATGCAACGTCAATCGGCAACTTCTCTCTTCTTTATTCCTGTTATTTTATTGTGTTGCATTCTGGGTCGTCTCTGGGTCTCCACGCTAGTTCATAAAATGATATCATCCAAAAGGACCATTTCTTTTTCTTATTTAGTTTTATTAGGAGAGAATCGTGGCAGCTTGGATTCTAAGAGGCAGCGGGAGGAATGACGTCACGGGAACGCATGTCGCACGTTAGCTCAACGTCCATCCCCAGTTGGTCTTAGCCTGTCTCTCAAACCTGGTGTGGGTGGCGTATCAACTTCAGAATTCTTGCGGCCCTCTGTTGAATTCGCGCCGTTTCGGACTTATATCCAAGACCCAGATAAAGGCAATCCATCACTGTCAGAATACCACGCCCACAAGGCACTCCGACCAATCGCTGACCATTCTGACCCTGGCATTCGGATTCTGTAACATTCAGTGTTACAGAATCAGTATCCATCAAACATCAGATTTTGGACAACTTTATGGTTGAGTCTTTCTAAACAGCGACGTCTCGCCCTCTTCAAACGTTTCATTTTTGCGTTCTGTGTCATCTCTGGGTCCTGACTCTGCTGCATAAAATGGTATCAAAAAAGACCTTTTCTTTTTTTTATTTGTTTTTTTTTTTAGGAGAGAATCGTGGCAGCTTGGAATATAAGAGGCAGCGGGAGGAATGACGTCACGGTAACGCATCTCGCATGTAGGCTAAGCGCCCATCCGCGAGTGGTTTTAGCCGGTCTCACACACGGGGGTGGGAGGCGTATCGACGATTCAGAATTCTTGCGGACCTCTGCTGAATTCGCGCCATTCTGGACTCATATCCAAAACCCAGACAAAGGCAAACCATCATTGCCAGAATACTACGAGGAACTTCGGCCAATTGCTGACCATTCTTGCATTCGAATTCTGTAACAATGGTTCTTTCTCATTAATGATGCTTTTTTGTTTTTCACACTCAGTACCCCTACACACACACTTTGCATCTTAGTGGTTTTATCGCCTTACTTGGGGTGAAATGATTTTATTGTATAGATAGAGGACCAGAGATTTTGGTTTCAAACTAAAATATACCATTCACAAATGCAGGTAAGTTCGTCAATAAATTCGAATGTGCTTCACTATTGTATTAATTCGAATATATTATTAATAAATACTGGCAGATTCAGACGAAGACACAATTAATAAATTCATTATTAAACAGAAAAAATTATTGAAAAGACCTGACAAAAATGCGCCGAGTGAAATATTGTATTTTCTTGAAAACACAGCCTCATCTTATGAGAAAATAAATTAAAATAAATAATTAATTAACATGAATAAATAGATAAAAAATAATTAAAATAATGGGAAAAGACAGAAAAATTTCACTTAAAAGTGTCAAACGGGATATCGATAAATCGCTGGAATATCGGTATAGAGCGGCTTTGTTAAGAAGCCCGTTCCGATAACATGAGCACTCGGAATGTCATTAAAATGTAGACATCATAGTGCTGGAAAGCATTACACTAAGCAAAATTCTGGTAAGCGCTACACTAAATATATATATATATATATATATATATATATATATATATATATATATATAGTCATCCACATACATTAGAGTTATACAAAGCCTGCTTAGATGTATCATAGCTCATCAGTGTGGCTAGACATTCGATTACTTCAAGCCGGGGTCAAAAACCGGACCAATCCGGCATCAGTTAAAGGTCCTAAGCTATCGGCACACGGCAGAGAAAGGATATATATATATATATATATATATATATATATATATATATATATATATATATATATATATATATTTTATTTATTTAAAATATGATTCCCATCGCATATATCGAGTTCTCATGTTTCAAAAAATTAAGATCCAAAAACTTCAATATAATTATCGTAATTCAATTAATTATATTGAAGCTTTCGGCTCTTGTTTTGAAACATGAGAACTCTTATGTAGCGTGTTGGAATCATATTTTTAAATAAATAATTATATTTAAACTCTACTGTCGTATCGAGCATTGTTTTTTTTGAAATAATAACAAAAAATACTAAAGAACGTTGGATTATTTACCTAACGAATTCTTTTTTATTTTTCTATATATTTTCACACACACACACACACACACACACATCAGCAATCAATTTTCGATACTTGTATTAAATAACGTTTATTGGCCTGAATGCCTCGAAATTTATATATATATTCATTTATTTCATAATGAATATATGTATATATATATATATATATATATTCATATATATATATATATATATATATATATATATATATATATATATTAAGTATAAGATGTTGAGTTTTTGCCAACTACATCGCGCATGAAATTAAGAGTTGTGCTACCGTTGAAAAAAATGACGAAATGTATATTTATAAATATATATGTGTAAAAAATTTTAGATATCTTGAAGCATCTATTAGTATAGACGGAAGAAGACGAAACGATATATATATATATATATATATATATATATATATATATATATATATATATATACGATTATATAAGATAAGATCATAGTTGCTAACAGGGTAGAATAAAGCGTCATCTTAAATTAGAAAATCTGTATTTAAAATGGTATCTGAAACAGTCATGTGGTATAGTCAAGTAAACCCCACATATATTTGAAAGATGGCTGCACAAAATTTTAATATATATATATATATATATATATATATATATATATATATATATATATATATATATATATAATATTAGTGGTCAATATATATATATTATATGTATAATAAAAAATGTTCAAACAGTAATATTCCATGGTTATAATTTATTACATTGGAATCGTAATCACGATCCAATGTGTAGGATATAGTAATATGAATATATATGCATATATAGGTATATATGGATGTAGATTTTTCTTTATTTATATATATATAGAGAGAATTCTAATGGAAGGACATAAAATTATTTTATTAATATTTAATCTTACTTTCTCTTTAAATATTTTTTAATTAGAATTATAGGATTGAAATTGTAATTATCTGGAGATAATTTCATTTTAAACTGATCATTTAAATTGAAATATATTACTCTTTAACTATTAGTCTTGATAGTAAAAGTATTAAAATTAAATATATTTTAAAAAAAAATTAAACATTTAATTAACCACCTGACGTTTAACGTTAAATGCAAAATTTAAGGAAAATTTATAGATATAAATATGAATAAGTGTAGATATTTGTAAATGTATGTGTAAGTATTTATATATGTATATGCATAGGTACCGATGTATATCGATACATGCGTGTGTGCTTATGTGTGTAATTGCACATGTAAATGAACGTATGTATATCTGATATTTACATAAATATGTATGTGGTATATATATATATGAAAAAACAATATTTTTTTTAATATTACCTTCAAATATTACTCTTGATTTGAAACCTAAACCTTAAGTAAGAAATATTATCCATCTAAAAATAGTTACAAATTACATTCATAAATTAGACTCAAACTGATAAATATGTTACCTTAACAGTCATTTACAATATTAAAAGATTACTATTAGTAAACTTTTATATATTATATTTTATATTTTCTTTTTTTTATTAATGTGTTTTTAAATATAGTATTCAACTCGTATTAAATCCCTAATTTATTTGTAGAGAAGTTGAATATTTAAATTGCTACCAAGCATTAAATTAATTTCTTCGTGGATTTTTTTAAACATTTAAATTACTATCAAACGTTTTTTTTATCTAAATTGCTAAAACTATACCACCCCTCTTCTTCCTCTGAAAACCCTAAACACAACTCTTTTCTCTTTACTTCCCCCTTTTTCTCTTTTTCTTTTTCTGTTTTCTCTCCTTCCCTTTCAACATATCATTTCCGTTAAGTTGACCGATGAAATAGGTCAATGTCTGATCCTAACCCCCTCCTTCCTCAATATTAAGTATGATAGAAAGAAATATAAGAATAAATTTTAAAATTCTCACTGCCCTCTCAAAACTCGACCATGTCTCTCACACCACTCCTCGCTACCTTCTCTGTTAAATTATATAAGCTTAATACTGTCCGTCAAAAGTGTAAATTTTCATTTCATTTTTCGTTTCATCTGTTGAAAGTGATGTCTGGAGATCCAAGGAACGTTAAAAGCCTCTGGTGAAATAAACTATTACAATGAAGCCTTAAAGTGATCTGTTTTTCTTTAAATTATTAGCTCTGAATTTACATTGAGCTCTCAGGATTTCATCCTCGTTGGGACTACCCATACCGACTAACAAGTTTTTTCGTTACTTATATATATATATATATATATATATATATATATATATATATATATATATATATATATATCATTGAATACGACAGACAATAACATTAATATTTTTTATAAAAATCAGACGAACGAAAATTATAAACAGGATGAGAGCAGAATTAAGAACATTATAAAAAAAAATGCATAACACCAATTGACAATTGCAAAAAAAAATAGATTAATTATTTATTATAAAACCTCTAACCTTATAATTAAATAATTCACCTCCTAGAACAAAATTAAATAGGACAAATATTATTTACGAATTTAAATGCCCATTAAGGATTTGTATTCCTGATCAATCAAAATTCGTAAATAATTATATAGGCCACACTACAATATGTTTGACAAAAAGACTCACACTACATCTTTCTGAACATAGTTCAATTAGATCTCATTTAAATATTCATGGAGACCTACCGGACACTATTCGGAACATACTTATCAACAACACTAATATAATAGCATCATCTACATGCAAAAAAAGGTTAAAAATAATGGAAGCCTTATTAATAAAAACAAAAGAAACAACATTTAATAATATTAACTTTGAACACGGACACAATATATTGACCGTGTTTTGAAAAATTAAAACATTTTATAAAACATACATGAAACAATTTCTTATTTAACAGTTAAAATATTTAATCCTTGAAAATGGCTAAATGTATAGCCGAAAGCGCTCGGATAAAAAGAACATTCGGACAGTTTTTATATAATTTATTATCCGAAAAGAAAAAAATTATTAGATCGCATGAGAAATTGTATAAAAAACTAAATAAAAACACCTTCTCTGTCGTTTTCAATGAAAATGTGCATGAAAGATATATTTGCTGCCTAAATACGCACACACACACATATATATATATATATATACATTTTATATATATATATATATATATATATATATATATATATATGTATGTGTAAAATTGCGCGTGCGTATTGTATGTTGTTTTTAATTAAATGTTTATGTTCAAAAATATATTTGTAAAAAGACAATATGAGCAAAAACAGAAGGAGAACTTAGCAGTTCCGTTTTGTCCTTTGATGAAACTGAGATATCCAGAAAAGGCATGGCACGTGGAATTAGAACAATCTACCCTCGTGGAATAAATAAATTTCATTCGAAATTCCAAATATTTATAAATAACATATAAAATTGTCCAAATCGTGTAACAGCATAATTGTTCATCCCACAAAACGTTTAATATCTAAAAAAAAACGCTAAACTAATTGAGTTTCTTTTTTCCGGGTTTTTACATAAAACATTTAACCATCTTGATCGGAGTAAGAAATAAAAAGGAATAAAATGAAGCAGAGGTTATAAAAGACTTCATCAGGTGCCGTGACAAAACGATTGCTTCTCGCATTGAAAACTTTAATATCGACTGGATTAGAAATTTAGCCCAGTTAAGAATAAAAATCATGCCCTGAAGAAGGCTACTGATGTAACCGAAAATTCTGTCATCTTCAACTAAATAAAGAAACACCTTACTATCACATATGACTGGGTGTAACAGCAAAATTTTCCAAATCGTCAAACAGCATAATGGTCCATCTCACAAAATGTTTAGTATCTAAAAAAACACTAAAGTAATTAAGTATTTTTTCAGGTGTTCAGATAAGACATTTAGCTCTCTTGACACCATTTTCGTAAAAATAACTGAAAAAACTATTAAGTTATTCAGCTAGAAAGAAGACAAGTTAGTATCGTTTTGTGTCAGACTCGCTGAGCAATGGCGAGAGAAAAAAGATCATTCAGGCCTTGAGTAATGGTACCAACATTCATACTCTGGATTCCATCATTAAAGTCCGTTCAAGAACCAGTAAAAAGAACGGTGAATAAGTTAAAAAAAAAGAGGGAACAGTAGAAAGAAAAACTGGATCAGGATATCCCTACAGGAAGAGGGATCATCATTGCAACTTAGAGCTAAAGAGATCAATTAGAAAAGACCCAACTCAATCCATAAGACGTTTGGCACGTGAGAGAGGAGTTTCAGCTATGACAGTCCAAAGAGCAATGAAAGAAGGCTTGAAAATGAAATCGTAAGTGTAATGTGTGCGGTCTCTTCTTACTACAGGACAGAAAGTTAGAAGGTTTAGAGAGGGTGAAGATCATCTTGAATGAGTTGGAAAATGATCCTGGAAT
Organism: Acanthosepion pharaonis; assembly: GCA_903632075.3. Lineage (NCBI taxonomy): Eukaryota > Metazoa > Mollusca > Cephalopoda > Sepiida > Sepiidae > Acanthosepion > Acanthosepion pharaonis. The sequence goes on along the minus strand of CAHIKZ030001895.1, from coordinate 133,551 downwards.
TATATATATATATATGAACTTTATTTCAATCCTTCATGAGCTCCCGATCCTTAGCTATGATTAATTAATGATGAGCATGTCTTTTTCGTTTATGATCGATTTAATCACGATTCTTCTGTTAATACACACACACACACACACACACACACACACACACACACACACACACACACACACACACACACACAATGTATCCTTCCACGAATATATAAAAGATAAAAACCTGTAGATCCAGACAAAGACACACTTTATCTTTTTTCTTATCAATCAGAAGGATTTGTTGCAACGACCTTTGCTGATTATTGCCTACACAATAATACTGTTTTCGCTATTCGACCAAGTGGGTGGACATGTTTGGATTAAAACCAGCAGACGACATCTTTTATTTAGATCTCCTCAAATAAATATCGGCGATTGTATCGCCATAACACTCAGCTTTCATGGTGTTGTCATTCGTCTCACATTACACGCCGTCATTATTTTCCAGCTAGAATGTAGCCACAGCTTTGAAAATAATGGAATAGTTTTATCTTCTATGTACTGTGACGACGTGGGCGATCATGACTCTCTACAAGTCCCTGTCATTTGTAACTCTAATATTTTTTTTCCTTTTTCTGTCACTTCTAAACCTTGTTCTGCGAACCATTTCTACAAGCGTGTAGGTAGTGTACGTGTTGCTTTCCTCTGTTTCTCTTTCATTCAATATGTCCTGTGGGTGTCAGATTTTGAAAGCTCTCTTTCCTCATTACATTGCCTAGAAATTTCAACTGTATTTTTCTTAGTCTATATGTAGGTGTCCTTTTTGATTCCATTTTCCCGAAAATTTGGTCGTTCAATCCATGATATTCGCAACATCCTTCTGTAGTGCTATATTTCCTTTGCCTCAAGTTTCTACTTCATTTGCCCCTTTCTTTCTACTCTATTTCCATTTTCTTCGTCATTGCTCACATGTTAGGTCAATGGCATTGTCAGCAATTAGTAGAATTACTTCACTTTGGTTTTGGTAGGCAACTTTCACCATCGCAATACGCAATACGCAGATGTTGGTGTCTTACTTCCAGTCCTCTATTAAAAGACTTCCTAGATATGCCAGCTTTTGTATTTGCTCGCTTTTGGTATTTCTAATTTGTAATTCGCATGTTTGTTTCTTTTTTGTAACAATCATACATTCTGTCTTCTTACAACTGATAGTTAGTCCTTTCTTCTTTCTTTCCTTTACTTACTTCTGCAAGAGTTGGTGCACTTTCCTTTCTATGTTTACTATCTCTCAGAACGGTGCATCTGCATATCTAATATTGTTAAAATTGTGGCCACCAATAATGAAGCCTGATAGGATTTCTAATTCTCTCCGTATTACTTCACTTTAAAGGTTGAATGTCTGGTGGGAAGACGAATCCCTGTCTTAAGTACCTTTATATTTTTGTCTAGCTTCTCAGTTCATTTTCTATCTGTGTGCAAGTAAATTTCTCCCAGTTTTACTTGTCATAAATCATGAAGGCTTTGATGGACTTCATCAAATTAAAGGACATAGGATGGAATGCGTTCGTAAAGAAAGGCGTCTTTTTTTTCTTTATTCATATTGTCTTTTTACATATATATTTTATTCATTTTATATTATATATTTTATGTATATATTATTTTATTTTATATTATTTTATGGATATATGATTTTATTTTATAATATTTTATGTATATATTATTTTATTTTTTATTTTAAACACACACACACATATATATATACATGTCTTAAAATAATTGTCGGACTTTGTCCATTTCATAATATCTGACGTCATTTGTTTACATTTGATACGCCATGAGCAGATATGAATGTACATGAGAGATTCATGGAAGATTGAAGTTTAAAGACAGTAAAATCGACCTTGCTAACCGAACGCTCCTCTGTGGCCTAAACAGTTAAGGCACGTCAGGCTATATGACGATTCCGTACAGGATACAGGTTCGATTCCTGTCGGAGGACGAATATTTTCTGTGAAAATTTCTCGGACATTCAGGCCGGTAAATGTTGTTTAATACTGTTTGTTATAAAACAGAGCATACACTTAAATATTTGCATCTATAAAAAGAATGTATATATATATATATATACACAAGCAAAGTTGGTTCTGTGTCACGCCATTCGTCCTTGCATTTAACACTTTTGATCCCGCTGTTCATTTCGAAGTCCTCGACAAAATCCAGAGACGGATATGCAATGTGATTGGTCCTGATCTGGCATCTCGTCTACAGTCACTTTCTCACACACGTGCTGTGGCTTCCCTCTGTCTTTTCTACAAATATTTTCATACTAACGAGCTACTTTCATTTTACCCCAAATATACGAATTTAAGCGTGCTACTAGGTTGGTATCTCGATCCCACACTTTCGCTGTCGAAACAGTTAAATGTAACCGCCTCTTCTACTCCAACAGCTTCTTCACTCATTCTCCCTTCCCCATACTTGCTTCCCTGATAACTATAACCTTCAAATATTCAAATGTAATGTCAATCGACATCTTCTGATGCCTTGATCATGATCCCCATCCTTCTCTATATCCATTCCTCAAACGCCCCTCTTTACTTTTTTGTCTCTCTTCTAATCCCTTGCGTGGTAGCAGCATCCTGCCTTGCTTTGGGTGTAATGCTTAATATATATATATATATATATATATATATATATATATATATATATATATATATATGTGTGTGTGTGTGTGTGTGTGTGTGTGTGTGTTGTTTTATTGAATAATTTAGACAATTTTTGTGTTATGGTAATTTACTCACGCACGCATGGATTCTCTCAGCTATAAACAGGAGCAGTTACTGCCTTTTGGAGAGGGAAGTTTCCAACAGTCAGCTCTGACAGTCGGACCGAACATTCTTGCTGTAACACTCTCGTTTGTATATGTTTGTATTAATGTTTCTGCTAATATATCTATATATATGATTTTTATATACTTATTTTCAATAGGATCCTCTCATATTCACAGAGAAGCTTCTTAGTATCCTTATTATAGGAAGAGAGAAAATTACCATGTTGCTACATATTAATTTATTCAAAGTAGTTTCGACATTAGCACGATGTCACCATCAGTGTGTATAATGCATCAAACATATCACATTTACAACAGCAAGCCTGTCCACATTCGCAATTCAGAAAAATTCTTGTTGAAAATACATTTATACTTTTTCATGAAAATGATAAACATAAACTAAAAATTCTTGAAATTATCTATATTGAAAAATTGAAACTGAACCTTAATAAAATTAATTATGAATACTGCACAAATGTTTCAAAATGTTTACAGTAGATAGCTTAAAATATCTAAATTTTGACTAATATTTTTTTGTTTCTTTTTAAAAACTTATGAACATTTCAAAATACAGTTACTTTCCCTGATGTTCAAGTCATGAAATTTAAATCGTACTGTACATAACCCTAGCGTTTTTCACTTCACATTTTAAAAATTCAACTTTTAGATGAACACAATAATTTTGTCTTAGAAAAAACAAACTAAAAAAGACAAAAAACAACAACAAAAAAACAAAAACAATACCGTGATACTGGCATTGTGCTAATGTCGAAAGTACTCTGAATAAATGAATATATATCAACATGGTAATTTTCTTTCTTCCTTTAATAAGGATATTAAGAAGCTTTTCCGTGAATATTAGAAGATCGTATTGAAAATAAGTAAAAAACTTGTCTAAATTATTCAATGAGACATGTCTTATATATGACATACTGCCAAAATTTATACAATACACCCACACACACGCACACATACACACACACACACACACACACACACACATATATATATATTTAATCTAATAAAAGGTTTAAAAGCTTAACCCAATCATAAGATAGAAAAACCCTTTAAGAAGTCGTCAAAAAAAAAAAAAACAACAAACAAATTGTAGTTCAGTACGAAACACCCCTTTAGAAAAAATAAATAAAAGGATAAAAAAAGTAAATAAATAAAATAAAACAAAATTCTCTAGACATTTAACAACATATTATGGTGCCAAAAGCTATCTTTCGCTGTGACTGACCGGACGATGTGCGCACATGAATACCATCATTCGCTTTCAAATGGGTACCCCAACACTACCTCGGCTTGACCTTTTTCCGAAGGTGACTGATATGTGGATAAAAATTAACTCTTAGGCCCCTTATCAAAATAGTCGCCCCGGTCGTTTCCATAGTAATTAATTTTGCGAATGAACATGCTTATAAAGATGCATAAATTTCAAGATTGATTATTCCTAAATTTTCGCTTGAGGGTGAAACAGGGCTTGATACTTTAACTCAATTTAATTTTAATAATTATATTGAGGTTTTCGGCTCTCGTTTTTGAAACATGAGAACTCTTATGTAGCGAAGGAATCATGTTTTTTGAAAAATAATTATAATTTAAGCTCTACTTCTGTATGGAACACTGTTTTGTTTTTTTGTTTTTTAAATAAAAACAAAAATACTAAAAAATTCCGGATTATTTACCTAACGTGTTCTTTTTCCTATTTATTTATATATATATATATATATATATATATATATATATATATATATATATAGTTTATGAAAAACTAGGTAATCCGTATGGGTAAACCCAAAGGAAAATAAAATCCATATATATATATATATATATATATATATATATATTGACAATTGGAAATTTTACATTTTAGAGCCCTTAGAATATGTAGCCCTGAATACATTAATGAAGAAGAGGATTATATTGAGAAAACATTCAAACTTCTACTCTGTCCATACCATTTCATCTTAAACGCAAAAAAGTGCTCACAAAATCCATAAAAACAAACATACGAATACTTCCAGAAGAAATTATACAAAATTCATAATCCTACGCTCCAATACTTCAACTACACTCGCAAATGAATTAATCATCCCTAATATGGTGATTGTTACAACCACCCCCAAAACTGTCGTAGATATGATCGGGATGAAAAATAAATAACAATTGGAATGCTGGAGTTTATCAAATCAAATGTCAACAGTGCATTGGGGGAGACGACGTGCGATTTAAAGACAAACATCCAGGAACACAAAAGAGATTTGCGTTTAGATAAAGATTTAAATTCTCTCGTCTTACACCGCAACGACGTAGGACATAATTTTAATTTTGCCAATGCCAGCCTTATTAAAAAAAGAACATAACCCTTTAAAGAGAAAATATTATGAAAATATATATTTATGGCAATATTACCAAATACAATACTAACACAGGTTTTAAAAAAAAAAACCCAAAAGTTTACTTCATTTTACTAAAGATCTATGATTCATGAATCTAATTTATCGCCTCTGAATAATAAAAATCAATGAAGATATATACAAAATATATACATTTATTTGAATATTATGCTACTTCAATACACGTGACACGTATCCAATCAAAACATAATATTGAATTTCACTTTTACACACTTTAGCGACAAAAATATTTGTCGCATATACTTTAGTTACTTCATTACACGTGACACGTTTCTAACCAATAAGAAATAAAAAAAAACGCAACATACTATAATCTGCGTTTTTATCATTTTTTTTTATTTCTGACGAAGCTTTAATAAAGTGAAACATGTTAGATTAAGATCTGTTTCCTACTTGTTCTTTATCCTAATAATATATATATATATATATATATATATATATATATATATATATATATATATATTCTTTTTTTTCCTTTTTCATTTCTCCCTACGCCCTCCCATTTCAGTATATCCCTTCCGTTAATTTAACTGTCTAAATAGGTAAGGTCTGGTCACTCCTCCTCCCCCAATACAAAATATACTTGAGAGAGATATGAAATTAATCCCTCCCTATACTCTACCATGTCTCTTTAACTACTCCTTTTACACTCTCTGTTAAATTACAAAAACTTACACTACCCATCAATTTTAATTTCATTTTTCGTTTCATTTCATTTTTGGAAGTGCTATCTGATGATCTGGTGTCCTTGAAAAGGGGCCTGGTGAAATAAATTATTATAATGGAACCTTAAAGGGGTCTGTTTTTCTTTTAAATATTAGCTCTAGATTTACTTTGAACTCTCAGGATTTCATCCTCCTTGGGATTACCCATACGGATTACCAAGTTCTTCATAACTTAAATATATATATATATATATATATATATATATATATATATATATATATATATATATATTAAACGAACATTTAAGACTTTTGTTTTATTTATTTCGTTGATCGAAAATTCGATCCATACTGATGAGTTTGAATTGAATCTTCGATTCTAACGAAATAAATATCACCATGTTTTTTTGTTCATTTTCATTATAATAATTAGTATTTGCACAGCTTTAAACATGGTGCTCTCTGGATTTCCCTTTTGGAAATTTCGTACGGAATACCAAATATATATATATATATATATATATATATATGAAATGTTAATGGTTAGAGTTGAATCAGACTAGGAAATGGTGGTATTAAAAAGTGCTTATGTGAAAAAATAAAAGTAAAAATAACATGTAGAGCTTTTAACTTTAAAAATCAAGAGATCAGTTGAATTCGCGACTTTGGTTTTAATCTTACAGTATCCGCAGGAGATTTGTACCAAACGATCTCTTAATGCGTTATGTTTTTTTTTGTTTTTTTTTTTTAACTAATGAACGCTATGTTATGTAAAAAAAAAGAAGCCTTATAACAGCAACAACAATATTAGCAATCTCTGCTAACAGGAAAAATTAGCAATTATGACATTTCCGGATCCAAAGAACCTTTTAAACCAGAAATCCGAAGTCTTGACTACTTGCATACATATTAGGAAATTCACCTTAAGGACATGTGCGACTGGATTAAAAAATTATTCCCTCACCGATAAATTTCTTTTCTTTTTATTCTTCTTCTTCTTCTTCTCTCTCTCTCTCTCTCTCTCTCTAAATATATATATATATATATATATATATATATATATAATATATTCATTTTCTGATTTTTTCAAAAGTACTGCCGTTAAATATTATATTTAAATTTCCTTGTAATTTCCTTGTTATTTTTGTATTCTAAAGCTTTCACCTATAGTTTTAGTCATCATCAAGGATGAATTTATTTTTACATTCAACTGAAACTAATGATTGCTTTATGTATGTATGTAAAGTTATAAATGGTAATATTTCAAAAAACACGGACAATATTTTTTGGTTGTGTTTTTTGATGTTATTTTTCCTTGGCTTTTTTTTTATTAACCTTTTTTGTACAAATCAGATCATGAATGTCTCCAACCACACGTAAAAAAAGAAAAAAATGAAATCATTACTAATAAAAAAAAAAAAGCAAACACTCAATAACATCAACTATGGAGACGGCCACAATGTGGGTGACAAATTATTTTCCGACCCCCAACCCCTCTCTCCAACGCATGATGTGGTGACGGTATTATTGCTCTATCGTTATTTCCATGGAGAGTACTGGGACGAAGTACATTCGTTATTTCCGCCAGTTCTAAGCTTTACGGCTAGACCCCTCCATGCTACTTACATTTTTATCAAACCACCAACATTCCCACTTATTGCAGTTTTTTGTGTAACTAGTGAGCCAGACAAAATGACTTGACTCACTTTATAGTCCACCAATAGAAGGTTCACCAATCAGAAGACGTAGAATATTCAATCCGTCGTGTATAAAGGCGGCCATTTTGTTTACTCTCTCCGAATGTCCAGTTCCAACTTGTCAGGCGAAGAGGAACAGAAGGGGAGAACTACTGAACTATGCTCTGCTACTTTACCGAGATATCCACTGCTAACCTGAACAACGCTTCCCTACTGTCTTCGAAATATTCACTGCTAACCTCTGGATTCTATATTCGAAGACGACCGTCATCATGAACAACAATTCGTAGAATCATTATTAAGTCATAATAATATTTTCCCTGGCATCATATGACATCTCGCCACCTTTCAGCTAAATTGGATATTCAATATGAGGCATAGTCAAATTCACAGACGTTTTTGACAAATTATTTATATGAATTATTAGAATCATTATTCAATCGCCAAACGATTTCCTGCTTTTCCTTATCTTTTATTCCATCAGGAAACGACCGTCATCATGAACAACACCTCTGTATTCAATCGTTGAGAAATTCCACTTGATCAGTTTCTTCCTGTGAACCACTACTCTGTAAAACAGACTCCCAAGAGGGTGCTTCCCCAATTACTACAATCTTAACCTTTTCAAGTCTAGAGCTAACCGTTATCTTCCCCTCCTATCCGTATAACCTACACCTTAACGTAACCCTCTACCTCGAGTTGTCCTCAGGTCTGGTACAGAGTAAAACTTACTTTAAAAAAAAAAACCTTAAACATGAAGCTGTTTCAATCATATTTTCGTTTAACTGAATTTTCTACAACAACAAAAAAAAAAAAAGAAGAAAAAAAAAGGGTTATCTGTCTCTGCCACCAAGCAAATAAATGAATACATTAAGGAAAATCAGTAATAAGGAGTGTTAGAGAAATCAATGAACAACAACAACTATTGCAATATAAGCTCTGGTAGAAAAAAATAAGTAATAATAATAACAACAAAAAATTGCAATATGAGCACTGGTAAAAATACAATTACATACTTCATTATTCCGTTTTGGAATTAACCTTATTTTTTATTTAGGTTTAAATGTTTATTTAAAATTTTATTATTATTATTTTTTGTTTTGTTTTTATTAAACTGTTTTAAATTAAATGAAATTGCAGGTTTCTAAAGTTTGATCAGTCTTTGTAGGTAAAATTCTAACAATGTTATGTTCAACTAAATAAAGCTTTGAGCATTCTTTTCCGTCGAGTACGGATTAATAAACTCGTCTAATATGGAATGACGTCGACTTTTTACGAGGTGTCTGATGATTCTGGCGTTTGAATAGACGAATACAAGTCCAAATTCACTTCTAACTTATATTCGAACGACAATTTAATGAAAAAGCAAATCAGTTCCAATTCAATTATTCTAAGATTTTAGAATTAAGCCATATGATTTTGCTCGATTTATTCAGTAAAATTAAATTTTATTTTATTTTCAACGTTAACTTTATTCAAAAACATATTCGCCATCTTGTTTCACAGTGTTCTATTATCTATAATTTCAGTTAGTTTTTCGAATTGTCTAAAACGTTCATTCGATTTTGTAAGTAAAACTAAAAGATATTTTATTTCTAATCTTAAAATTAATGAACAACAATGTCGCTCTTTTCTTCCACAAACTTCTGCCATATTTAATTTCAGAAAAGTTTTGCCTCATCCAAAATGCTCATTCGATTTTGTAAGTAAAATTAACGGACATTATATTTTATTCTTTATATTTTTTTTTTACCATATACTATGTTCTGACATTTTTCACTTTACCGAAGTTTTGCGTCGTTCATTCGATTTTATAAGTGAAAATTGTTGTATAGGAGTAAAGTGTCGTTATCGACGCTGTAGTTTGAACGTAGATCGGCAGTGAGCAAACGCGGGCGATTCTATTATGTAATTAAGTAGATCACGTGGTTATAAGGAAATGCATAAATTGGAAGTAGCGTAACGTCTACGAGTTCACGACTAACTACACTAGCACGGATCATCATTTCTACACTATCCTCTATTACTATACGGACCACTATTCCTACGCTGTTCTCTTCTCTATATTGATCATTCATACTATTCGGCGATTACTATTTGAACAAGTATTATTAGCGCGAATATTACTCACAGGAGTTAATACTACTAGTACCTGCGTTACGATGTCTCAACTACAACGAGGATTTCGGAAATGACAGGAAGCATTAGTTGACGTAACGGAAGATGCAACGGGTGAGCGTTCCAATATCACAATCAATCGGTTGTGAACTGGGGCAGAAATTGGCTGGTCAACTTTAATGCTTCAAAAACAAAACTGCTCTCTATTAATCACCACAGAGATCCTTCCCTGACCTCCATTAGAATGTCTGACGCTCAACTTCTCGAGAGCACTTCTCTGCGGCTGCTCGGTCTAACGTTGACAGCTGACCTGAGATGGAACAAATACATTGAGTCAATTGCTTCGTCCACCTCAAGGAAAGTTGGCTCCCTGTGCCGCGCCAGGAAATTTTTTCCCCGGAATCGATCCTCCAGATCTACAAATCAACAATTCGCCCTTGCATGGAGTATTGCTGCCATATATGGTCTGGAGCCCTTCTGTTTGCCTCAGGGTTCTTGATAGGCTCCAGAGGCGGATATGCAATATAATTGGCCCTGATCTGGCATCTCGTCTACAGTCACTTTCTCACAGACGCGCCGTCGCCCCTCTCTGTCTGTTTTACAAATACTTTCATGGCAATTGCTCCGAGGAGCTGCATTCGCTGGTTCTCAGACTTCATGAATTCAAGCGCCCTACGAGGCTGGCATCCCGCTCTCACCCTTTCACTGTTGAAACTCCTAAATGTAGCCGTCTCTTCTACTCCAATAGCTTCATGTCTCGCAACTCTCGCCTGTGGAACTCCCTACCCTATTCCAGTTTCCCTGAGAGCTATAATCTCCAGCTATTCAAATGTAATGTCAATCGACATCTCCAGTTGACTTGATCTATCCACTATCCTTCTCCTCATCCTTTCCTCTATCACTCCTATCTGATCTTGCTCCAAATTTTCTGTAACCCCCTGCATCCTAGTGGCTTCCCGCCTTGCTTGGGATGAAACGCTTAAAAAAAAATTAAATAAAAACAATTTTATTTCTAATTTTGAAATTAATGATCTTTTCATTTCATCAATATTTTCGGTCGTTCATTCGATTTCATAGGTGAAAATAAAAACCATTTTATTTCTAATTTTGAAATTAATGAACCACATTCTCTGCTTTCTGTCTTCCGCCATTTTATTTCAATTCGCTGATTCAATTTTTTTGACACATTCATTGACTTCATTCGATTTTTTAAAACTTTAAAAATAAAAAAAATTTCACTATTTTTATTTTATTAAATTGTAAAACCTCAAATTCGCCATATTTATTATAGCGTTTCGGTCCCTGTACGCTCCGGCATAATTCAAGTTCATTTGCAATGTTCAACTGAACCTTTAATTCCGCTCTATTCTTCTAGTTCCACGTTTAATGGATGTCAATTATCAGTTATCTCCTTTAATTCCCTTTCAAAATTTCTCCACTTTTGCTTAAACGGGTATTGAACTCATACTTTTTGGTTCCTGTCACTGGATCTAACAAACGCCTTTTATCCACTGTGCCATGCCTTGAGGACATCTGTATATGAATTTCTGGGTATTATATACCTAATGTCTTCAGTACCGTTTTTTACACTGCTCATATTTTTAAATTTTTATGTTATCATGCCATGTTTTTTACCCAGAGCTCATATTGCAATTTTTTTTTTATTATCAATTTTTCTCTGGCATTTTTAAAAGAGGTTTAATATTGTATTCAATTTGTCTTTTTACGTCATTTTATTTCATTTTTTTAAATTTTTTTATATTATTTATTCCAAATCGAGGTATAAATTACATATAAAGAATAAATTTTATACGCATATCCATTTCGGAAGATAATGACAACTCTAGATTTAACAGGTTATTTGTATTATGATTTGAATATATCCTATTTTATATAAATATTTTGGGGAAGAAGTATGTTATAAATTTTTCTCACTAATGGATTCTCTGGGAGTGCGCAATAAAGAAATGACTTAATGTCCATTTAATAAAAAAACATAATCTTTTTTTTTTAACAGGAATTGAATATAATTCAAATGTTTCATTACCTAAACTATTGCCTTTTGAAAGTCATTTTTTGAATCCAATTTTTAAATGAATTCTTTGACCTCATGTACCACATTTTGAGATTTTTATTTCAATCCTTGTTTTTGATATTTTTTTAATTGATCAAATAAAATATTTTCTTATGTATATCTTCTCAAAATGTCATTTATATATATATTTATTTTATATCTCCAATTTTATATATATATTATTTATAATGATTGTTCTAAATTTTATTTTAAATTTCATAAAATCTTATTTTTTTGACAAAAGTTTAAATACCTGCCTTGTTTTATTTTTTGTTTCTTTTTTTTTTTTAATAACCCATATTTATTTGCAAAAAATTTCTTATTTATATATAACCTGAATAAATTTATTAATTTCTTTTTATATTTTTATTATCAATAAATTTTTATTGTTTTTTTTCTTTCCATTTTTTTGTTTGATAGAAAAAAAATTTTTTTTTTTATTATTAATTTTAAATTATAATATTAAGTTTTAAAAAAATCGAAACCCTGTCGACCCATTCTGTTTAATGGTAATTCTGATATTCAAAACCCTTCTGTACGTAAACGATCCTTCGACAAATTGTTTAAATAATTTTTTATAAAATTTTTTTCTTCCACGTTTTAAAATTAAATTTTTAACTTTATAAATTCAAAACATTTGAGCGACGGATCGGTTATATCTGTTTTTTTTTTATATATATATTTTTTTATATCTAATCCCGTTTGTTTTAAAACTTAAAGCAAAATTCATTTATTTTTGATATACATTTTTTCTTATTTTTTGTATATGTCGGAATATACGGATTTCTTTCTGTTCCGGATTTAAGGGAAAATGTCTTATGAAGGGATTTGGAAATTTCTTTTAGAAATTTTTGGGTTTTTTTCTATTTTTTGGCCGGGAAAAAAATTTAAAATTTTGAGAATGATTATGACTTAAATTTTTTCAAAGTTTAAATTCATTCCAATCGAAACCTCTTTAAAACAAAACGATATTCCAAGTTCCTTTCGGGAAACCTCATCAAAAAAAATCCCCGAAATTTAAATTTCTATATTTTTTTTAAAAATTGTTTATTTTTTCATTTTTTTCTGACTGAATTTAATTCATTAGTCAATCTACTCTTTTGGAATTTTTTAAATAGTTTAACGTTTTTTTCAATATTTTGATTTACGATTTTCTAGAAGGATGAATAATTTATTTTTTAAATCATTCTAATTAAAGATCCTTTAGACATTCCATTAATGGCTAATTTTATTTTAAAATTTCAATTCTTGGCATTTATTTTGTTTAAAAAATTTTTTAAATTAAAATTTTTAAATTACGTTAATAAAATTTGAAACATCTTGTATTTCTCTTTTTTTTCCCATCTTAACATTCCCTTAATAATTTCATTTAAAAAATTTTGTATTTTTTTTTAAATTTCAATATGTCTTCTTCGGAAATCGGAAAATTTCACTAAAAGAAATGAAATTAAATTAACTTTGAAATTTTTAAAAAATTTTTTTTATGCATATAAAAAATTTTTTTAAATAACCGTTTTTTGTTAAATATTTTGAAAATTCTTCGATTTTTCACTTCGAAATTTGATTTTTCACTTATAAAAATCCGTTTAATTTTTTTTTTTTTTATATTTAATCATTTTCTAATTTTTCTTTTCAATTTCAAAAATTTGTTTTATTCTTTCTCTCGTTCTTTCAATTTTTCGATGTTTTTCAACGGATTTATTTTTTTTGTCTCCGGATAGATATTTTCCATGAAAAAATAATTTTTTTTCCAGGGCTCCTTTTTAAATCAATTTATTTCTATAAATATTTAAATAAATTTCTTTTTTTAACAATATATAGTAATTTAATATTTTAATATTTATCGAATACGAAATTTTAAAAATGTTTTATTTCATATTTTTTCATTTATTTTTTATCAATTATTTTCCTATTTATATAATATAATAATTTCTCGAAATTCAAAATAGATAGATAATTTCTTCTAGTTTTTTTTCATTAATTTTTTCTTTCTTTTCATTCAGATAAATAATTATCAGATAGATTTTTGGGTTTAGATAGATAGAAATGTTATCAAATAGATTTTTCTCAAATATATAAATTCTTTTTACATATCTATTTTAATATTTGAAAAAGCTGAAAAAATATTTTTTGTGATTTGTAGATTTTAGATAGATAGATATTTTTCTTAATTATCAAATAGATTTTTAAAATTATAAAAATTTTTTTTCTTTCAGATTTTATCTAATATAATAGATAGAAATCTATCACTGTTTCCTTTAAAAAAATTAACATAAAAAATCTATTATTTTTTTTTAATAATATTTCATAGATAATTTTACATTTAATTCAATATAATTCTTTCAGATTTTTTTTATTCTTTGATAGATTTAGTTAGATAGATTTTTTTATTTTGTTGTCAGATAATAGATTTAAATATTTTATTCAGGAAGATTTTTTTCTTTTTTTAACTTTCATCAGAATAGATAATCAATAAATAGATTTTAAAATTTATATTTCTTTTTTTAAATAAAAATTTTTTTAAATTTTTCAATTGTTTCTGGATCTTTTTCATTTTTCTTTATTTTTTTTTTCAATTTTTCAAAATATATCATTTAATTTCTAATTATTCTTCATTTTTCCTTATTTGCAAGTTTTATTTTTATTTGGTCGTTTCAACTTTGATTTTATATTTTTTTATTCATTATTTTTTTTTTTTTTTTTTTTTTTTTTTTTTCTTTTTCTTTTTTTTTCCCATCTTTTTTTCTTTTTTTTTTTTTTCTTTCTTCATTCTCTTTTCGTTCTTTTTTCTTTTTTTGTTTTTTCACTTTTTCTTCTTTTTTCTCTCTCCCGTTTCATTTTTTTCTTCTCTCTTTTTTTCTTTATTTCTTTCTTTTTTTCTTCTTTTTTTTCTTTCTCTCTCTTTTTTTTTCTCCATTCTTTCCTTTATTCCTTTTTCTTTTTTCTTTTCTTTTTTTTTTCTATTTCCAAAATAAATCCTCTTAAAAGAAATTTTTCTCCATTTTAAAATTTCTTTTTTTTTCTATTTCAAAGTTTTCTTTTTTTTTTTTTCTTTTTCCACCATTTTTTTTTTTTTCCCTTTTTTTTTTTTTCTTTCTCCTTTCATTTTTCTTTTTCTCTTTCATTCTCTTTTTCCAAATTTTCTTTCTCGTTCATTTCTTTTTTATTTCTCATTCTTCTTCATTTTTCAAAAAAATTTTTTTCTTTTTTTTTTCAAAGTTTGAAAAAAATCCTTCCTTCTTTTCTTTAAAGTCTTTTTCTCCATTTTCTTTTTTTTTTTTATTTCTTTTCTTTCTTTCTCTTCCAATTTTCTTCTCTTTCTTTGATATTTTAAATTTTTTTTTTTTTTTCATTTTTTTTTTCCTTTTCTCATTTTTCCTTTTTCTTTCTTCCATTTTTTTTCTTCTTCGTTCCTTTTTTTTCTTTTCTCTCTATTTTTCTTTTCATTCATTTTTTTCTTTATTCTTTCTTTCTTTCTCTCTTTATCTTTTCAAAAAAATTTTTTTCTTTCTTTCCCATTTCTATTTTCTCTTTCGTTCTATTGCTTTCTTTCTTTTCTCTTCTTTCATTTCTTTTTTCTTTCTTTTCCTTTTTTTTTCTTTCTTTCTCTCTCTCTCTTTTTCCTTCCATCTTTCTCTCTCTCTTTTTCCCATTTCTCTTTTTCTCTCGTTCTCTTGCTCTTTTTTCTCTCTCTCTCTTTTCAAATCATTTCTCTCTCTTCCATTGTTCCCTTTCTTTCTTTTTTCACTCTCTCCTCTTCCCTTACAATTCCATTCCATTGCTCTCTTCTCTCTCTTTCTTTTTGTTTTGTTTGTCCTTAAAATTTCGATAGGTTCTTGAATCTCTCTCTTTTTCATTTCATTTCTCTTTTTCCATTGTAACCTTTCTTTTTCTCTCTTTCCACTCTCATCTCTTTCTATCTCTCTCTCGTTCCATTGCTCTCTTCACTCTCTCTCTCTCTCTCTCTCTCTCTCTCTCTCTCCTCTCTCTCTCTGTAATTAGGTCTGGGTAGTGTTTATACCAATTTTAGGGGGTTTCCTTCCCATAAAAGTTGCAGGTTCCCAGTGCAGATATTGGCCCACCCTGTTACGTTTAGTTTTATATTCAGTGGGTATCAATGCCGTGCAACCCGATACAAGATGGTCAATTGTTTCTGGATATTCATCACAGAATCTACATTTGGGTTGAACACAATTTTTCAGTATGTCTGCTTGGCAATTTCTAATTAGCAAGCATTTGTCATATTAAACAAGAATAAAAACCTTCCGTTTAAGCTTTTAATCCCGCACCTCTTAACAACTGTTGCGTACGGTGTTTGCCTACATCAGATTCTTTGATACGGGCAGATTATTGACCATGAAGAGGTTTATATTGCCATAATTTCTAACATTTGGTCCATTGAATTTGCTTTCAGGTTTTTAACGCTGCAGCAGGTGTATTATGGTTTATTTACCCTTCTTTGTTCATTTGAAATTCCCTTTTGAATTTGTTGGCTTCCTTTATTACTAAATAAAGTTCCTTATTTCTTTCATGTTCTTTGACACAGATCATCATCCAGTCTTATGTAGTTTCTAGGTATCTTTGAAAACCGATTGTTGTAGTTTTTTAAGACAGTTCTAGTTGAACTAATCCTCTACCTCCTTTGGATCTTGGTACATACGGACGTTTTTAGTTTTATATTCAGTGGGTATCAATACCGTGCAATCCGATACAAGATGATCAAGTGTTTCTGGATATTCATCACAGAATCTACATTTGGGGTGAACACAATTTTTTTTTATTGTTATCAGATTATGAAGCGATAAAGATAAATGAGCAGAATATATATATAGATATATAGATTTATTCTGTTATCAGATAGATAGAAAGACAAAAATAGATAGAAAAATCTATTGTGTTATCAGATAGATAGATAGATTTTATTTATTATTCTGTTATTCCAGTGCTACACGATACAAGATGGTCAAGTGTTTCTGGATATTCCTCACAGAATGTGCATTTTGGGCTAACACAGTTTTTCAGTGTGTGTGCTTGGTAATTTTCAGTTAGCAAGATTTTATTCTTCCTGTGCAGGAAGAATAAAATCTTCGGTTTCAGCTTTTAACCATCTCATCTCAGGCATGACGGGTTTTATCCAATAGTCACCCATGTAGCTTTGTCAACAAAGAATTCAAAATACGGTAATAGAACTTAAACGACGGTTTGTCTCATATTAAAAAACAACTACATCTGGCAGCATGGCCACTAATCCGGAGATTACCGGTTTTGAGGAACGTGGTATAACCGCTGAATTGCAGTTATACTGATCCTGATCCGGAGTGGTAGCACCTGTTAGGGTTCCAGCTATGGGCAAATAGTGACACCCAGCAACAAGAAAAAAAAAAACTAGGAAAATATAAAAATACATTTTTATACTAAAAATACCAGCAATACATGTTTATCTAAAAAATACCAATACATTTTCTGTAGTTGATGGCATACAATTTCGTCCAAAATATATTAAGTTGAAGCCATAAAATTATGTTAAAAATATTTAGATTTTGGCATTAAATAACCCATAGAGGGGTTGATATGCCGCTAAAGAAAATCAGCCGAACAAACCAATCAAAATATTTAGATTTCGGCATTAAATAACCCATAGAGGTGTTGATATGCCGCTAAAGAAAATCATTCAACCAAACCAATCAAAATATTTAGATTTCGGCATTAAATAACCCATAAGGGTGTTGATATGCCGCTAAAGAAAATCAATCAACAAACAAATCAAAATATTTAGATTTCGTCATTAAATAACCCATAGAGGTGTTGATATGCCGCTAAAGAAAACCAGCCGACCAAACCAATCAAAACATTTAGATTTTGGCATTAAATAACCCATAGAGGTGTTGATATGCCGCTAAAGAAAACCATCCGACCAAACCAATCAAAATATTTATATTTCGGCATTAAATAACCCATAGAGGTGTTGATATGCCACTAAACAAAATAAGCCAACCAAATTTATTAAAAGACTTCTTTTAATACCGCAACTATTTGTAACCTTCGCTATGGTGTCTAGATTTTTTTTTAAATTTAAGAGCAGTATACTAGATTGGCGTCGAGATCTTTAAAATTGAAATGGCTAGATGCAGCCGTAAATTTTATGCTAACAGTTCTTTTTTTTATCTCGCTTGTGGAACTCCCTTCCGGCCCCATGCTTTCCAGCCAACTTTAATCCGCAAAAATTTCAATACAATGTATTCCTGATTTCTCTCTTTTCTTTCTGCTAATGTTTCTGTCCGTAATTCTTCCATATCCTGTAAGCTCTTGTGTTTTAGTGGCATTACTTCCTTGCTTAGGGTGATTTCGATAAAAAAAAAAAATTTAAACTCGTAGTAATGAGAAAAAGTAATATGTGTGTTCCAAGGGTAAGCGCTCATATCAACTGAGATACCTCTTGTAATTCTGTTAGAATTCATCTTTGATTACAACTAAGTATAGGAGTCTTTTTTTCTTGGGTGTCGGGAAACAATTCTTCAATTATAGTTTTCGTATGATTAGAAATCAGGCGCTGTTTAATCTGCTGTGGGTTGGACAGAATTCAAGACTTCTTTTGCCAATGTCTCCTTTTTTTTTTGGCAATCTATTTCTTGCAAATAAATAGATGGCAGTCTTATATAATCCTGGTGCAACTATTTAGACAATAAATACACAACGATGCTTTTCATGTCTGTCTTCGATGTTTTTGCTTCCAATCAGAAAACGTAAATGTCAAATTAAATTGGAACATTTTTTGCGTTGGCAATCGAGTTAAAGTTTTGCAAATGAAAACAATTGTTTTGTCCATTTTTTCTTTACTTTTTATTCATTTCTGTCTTTAAGTTTCTCTTTCTTTTTTTCTTTCTTTCTTTTCCCTTTCTTTCTTTCTTTTTTTTCCTTTCTTTTTTTTCTTTTTTTCCTTTTCCTTTTTATTCTTTCTTTCTTTTTTCTTTTTCTTTCTTTTTTTCTTCTTTCTTTCCCTTTCTTTCTTCTTTTTTATCCTTTCTTTCTTTTTTTTCTTTCTTTCTTTTCTTTTTTTTTTTTTTTTTTGCTTTTCTTTCTTTTGCTTTTCTTTCTTTTTTTTTCTTATTCCTTTTTATAAAATTGTTCTTTATTTTGTTTTCACCTTTCTTTTTTCTTATTTACTTTTTCTTTTTTTGTCACCTTTTTTTCTTTCCTTTTTCCTTTTTCTTTCTTTTTTTTTTTCTTTCTTTATATATATATATATATATATATATATTTACATACACATACAGTACACACACACACACACACACACACACACACACACATATATATATATATATTTAGAAATATAGTCTTAAGGTGTGCTATATTTATGGGATAAAGTGCTCAATATCAGAGATAGAGCGTGTGTGAATATAAATTTGAACATTGAAGTCAACACTTAGAGGCGACAGTCAATCTTCAGGCCACGAGTGGTCTGACAATTGCGTCTAGCATCAAAACAGACTTTTCCTCTTTTCTTTAAATTAGTGTTCACTTTGATATATATATATATATATATATTATATATATATTTCCTTCATTCTTTCATGTTATTTGAACTAGATAAACATTTGTCGTTATATTTAACTTTTTCTTTTTTCCTTATTTAAATTCCCTTCAGTCTGACAACTTTTTGACAACGTTCTAAACAGTTCTGTCCAATGCAAACACAGTTTGCGACATCGAGCCGCTTACACATATCGGCTAAATAATAGTCTCTCATAGTAACGCCTTTACTTATCGGCGTGAACTGCATCAGCTGCGGTTATTGACTTCCCTGTAAGCCCACAACGAAAGTAAATACGACGCTTCCATCGAATTAATATGATACAGAAGTAGGCCTCGCGATGGAAACATGTTTCACGAACAGGTCGCGCAGGTCGGCATTCGTTTATCGGCGACACACGAGTCGACCAACAGTATATGATCTTTTATCTATATATAAAATTCTGTGATTTCTGTTAGTCCGCCCGTCTGTTACACTCTTTAAAGTAGCCATACATTGACCGATTAAAACAAGATTTTGGGGGGAATTGCAAACAGATAAGGGGGCACAGTTTTATTTAACATACAAAATATTCCCACTATTTTAAAAGCTATTTAATGATTAAAATAACAGATATTTATTTAATAAAAATGTAATATCGTTTTTGCATATCTTTTCAGGAAGATTTGATAGATATTGGAATTCAATTTTGTTTTTAATTAAATTCTATAAGAACTTAAATTTTTTTCATTTCACAGCCAATTGGTAGGTTTTTTTTCACACAAAGTTTAATTTGTTTGTTTTAAAAATATTTAAGCATGGAAGTTCAATGTTGATGCTTTCTTAAGAAATCGTAAGACTTTATTTTTTGGATTAAAAAAAAATACTTTCTTTTGGAATTTGTTACCATGAAGTTCTGCAAAATTAAATTAAATTAAATAAATTATTAAACATTCATCGTTTTTTGTCAAAGTATTTTTCCAAACACATCACCTTATTAAAATTTCATCGATTAAAACATTTTTCCTTGAAATTTTTTTTAATTTGTAAATTTATAAAAATTTGTTAGCGATATTTTCAACAAACGTTTGAGCACTATTTATATATTATTCAGACTATTATGTATCTGTGTCGCCATATATTTTTTATTACAACGTTTTTTATTTGAGAAAATCCTTTTTCAAATTTGGAATGATTTCTAACCCTTTATTTCATTCACTTTCTTTGTACTCTTAAAAACGTGCCATGTTTTAATGGATGTCAATTATCAGTTATCTCCTGTTAATTTAATCTCCAAGTTCTCCACTGCCTTAACCAAATATTGAACTCACATTTTGGGTCCTGTCACTGAATCTTGAAATATAACAGTTTATTCACTGTGTTGTCTATCAGAAACAGGACGTTTTTTCGTTCTAAAACGTTGTAATAAAGAATTTGGCGACAAAGATAAGGACAATATTTTAAGATTGTTTTAATAGTATGGATAATATGTTTTACAGATAATAAATATAAATTTTTATTAAAAATATATATATTAAAATATCATTAGATAAAAATGATAGAACATATTTCCGTTTAAAAAATATAATAATGTTATTTTGGAATTTATTTACAATAAGATATTTTGTTAAATTTGTATCCTTTGTTTTTAGTTCACAAAATTTTTATACAAGACTTCTTTCAATTTTTTTTGTTTTGTATTCAAGAAAGATATTTGAAAATGAAAAAATTAAATCTTTTATATTATTACCTGTCTTGATAGAATTAAAAAGCATTGATAACATATATTTCTTGTGTATATGAATAATTTCCAAAAAAAAAAATTTTCTTGTTTGAAAAAACTTTTTGATTCTCTGTCTAATTTCTATGACATATATTCCGATGGTCTACATTCCTTTACTTCACCAACTCTGACCTTTAAAACTAAGACCGGCTATGCCATGTACATATGGCTGGATTATTTCAATATTCTTCCCATTCTTATATTTAAGATTTAATTATGTATTGGT
This sequence comes from Acanthosepion pharaonis, assembly GCA_903632075.3. Lineage (NCBI taxonomy): Eukaryota > Metazoa > Mollusca > Cephalopoda > Sepiida > Sepiidae > Acanthosepion > Acanthosepion pharaonis. The sequence goes on along the minus strand of CAHIKZ030001895.1, from coordinate 112,243 downwards.
ATTTTTTTCCCAAGAATTAAACTTTTAATTTTTTTTTTTTTTTTTTTCCCAAGTTTTTAGAGAAGATGAGGCAAAAAAATAAGACAATATTATTTAATTTAAAAGAACAAAATTATAAAGACAGAAATTAACGCTACTTGGTTTAAAGAAATAAATATATATTTAACATAGAAATGTTTAATGACTAAATAATAAACCTTTTTAATAATGGAAACATTATTTAAAATAATTAAAAAATATTTAATAAATTTTTAAATCCATTTTTTTTTAAATAAGAAAAAACTTTTCAAAGAAATAAATAACATCTCCTGTAACAATGTCAAAGGAATAAACTTTTCCAGATTTGATCAAAGACGCTTATTTTGGTTTCATTTGAAAGATATATTTAATGGTTTAACGTCTCCTGTAACACCTAATAAATAATGGACTATTCCGTTTGTTCAAAGATGTATTCCCTATATATTTATATATATAAATAAATAAATAAATAATTTGAACATTTTAACGTAAAATGATAAAACCTATTTTTAATTTTGGTTAAATTTCCGTTTTTGTGATTTGAAAAACGCTACTTGGTTTCAAAGAAAGAAATAAAGAAAGAAAAAAAATAAATTTGGTATTAACGTTAATTTTGAAACCTTTTATAAAGAATGGAATATTATGTTTATATCAAAGACGATTAAAAATTTTTTTTTTGAAATAAATAAAGAAAGAAAGAAATAAATATAAAAAACTGAATATTTAACTTCTCCGATTAAACACCTCATAAATAATGGACTATTCCGTTTTGATCGAAAATAAGACAAAAAGACATATCAAAATATAAAGCAATATATATTCAATGAGAAAAAATGAAAGAAAGAAGGAAAGATAAAGTTTAACGTCTGTTTTAATGAAAATTTAATTGTCATTTTCAAATCTTTTTATTTGCCCCCAGTTAACTTTCAAAATAACGACCAGATAAATGATTGATTACAAATATGATTTTAAAAAATTTTAAATAATTTATTTATTTTAAAGAAGGCATAAAAATTTCTTTAAACGGTTTCATTTTATTGTCATAGAACTTTGAACATTCCAGGTTATTCAATCAATCATTAACTGAAGAATTATATTCAGCAGAAATTTCAAATATGAAACCATGAAATTATATTTATATATAGAACGGTTTAAAATGTTCTAAAATAAAAATTGATGCAAAATTTTTAAAAAAAAAAATTTCAAAATTAAAAAATTAATTATACAAAATTTAATATTTATATTTATGAATTTTTAATTCAAATTTGAATCTTGCAGATATATTTATATATGTATATATATATATATATATATATATATATAAATATATATATATGTTTTTTATATAAATATAAATAAATTTAATAAATATATAATTATTTATGCCTATTTTTTATATGGATATAGATCTTTAAAATATCTTTTTTTTTGCTCAAAAATAAAGTCTATTTTTAATATGCGATTAAAACATTAATATTAATATAATCAGCATTTTCATTTTAGTTTGTTTTTTTAATTTTTTCATTGTATGATTATTTATATGATTTTTTTTTTCCAATAATTTAAATTTTTTTATATTGCATCCAAATATATATATATATATATATATATATATATATATATATATATATATATATATATATATATTATTTTTCAAATTATAACATAAAATGTGATAAAATCATTCAAAAAAAATTTTTTTGTTGCAACAAAAAACAACAAATCTTTTCAATCTTATGGTGTTGAATGTTAATAAAGGTTTTAAAAAAAATCAAATCAATCCAATTTTTTCGCTCTAATAAACAATTTTACATAATTTTCAATCAAATCACCAATCATTCTGAAAAGTATATGAGAAAATAAAAAAATTTGAATGAAAATATTTTATTTATATAATTAAATTATTTAATTTCCAAATATATATATATTATATATATATATATATATATATATATATATATTGTATAAATTATTTTAATGTATAAAAATTATGTATTTTATTATTTTAAATTATTTTTTTCAATTTTTTAAATTGTACAACCATGAGATCGGAATTATAAATTGCTTTAAATTTAGCCAAATATTTTAAAAATTTTTAAAAATAAATCACAAGAGAAATGGAAGTCTCTATTGCTTTTGTAATTATAAAACATTTATTTTTTGAGTTTATGTTATTTTATATTAAAAAATGGGAAAAAAAAGCGTTATATATATTGTATAAATAT
>CAHIKZ030001895.1:100000-105000 GCA_903632075.3 Acanthosepion pharaonis | reverse complement strand
TATGTATATATGTGTGTGTGTGTGTGTGTGTGTGTTATGTGTATAAATTAAAAATAAATATAATGTGTAATATATTATATATATTATTATTTATATATTATATGTCATTTTTTATACTTATTTGCCTGACGATCGCAAAAGCATTTTCTTTTAGGGTCAAGAACTCTCACATCAATCCAACTATATATATATATATATATATATATATATATATATATATATATATATATATATATATATATTTATAGCATAATGAGAACCAAATTTTTGAAAATAATAATGTTCTTTTTTATGAAAGTATTTATTTATTTGTATATATATATATATATATATATATATATATATTTTGATATTTCAGATTGGCCTCAATTTGTCTTTTTTTACAAACAGTTTTTCTGAAAATTTTTAAATTGCAAATTTTATATATATATATATATATATATATATATATATATATATATGCGTGGGTTTTTTCTGTATAATTCACTTGTGCTAACACGAATGGCTACTTCTTCGTTCTGATGAATGTATGAAGAAAATGTCTGTTCGTTTTTCTTTTTCCTTATTTTGTATTTTTAGCGAATCGACGAGGGTTTCCCTTGTCGTCATTCCTATTTTGGAAGTAATCAACTGCCACGTGTCTGGCTGAGAACCTCTGCGTAGGTGTTTCTCTTTTCTTTGTGTGTCTGTCTGTTCGTCTTGGCGACATTCATTCTTACAATCTGTTCAACAGAATGTAAGCGGAGAATGCAAACAGACGGGCTATCATTTGTTTGGCTCTTAACGAGAATTAATTTTTGTGTGTAGACCTTCTTCTTCGTCTTCTTCTTCTTCTTCTTCTTCTTCTTCTTCTTCTTCTTCCGTTCGTTTTGTTTGCTTTTCTTACTTGCTTTTTTCCTTTCTTCCGTTGGCCTTACGTAACTATTTATTGTACTCAACTGTTATTCATACCGCCCTCATATATATATATATGTGTATGTATGTATATAATATTAGTGGTTAATATACAGATTTAAATACTTTAGAATTTGTAATAAAGGCTTCATAGAACATAAAACCAGAAACCGTTGTCAACACATTCAAAAGATGCGGTATTTGCAATGCAATGGATGCTTTTGAAGATGATACGCTATATGACTCTGACAATGAAGGCGAAGCCGACTCAACGGATTTAAACTGGGTCCCCTATGAGGAAATTGTAAATAACGATGTTTATGATGAGTTCCAACCAAAAATAATTACATCGGAAATTACAATACCGAGGTAGTTGTTAGCGAGATCCATGTCGTAAGCATACTAGGCTACTTACAAGGGTCGTTGCACCTCAGGATTTAAGGTTAGCTTTCTGTAACTGTTGTATTAAAAGAGTCCCTGTTTTTTGTAGGGATGTGTGGGTAAATTTTAAGATTTAGAGGTCGCCTTATGTGAGGAAATATTATTACTGTTGTAAAAATATGCTATTTTTATGGCTTAAAATGGTCAATATAAGGGATAGAAGGTATGTAAATATAAACGTCAACATTTCTTTTTCTTGTGTTGGTACAAGTGTGTTCTTTTCTGGACATAAAGTGCGTAAAAAATGTCCCAAACATTTAAAACAGCGAACCTTATTATTAAAAATAATAACACATTTACAAAACTACAAAGGACCAACATTATTTACGAGTTACCCTTTAGGAACAGTGTTCCTGATCAAACCAAATTCATAAATAATTACATCAGTCACACAACTACATGCCTATCCAGACGACTTACTTTACACCTATCCAACCAAAGTTCTATTAGAGCTCATTTAAACACACACAAAAACGTAGCAGACTCCATCCGAAACATATTAGTAGAGAATACGCGCATAATAGTTTAATCTATATGTATAAAAAGATTTAAAATTATGGAAGTCCTAATAATAAAAAAGCAAAAAAAAAGAAGAAAAAAGCCAATAGCATTTACTATGAATACGGCCACAATTTGCTGACCGTATTTGGAAAATAAAATGTTCTTATAACTCTAGATACACCCATAATACAACCTATACATTCAGTTACAAGTAAAATAAAATCATCCTTGATAATGGCTAAACGTATAGACGAAACCGCACGGAAATGTAGAACTTTTGGATAGCTTTTACACACTTGTAAGAACACAAGAAAAATTAAATAAAACGGTTAATTACAGTGCCTCGCCAGTCGTCTTTAACGAAACATGTATAAATACACAATATATATATATATATATATATATATTGAGGATATATATATATATATATATATATATGCATGTTTCATTAAAAACACCAACAAGGTACTATGGTTTAACATTTTTTATTTAATTTTTTCTTAACTGTTCTAACAAAAATTCTTTTCTGGACAAAAGACAATGGCCTTTTTTTGTACTAATCGACAGTCGAAACAATAGTGTTCAAATAAAAAATCGGATGCAATCACAGATTTCTCACTATTTTTCGAGGCCAAACAAATTTTCATCAAGAACCCCGAAAATAGATTTATATTACTGCACACCACTGGAAAAAATCTAATCTGAGGAAAAAAATAATAAATAGAAATCGCTTACACCGTGTCACACCAGTGGATCTAAAACTGACCGTAGGCTGAAAGAAAGAAAACTAAAGCGGTTGTTTCAATTAATTTTCACAAGGGTGTATTCGTGGATATACAGTATGATTTTTTTTTTTTTTATGTACGGAGGAAAAAGTCATGATGCCATTTCTGACCTTAGGCCTTTGGTTGGTACTTGGAAAGAATTGCGAATAGAATAGAAATCAAAGAATATAATAATAATAATCTTCAAAAACTATCAAAATACAAGGATCGTGAAGTAGAAATTTCAAAAATGTGGCCCATAAGAACATCAGTAATTCTAGTTTTAGTTGGAACCCTCGGATTGATTGGAAAAAATACCGATAGCCTTATTAAAGTGGTTTTTTGTTAGCCCATGCCTTAAAGAAATGCAAAACAGATTTACTCATAAGTACTGCTTACACATTACTAAGACCTTTATTTATGTAAAATTTGTGTGATTCTGGGGTTTCCGTTTTTCTTTTATTTATTTATTTTTTTTAACAAAAATGATCAATGGAAAATATCATGAAGCCATTTCTGACCTTAACTCTCTTATAGAACAGAAATCAAAGGAAATAATAATAATAATAATAATAATAATAATAATAATAATCAAAATACAAGGGCCTTGAAATAGAAATCTCGAAAATGTGGCATATGGAAACATCAACATTCCTGTTGTAGTTGGAGCCCTAGAACTGGTTGGAAAAGATCGCAGTAGACTAATTGAAGGGTTTCCTGGAAGTCCATGCCTCAAGGAGATACAAAAAAATTGTCCTGACAAGTACAGCCCACACTTTACGAAGGGCTTTATCTATGTAATATTTTTTTTTTTTTTTTTTTTGTCAGTGGAAAGTGTTATGATGCCATTTCTAACCTTAGGTCCCTGGACGGGACCCGGAAAGAAATGTGTAAACGCCAGAAATCAAAGAAAATAAAAATAATCATATTTCAAAATTATTACTCTTTAAAATGCTTAGTCAACATTAATATTAATAAAAGCAATAACAATACTACTACTAATAATAAAAATATTAATCTTGGAGAATTTGAAATTTGAACGGTTCACTCTGTTCAGACCAAAAGAGTTCGAAGCAAAGGGGTGGGGGTCGAGCAAAGAAAAATGGGAAATAAACAGAAAGACATAAACGGGTAAATATGAGGATCTTTTCAGTAATTCACTTAAACAAGTGAGCAACGAGGACGTTCTAAGGAAAATAATAAAAAACAAGGAAACTTACAATCACAAAGAGTATCTGTCTATATTTCTGAGATGAGGTATTAATACACTATTTATCTATTCGACTATTGTCCTATATCTTTGATTAACATTTATTACAACGTTTCATACATTTTTAAAATCTGACTATTTTTGAGATGAGGTATTTGTAATTTACATTATTCAGATTAAACATCTTTGTCGCCATATTTTTATAACGTTTCGGCCTTTATAACGAGATGAGGTATTATGTACACTATTTACATTATTCGGACTATTGTCCTCATCTTTGTCGCCATATTTATTACAACGTTTCATTTTTTCAGTATCTGTCTATATTTCTGAGATGAAGTATTATTCACTATTTACATTATTCGGACTATTGTCCTCATCTTTGTCGCCATATTTATTACAACGTTTCGGCCTTTCAGTATCTGTCTATATTTACTGAGATGAAGTATTATGTAAACTATTTACATTATTCGAATATTGTCCTCATCTTTGTCGCCATATTTATTACAACGTTTCGGCCTTTCAGTATCTGTTTATATTTCTTAGATGAAGTAATAAAAAGTACACTATTTACATTATTCGGACTATTGTCCTCATCTTTGTCGCCATATTTATTACAACGTTTCGGCCTTTCAGTATCTGTCTATATTTCTGAGATGAAGTATTATGTTTTTATTTACATTATTCGGACTATTGTCCTCATCTTTGTCGCCATATTTTTTTATATTTCGGCCTTTCATAGTATCTATCTATATTTCTGAGATGAAGTATTTATGTACATATATTTACATTATTCGGACTATTGTCCTCATCTTTGTCGCCATTTTTTTACAACGTTTCGCCTTTCAGTATCTGTCTATAATTCTGAGTTGAGGTATTATGTACACTTAATTTACATTATTCGGACTATTGTCCTCATCTTTTAACCATATTTATTACAACGTTTCGGCCTTTCAGTATTTGTCTATAACTCTGAGATGAAAACGCTATGTAATTAAATTTACATTATTCGGACTATTGTCCTCATCTTTGTCGCCATATTTATTAAAACATTTCGGCCTTAAATCATCTGTCTATATTTCTGAGATTTTAGTATTATGTTTATTTTACATTATTCGGACTATTGTCCTAATCTTAACATGTTAGGAATGCGTTTTCACAACATTGCCCACGTGACGCCGACGTGATCA
>CAHIKZ030001895.1:72500-95000 GCA_903632075.3 Acanthosepion pharaonis | reverse complement strand
ATATATACTAAAATGCGAACGTGAGTTTGTCACTGTTCCACACTTTCTCAACTTTACTCCTAGAAGCCCGTAGCGCAAAATATCAAACCATTTTGGAATCAGGCCGACTCCCTGAACAAATTAAAAACATTCCGGTGCGGATCCAGACCCGAAATCCTGAAATTTTGGATTTCCAAGTTTTCTTTACTGCGATTGTTTTCGCCGATGTTTTTTTTATGTGGTTTTCTTGCCACGAATTTTTTCGTACGATAACAATTTCTATTACTTCGAAATAAATTTGAGAATGATCGAAATTAATTACGAAATTCAGCGAAAATCATCCCTGAAATAAAAAAACATTTTTGTAAGGACCTACGTACATCAAATTGTCTTTAAAAAAAGTGGCGGCAGGGTAAGCTTAAATATTAATGCAGTAGTTAAATGCAGCGATCAATTTTGAGTTCTTCTTTAGTTTATTATTGTCTCTCGCATCTACTCCTCCCTATCTATTGTGATGAAGGCCCTATCAAGATCCCCCCGCAGGAGCCAGTTTAAATGCCGCCGGATGGGAAGCTTTTAAGATATATATATATATATATATATATATATATATATATATATATATATATATAATATAATATATAATATATATATATCTTGAGTTCTGGAATATATAGATTACACAAAGAATATATTAATTCACCCCCCAAAAATACGAGAATGCCACTAAGACGCAAGGGGCTGCTGGGAGTTAAAGAGAATGAAGAACCTTTAGAAGAAACCGGAAATCCAAACCATAACTATTTAAATACCTGGGAAGAGTAAGAACCGGATGTTAGACAAAACTATCTACACCCATTTAGAAAAATAAATAGATAGTAAACACAATTTCCGAGTCTAGGCGGTGACGTTAGAAGTATAGAGTTGGAGATTTTAGAAGGAAACGGAAACTCAGTCCTGAACAAGAAACACAGGATGAACATCTAATGCTGTTAAAAAAAAAAAAAAAATGGGAGAAAGCAGACGATAGGCAAACGTATCTACTCCTGTTGGAAAAGTAAAAATAATATAAATTACTGAATAAAATATCAGATTTTAGGCGGAGACGTCAGAAGTACAATGTTGAAGGAACTTAAAACGTAATCCTAAACAGGAAACAATGGATAAACCCTTACTCTTGTTCTAAACACCAGAAAGGAATAAATACACCATTAACTTAATTTAGACATATCGGTTAATACATTTTTTATTCATAAATATAACTTACCTTTAATTAGATTTTTTAAAAATAGATTTTATGAAAATGGCTAAAATGCTACCAAGGGTTTTATAATGTGTTTTGTAAGCATTAAGGGTGTTCGTGTGTTCGTTCATTCCTTCATATGTATGTGTGTGTGCGTGAATGTATGTATGTGTGTGTGTGTAAAGCTTTGTGTATTTTATTGATATCGAAAAGGAAAGCTATGACATGCGGACGACAGCAGTAGACTGCACGAGAAATCGTTACGGTATCACTAGCAAGACGTGAGAGAGAAATAAATTTCGGCAATAATTACTCTATTGTGATGTGAGAAATAGGTAGAGTGTGGTTATTACAGACGTTTTGTAGAATGCAATGATTGATTGATAGATAGATAGATAGATAGATAGATAGATAGATAGATAGATATGAATACACTGAGATAGATATGAACACACTAAGATAGCTAGCTAGATAGATAGATATGAACACACTCAGCTAGATAGATAAACAGACAGAGAGACAGACAGATAGATAGACAGACAGAGAGACAGATAGTTCTTCGTAATGTCTCAATAGAATAATTACGACTATTCCGGTAATATCAATATCACCGTCTACTTTTTTTAGGGATTCCAATTCAAATACATTTATTAACTAAATATATTGTTTATAGTGATAAGAATTCCAAAACGCAATATATATATATATATATATATATATATATATATATATATATATATAAAATATTTATTTATTTAAAATTATAACATAATTAAGGACTTTTATAACATATTTATGTTATAAATAAATGATTTATAACATATTTATTTATAATTTTTTAAATAAATAATTATATTTGCTCTTTACTTTTTATTGAGCACTCTTTTAAGAATAGTAATTGTTGGTTATTGGAATTTATTCTGTATACACCAATCCTATACTTGTATACAAATATATATATATATATATATATATATATATATATATATATAGGCAAAGATTGTTATATAGATATATACAAAGATACGAATATACAGAGAGAGTAATTCTTAAGCAAAAAAATGGATTAATTAAGCTTAGTTAAGCGTAATATAGTTAAAACTTTCAATAAGACTTTGAACATGTAGTCCGGTAAATATTAATTCCACCATCTACTTTTTTAGGGATTCCAATTCAAATACCCTTTTCAACTCGTAAAACGTTTATAGTGATACGAAATCAAAAGGCCGACAAATATATATATATATATATATATATATATATATATATTGATATAGGCGGTGTAATAGCAAGCTTGTCACGCTAGAACAATTACAACTGTGTAATGAGTTTGATCCTCACTGGGTGCCTCATACTTTCGGCTTTTGTGCCTCATCTAAGCTACGCGCAATAATATATATAATATATATATATATATATATATATATATATATATATATATATAGGCAGCTATAAAGGCAAATATATAGGTAGCTAGCTAGAAACTTGTAAAGATAAATAAAATCTTACCCGTAGACATTAATAGATAGATGGCTAGCTAGCTAGCTAGATAGATAGATAGATAGTAATTCTTAAGCAAAAAGTGGATTCATTAATCCGAGTTAAGCGTATTATTGTTAAAACTTTCAATAAGACTGGATCTCTAGTCCGGTAAAGATAGATAGATAGATAGATTGATAGATAGATAGATAGATATGAACAGATTGAAATAGATAGTTATTAAAACGATTGAGATAGATAGATAGATGATAGATAGATAGATAGATAGATAGATAGATATGAGCGCGCTTAATTAGATAGTTGTAAAACCGACTGAGATAGATAGATATGAACAGACTGAAATAGATAGGTCTGAAAAGGATTAAGATAGATAGATAAATAAATAGATAGATAGATAGATAGTAATTCAAGCGTAATATTGTTACAACTTTCAATAAGTCTTTGGACCTCTAGTCCCTTAAATATTAATAGATAGATAGATAGATAGATATGAACAGACTGAAATAGATAGGTCTGAAACCGATTGAGATAGATAGATAGATAGATAGATAGATAGATATGAAGAGAATTTGATAGCTAGCTAGCTAGATAGATAGAGACTAAGATATATAGATACGAGCAAAACTTTAGGACAAGAAAGAAATATAGAACATCGTTTTTGAAATGGCTATAACTCGTCCACACTTCGTGTTTACCGAGAGATTTTATACAGTATTATTAATCACTGCCTCTGTTTGCAGATTTTTTTAACTCTTCATTTGTGCATTTATCAACGCACTTATCGAATCGGAGCTCGTTATATCGCTCTTCACCCTACACAGCTTTTTGAACATGGCTTTTTTTCTTTGTTCTCCCCGTCGATTTTAGCACCTGTTGATTGCTTGTTACGGCTGAGATATGATGCTTGACGTGAAGGACTACTTATTCCTCGAGGAAAGTGCCGAGTATTAAGAAACAAGCATTTAGATTTACAAAGTTTTATAGCTGTATTAATCAGATAGATAGATAGATAGATAGATAGACAGACTGATAAAAATAAGTGAAGAATGAAAATCAACACTGCATGGCGACTGTCAGTTTCACGTGCCGGGCAATCTTTTGACCATATGTATTTATGTGGAAAATCAAACTCTATTTCTTGCTGTCTGTGTACATGTATGCGTGAGGGTACATGCCGTCATGTACATATATGTATTTGTCTTTAAATAAATATGCGTATGTTCGAAGATATCTATGTCTCTGCGTGTGTATGTCTCTGCGTGTGTGTCTGCATATGTGAATGTGTGTGTGTGTTTTTCCCGAAGCAAATCCATATGCCCGCAGTCTACGGATTTAAACATACTGTTAATTTACGCGTACAAATATTTTTCCAACATGATCTCTTCCATTGTCAAGGCACCTAATTCCGTATTGAATGTTAATCCCATAGTAAGAGTTATACAGTGAATATTTTGGAACAAAATTCCCCAAGAAACTGTGAGGCTCTGTAATTTATTGATTCTGGTTTTTGCCGTATACATGCCTTCCATATATATATAAAGTATATATATATATGTGTGAAGTGTTTTAAAATGTGTCAGGAAAGATATGTGCGTGTGTCAGTGTGTGTATGTAAAAGCAGTTATTTGTATTACAGTATTATTGTCTTTGTTTCCTATGATGTAAAAATTTCAAATTTAGATTAAAGCTTTTGTTCAAAATCCAAAATAAAGAGGGGTGATGAAAAATATTTAAAAAAAGGAAGATACCCATGGGGTTTCTAGGTGCGTAATATATATATATATATATATATATATATATATATATATATATATATAATGTGTGTGTGTGTGTAAACAACGCATAACCGACTTGTATAAGGTTGCGTCAATGGATAGTGGAAGTGGGCCGTGTGTGAGAAAATAATAAAATAAAAGAAATGTTTCAATAAGAGATTTGTAGGAATAGGATGTTGTTTTTTCTGTAATCGTAATTTGCAGTTTGGATTCTTTAATTATTTTATTTTAACTCTTTTTTTTTCATTTTTTTTTTTTTTAGACTTGTTTTGTTAAGAATTTTACATTTTAAAAGATAAACGCAAAAAGTTGGTTTTCAGATTTGAATATTTTAGCTAATTTCATCCTTCATACTTGATAAATATATATATATATATATATATATATCTATCTTTTCATCTTTTCAAGCTGTCAGAAAACCATTTTCTATCTATCTATTTATCTAATCTATCTATATTGTTTTCCCTCGTAAGACTAAATCACAAATGATTTTTACGATCCCTATTCAATGTATTTAAAAGTTTAATATAAGAAATAAATTAAGATATACACTGTGTTGATGCTAAAGGTCAAAGTCAATTTCCGGCCACTCTCAATGTTCTTCAACCAACAAATGCTACTCCTTGTCAAAATTTTTTATATCAATACGGGGATATGATGCGTAAAAGACATTCTCAATAAAACCAAAATCTGAGATTTGGTCCTATTATTTTAAAATTTTTATATTTTTAAAATTCTTATATTTATCATATATGATAAAATCTAGTCTTCTGAATCAAGATGTGTTTTGTAGATACGTACAAGTATGTGTTCTGTGCCTGTCTTTGCAAATGAGTTTAAAAACTTTGGGGAGGTCTATATGTTACTGGAATGTGATTATTATTTTTTTTTATTTTTAAAAAAAGTTAAAACGTTTTGATGCGTGTATTCTTTAATTTCCATATTACTTCAAGGTGTGATTTGGATACGACATCCAATTATTCTTTTTAAACAAATGATTTTTAAAAATTTTTTATTTATCTCACAAAATGAAATATCTGCCATGCATGGTTAGTTATATGTTCTATAATAACAGTAAATTTTTACCTGACTGGTGACATTCAATTTATTTTCCCAAAGTTTAAATAAAAGCCACAGTCGAATTTTGACTTTCTATTTTTTGGAAAACCGATATCAAAATTGAAGACAAACTCTCAATTCATTTTGGTTTTAGAAATAATACACATTGCCATCCTTTGACCTTATTTTATATCTTATAATAATTGTGCATACATTGACTTATCTACGTTTTTAATTTTTTTTGAAGTGATGTTAAATGAAAATTCATCGTTTCATTTTCAAAATCCCTTTCGATTTTTTATCTGTTTTCTATGACGAAGCTTTAATAAAATTGATCGACTGTTAGATTGATAGTGTTGCTTTATTGTTCCTATTTTTTTATATTATTTTATATATATATATATATATATATAATATATAAATTCTGATCAATTAAAAAGATGGAGAGATAGAGCCAAAAGACCAAATGAGCGAACTGCAGGGAAGAAAAGGCACTGTCCAGTAGAGGGAATATGTTTGTCCATAAAACGTGATATAACGAGGCTTTTTATTTTCCCCAAGGAAGATATCAAACAAAAGAAGATAACATAGGGATATCGGCGGGAAATTGGAAGTTTACGGTTTTATAATCATCGCCAATTCTTCAAATATAAATCAAACAAATTAACCCACAAAATGGAGAATCATCAAATTAAGGACTGTGATAAACAATTGAAGACCGATGAAATTTTTGCAAAAGAAAGATCAATGTTAATAAAATAAAGACATAATTCCGGACATACTATTTGAACAAATTAACAAAATATTTATAAATGCAGACACAAAACCACCTCAATTTACTATGAAGTATGTTTTATCGTATAAACAACTATTTAAAAAAATAAATATTAATTTTGTTTTTTTTCATGAATGTATGTAGACATGGATGTTATAAATTGTTTAATTTAAAACAGATGAACATTTATATGTGAATTTATTATATTTATATAATATATGTATTAACGTTTTACATAAAAATACCTATGTTTAGGTATGGATATATGTTTTTTTTTCTTGTATGCCCATGTGTATGGAGGCATATGTGTATATAAATAGGTATATATATATATGCAAATGTGTATTGTAAAAATATAAAATAAAATATGCACTTCATACAACGTTATTTTTTTAATTCTAGGTATTTAAATTATATATATATATATATATATATATATATATGTATTTTTTATATGTGTGTGTGTATGTGTACAGAAGTGTGTGTTTGTAAAGGACATAATAGGTGTATGTGTATATATGTTGTGTGTATGTATATATATATATATATATATATATATATATATATATATTTGAATATTTAATCTGCACCATATTGTAACGAAAAAAAATGTATATAAATATATGTATATATATATTTTTATCCATATATATATAAAATATATTTGTATATATATATATAAATATATATAATATAAATACATATATTTCTAAGTGGTTAACATACACACACACACACACACATATATTATATATATATACATATGTATATATATCTATGTATATATGTGTGTAAATAATTTATATATATATACATATATATATATATGTATATATAGATTGATATTATGATATATGTATATAAATATATATGGTATATATATATATATATATATATATATATATATATATATATATATATATATATATATATGTATGTGTCTATACGTGTATAGAATATTTTTTAATCATGGAAGTAACTTGTCATTCTTATGGTATTTTAAAATTGATCTTTTAATATTTAGTATCACTTTCTCTTTAATGTTCTATAATTAGAATTTTGAGAGTGTATTTTTATCTTCTTAAAGGAGTTTCATTTTAAAATTGATAATTTAAATTTAAATATACCACTCTTTTAACTATTAATAGTAATAATAATATTAACGAAAATCCTTTAATAATGAAGCACTTCAGAAGTCACCTAAAGTTAAACTTTAACTATAAAATCAAACTAAAATCTAAATAAATTTCAAACGTTAAAATATAGGTAATGATTGAGAAATGTATGTATATATAATTTATGTTTGAAGATGGATGAACATTTGTGTATATTGTTGTACGTGTGTCTATGTGTGTATTTGCACATGTAAATGGACGTATGTATATGTGGATTTGCATGAATATGTTTTTTTTGAGATATATATAAGAAGAAAACAAAATCTTTAATTAATGATAAATATTATTAAATAATGAAACCTAAACCTTAATTAAGTTTACCCATATAATAATAAAAGAAAAATTGCATTCATAAATTAGATTTAAAATAAAACTAATATAGATGTTATTGTTATTTCTTTTTTTTTTAAATATTTTGAAAGTACAATTGGTCGGGTAAATAAACTATTATAATTTTAAATATTTCTTTAATATGTTCTCAATAAATGTGCTAATAAAAAATAGTAGTTAACTTATATTAAGTCCCTAAACTATTTACTTAAAAAAATTAAATATTTAAATTAATAACATTCATCATTTTTTTTTGTATCTAAATTTCTATCAAGCATTGAAATCTATCTTTTACATAATTTTGTTAAAAACAAAATTACAGCCTCTTTCGATTCACTTCCCTCTCCCCTCTCTCTTTGCCGTAACACTCATTTAGATATATCTGTATTACTGTTGTTCTGTCTCCTCTTCCTTTTCCATTTTTTCTTTTCTTTTTCCCCACTACCCTCCCATTCCTATATATCATTTCCGTTAAGTTAACCATCTAAATAGGTCACGATTAGGGTCACTCCTCCTACCCCAATATAAAACATGCTTAAGAGAAATATGAAATTAACCCCTCCCTATACTCTACCTTGTCTCGTTAACTACAACTATCACCCTCCCTGTTAAATTACAAAATTACACTACCCATCAATTTCTAATCCCATTTTCCTTTCATTTCGTTGTTGGAAGTGTTACCTGATGATCCGGAGTCCTTCAAAAAGGATTTGGGTGAAATAAATTATTGTAATGGTACCTTAAAAAAGGTCTGTTTTTCATTTAATATATATATATATATATATATATATATATATATATATATCCATATATATATATATCCATTTGTTCTTCATATGTCATATATAAATATATATATATATATATATATATATTCTTATATATATTCTTATATATATCTTATTTGGTTTTTTATATAAGCTATTCTTTTTTTAATAACTATATGCTTCCATCTTTTCATATATATCTATTTTTGCTATTTTTCTTTTTTCCTCCATCTGTATGCTCCATAATTTATTCATATAAAATTATTCATAGTCAAAAATAAATATTGTCCTATATATATATATATATATATATATATATATATATATATATCATCTGTTTTATAAATGTATGTTTATACAAACTGATACAATTGCAGAACGGAAAAACTGCCAATTTTAAAATTAAAATTCTTTTTAAAATATAGTTTAATGTTTTCAAAATCTTCTATAATTTTCCTTTGTAAAGTTTTTATTTTTGATATTTATTGAAAAAAATAATAAATGTTTTTCTTTTTGAAATAGTTTTGAAATATTTCAAATTTATGTTTTCTTTTTTATAAACGCCTGTATTATAAAAACGGATTACTTATATATATATATATTTTTTTTTATTTTCAAACACATCATTGGATTAAACAAAATGTAAGAAAATTTCTATTTATTTTTTAATGTAGTTTATTATATAACATATTATATTTATACATTTTTTATAAAATATAAATAAATATATATATATATATATATATATATTCCTATTTGTGGCCCATCAGTCCCCCCTTAATTAACTAAATTGATGCAAACTATATTGTATTAATTCTGCCCATATTTTGCAATATATATATATATAAAAATATATATTATATTAATATGAAAATATTTATAAAGTTATATAAGAATTTTCATATAAATATCAAAGTAAATTCCTCCATATTATATATTTATAAATCATAATTATATATATTGAAAAATATTCTATTTTTGTATAAATTTGAAATTTTTTTTTCCAAATTTTTAAACAAGAAAATAAAAAATATTGACCATGTTTATTTTTTAAAAGCATTTTCATCAATAAATCCTTATGGTTTTCTTCTAAATTAATAAAAATTACATTTTTTTTATGAAAATCATCTGGTGTTTTTTTATAATAGTTAAATTATCGCCATTGCAAAAAATATTTTATTAATATTTTGACGTCCTGTTTAAATAAATTACAATCATGTTTTTCAAGGTTATAAAGGGAATCATGTTACTGAAATTTTTTTTTTAAGAATTTTCTTCTCAAAGGATATAAAAATTATAAAAAAACTTCTCTTTTATATATATAAAATTTTATATATTTTGTGCTATTTATATTTATATATGCCTTTAAACATTTTCTTTTGCGATAAAAATATTCCAATATTTCTAAAAAGAACTCAATATCCTGTTTCATATACAAAAAAGAACAAATATTTTTTTTGAATATTTTCTTAGATAACTAGTTTTTTAAATTTGTATGCAAAAATTGATTTTAAATAAAAATTATCAATTCTACATACAGGCTTTATTGAAAAATTCAAATCTTTAAATTATTCATCTAAACTATATATATATTAAAATGTTATATATCTAAAAGAAAATATTTGATGATTTTGCAATATATATATATATTTAAATTTTTATATATATATAAGTATATATATATATATATTATATAAAATATATATTGCCATCCGTAAAACAATTGCCATAACATTCTGAGAACGAAATCTATTACCAGAACGGATTACATTTTTCATAAAATTGGATATTATTTGGTGGATAAAATATTTTATCAAATTTTATAACGTCCAATTTATAAACAAAAACCATTAAAAATATTTTAATTGGATAAAAATAAAATGGAATCTCATCAATAAAATATATATATATATATATATTTATATATATATATATAATCAAATCTCCCTTCGAAAATCCGTATGAGGGTCAAACAGATCAAGTTTCCAAAACCGACAGCCCGACACCGGCACATGAGATTTGATTATAGTGGTGAAGGCTTTGTGCAGGACCATCCACACTTTTGAAGGGACGAATACAGAGACCTGGTGCACCGAATGCCACAAGGTTCCCAAACGACCCTCCGCAGGTTTTGAATTCAGAGTTGTCCTTCTCCTAGACCAGTTGCCATCCAAGGCTATAGAACCCAGTCTGTCCTGCTATTTTACCCATAGCTGGATATAGAAGAAGAGGATTCATACCTTTCCCAAGGGTATTAGCACGTAATTGAATGTAATGGTTTGAACTGGAATTCAAACTTTTTGCTGCGATTCCTCAATCCAAAATATATATATATATATATATATATATATATATATATATATATATATATATATATATATATATATATTTTATATATAATCATTTTTTTTCAAATATTTATATTTCTATTTTTACCAGTAATATTTATTTTTATTTTTTTTTTTGGAATTATTGTCATCATAATTAATTTATTTACAGAAATATGAAATCAGAATTTAAATTTATATTTGTCTATTTTTTCTCAATGTTCAATAGTCTGTTATTTAAGTACCCATTATTTTATTTTATATATAAATTCCATTTTTGAATTTTTTAATAAAAACTTTTCTACCATATATTTATATATATCAAATATATATATATATATATATATATATATTTTATATATATATATCATTTTTATATTTATTTTGCAGTAAATTATTAATTTTAACAAACACAAATTTATTTTCAAATAATTTTTTTAAGTTCATTGAAATTTGTAAAAAATCTGGATCAAATTATTGTTATTCTGAAAAAATCTTTCCAGATGTGAATCCATATTTTTTTTTTTTCAAAACGGAACAAATTCAATGAATAGTAAATTTAAAATTTAAAGAAAAGTAAAATTTTTGAATTTTGTGCAACATGATGTTAAAATTGAAATAAAACAAATTCGATGTATTCATATAATTCTTTAAATTTATATCAAATATTTTTGTCAATTAAATATTCATATATAGGAAATACATAGAATTTGAATTGAAAAAGTTAAAATATATAATAATATATAATACATATTTAATTATAAATCTTTATATTTATATATTTATATATGTAATAAATGTTAGATAAACAATATAACCATTGTATAAAAATATTTTAAATTTACCCTTCTGCCATTATATTTACTAGTTATTTTTTCATTTTTCAGACAAAAACTGTCTTAATTTTAAGATGTTAAATCGGTATAAATTCTATATTCATTTATATTTATATATAATTTATATAAAAATATATATAATTTTATAAATTTATTGTTATTGAAAATTTCTGTGAAAATTCAATTTCTTCATTTTATAAATTTTTTTTATTTGATATATATTATATAATATTTTATATTTAAATATTGTGTGGATTTAAATATTGTCGAATACGTTTCAAATTGTATTCTCAAAAATCATTAATGAATTTCTGTTTTTTTAACTTTTTTAAAATAAAATTTTTTGAAAGTAATCGTGATTTATTTAAATTCTAATTTTAAAAAATTTCAAATTTCATTCTGAATTGATATGACAATTTTGTACTCAACGTTTATTGCATTTTCTGTATCCATTTAATGTTATTTTAAGATTTTAAATATATCTGTTGGGTATAACTGCATCTATATATAACTATATGTAATTTTACAAATTCTTATTAACTTAATCTTAAATCAAACATGTTTTTTTCCATTCTAAAAAGAAAATTTTTATGGATTTAAAAAAAAAAAAATTTCTTAATTTTTTTTTTTTTTATTATTTATATAAAAAAAAATGCTTTCAAAATATCAGCAGATGGAATAAATTCTCAAAATATTTTTTTGAAGATATTTTTATTTAAAAATATGAATCATTTTTTAAGAACTATGTAAATGACAATTTATTGAAACCGGCCAATGTAAAATTTTATTTTTTTTATTTATATATCACACATAAATTATTTAGGTTAAAATTTACGATTAAGTTCAACTTTTAATAATATAAATGTTGTCTTTAAAAATTTGTTCATCTAAAGTTTCCTAATTATAAAAAATTGATTTATTTATATAACAAACATACTCATCTTTCTTTGCAAACAGGTAATATTTGAATGAAAGTTGTGTATTCATTGATTTGTTGAAATTTTAATGTATATTAAATCTATCTATATTTATCTCTCGTATGAATATAAAACAAATTTCATAAATAGGATATATATATAAAAAATCCCTATATATATCTTTATATAAAAAATATTATTTGAATATCATATGTATGTCAAACTTAGAACCAATCATTTTCTTTCTTTTTTTATTGCAATTTATTTACTGAGTAAAAACAATAATAGTAAAAAATTTCTAATGACGCCTTTAAATTCAAAAATGCCATACTTAAAAATTAAAATTGAAAAATAAATAAGAATTTAATTCATCTTAAAACAATTGATCTTTCCTTAAAAATTTTTTGTTTGTAAAGTTTAAAATAAAAAGAAGTTATTCCAAAATCAATGTTTGCAAAAAGAATTGTTAGAATTTATTAAATGATTTTAACAACTATATATTATATTAAAAATCAAAAACGTCAGGAATCAATTTAAAATAAAAATGTTTATAAATTCGTAAACTTTTTTTATATTTCAAATTATGAATTATGGAAATTTTCAAAACCTTTATTTATCAATCATATCATATGGTTATATGATGTAAGGATATATATTGAATATAAATATATAACGTTTTTTCATTTATCTTGAAAAACTGATTTATAAGTATATATGTTAAAATAAATATTTAAAAAAAAATAATCTTTCTTTGTTTATTATTATATTTTATATTTTTGAATATTATTTTAATTTTTAATATCTTGATTAAATTTATTTTATTTCCTTTCATGTAAATTTTAACAATCTATATTATTCATTTACAATAATAAGTTGTTTTTTTTTTTTAATTGAAATTCTATGGGCACAAATTAGGATTACGGAATATATGGAATAAAATTATGGAAATACAAAAAGTGCAACGAATCGGAATCCCCATTCTAATCGTTCTTATGTTTTCCATTAATTATACGGTGATTTCAAATGCTCCTCATAAATGTGCATCATACAATCATTTTTTTTACGATACTTAATGTTGAGTTGGTTTTGGCTCAACAGCTCATCAACATTATATCCAGAACCCTGTTTCTTGAACATATTTAGAGAAAAAAAATTATCTTATTCTATTTCATTATAACTATTAATTAAATGAAAAAAATACAAATTAAATATTCCAAAAATATATGGATAAAAAACCTCAATTGCTATCAAGATGAATTACATAACGGTTCTAAACTATCCTTTAATAAATATAAATAACAGAATATATAATATATCATTTATATCTGGTTTGTGTATGTGATTATCATAATATTTACATTTTAATCAACTGTTCCTTTTTTCAGTTCCAGTTGTTTTTTTTGATATTTTGGTATAATTTTTCTTGTTAAATATTACAAATTTGGATTTTTTATTTTTTTTTGCATTTATCAATGTCTTCGCATTGGATAATTTTAAAATTACTTTCAAAAAATTTCAAAATGATTCCGGTCGATTTTTTATAAATTGGACATGACAAATAAAAAAATTTTTTAACACTTTCTCAATGTTTTCATTTATTTTTTAAAAAAATTAACGGTAGTCCCTTCACATAAAAACCTTAAACCTTTAAAAATAGTAAAAATTATTTCAGTCCAAAAATAAATATTAAATAAGTTTTTTGAAAAAAATAATATTCAATTGTATTTTTGAAAACCATAAAATGTTTAGAAAAAAAATATTTGAAAATTTATAAAAAAAAAAAAAAAAAATTTAGGATATTTTATTTTTAAAATTTTTTTTTTGAATTTTTTTTTCGTTTTATTTTTTTTTGTTTTCAAAATAAGTTAATTTTAAATATATTTAAAAAAAATATATAATATATATTTTTATTTTTATATATGTTATAAAATATATATAAATTCAAATTCTTTAAATTATTATTTTTTAATTTTAATTTTTTAATATAATTTTTATTAAACCAAAATTAATTGAAATTTATATAATTAAATAATAATATTTATTTTTTTGAAAAAAATTAATAATTGATAGATAATGATTAGAAAATTGATTTTTAATACATTGAAATGAAAAAAATATAAATAACAAAAAAATAAACTCAAATATGGGAATATTTTTCTTTTATATTTCCGTTTTCTTTAAGGAATTAAAATAAAAATATTTCATTTAAAAAATATAAATTTTAATAAAATGAAAAAAAAGAAAATTAATTCAATGTTATTTTAAATAAATAAAAATATAATATAAACAAAATTTTTTTTTGTTCAGATTTTTTACACTTGTGATTGGAAAATAAAATTACAAGTTATAATATTCATCAAATATATTTTGTATATATTTTGTTCTTTGTTTTTTTAAATTTATTTTTTTTTAATATATATATATATATATATAAAAATATATATTTAAAATAATATTTTTATTATATATTAATATAAAAATTGTTTTTTATTTAAAAATCTTATTTTTCCTCCAAAAATATTTTTATTTTTATTAAATTAATAAAATTTGTATTTTATATAAAATGAAAATCTAATTTGATTTTGTTATAAAAAAGAAATTTTAATTGTTTTTTTTTTTTATATATATTTAAATTTTTAATAATTCTTAATATTGAAAAAAAAAAATTGTTTTTTTATATTTTAATTAATATTTTTTTAAATATTTTACAACATTCACATTATGTAAAAAAAATGTATAAATTCTTGAAATTTTTTTTTTTTTTTTTTTAATATTTTAAATGTTTATTTAATATTTATATAAACTATATATTTTTTTTTAATTTATATTTAAATAATTTATATAATTTTTTTATATATAGTTTTAAATTTAATTTAAATAAATTTTTGAAATATAAATTAAATTTTTCAAAATACATTTAAAATAAATTAAATTGAAAAAAATGCTAAAAAAAAAATTATTTTTAAAAAATGTTTCAAATTTAAATAAAAAAGGTCAAATTGTCATTTTAAACAAATATATTTTATATATATTATATATATATACATATAATTAATAAAAAATAAAAATTTTAAGGTCAAATTTTTAAAAATATATTTTATGATAAATAATATTATAAATTCTTTTTAAAAAAATTAAAATCTTTCAAATTTTTTTTTTGAATATTGAAAATTATTTTTAAATATTTTTTTATAAATAAATATATATCAAAATATATTTATTTAAAAATTATAAATCAAAAATTTCATTTAAATAAGACTGAAAATTTTGACTGATAAAAATAATTTTTCTTCTACATTTATTATTTTTGTAAAATTTAATCATTATTGATAATTTTAAAAAAATTGTTTTTTCCAAATTTTGATGATTTTTTTGGTTAATAGTAATTTAAAAATATTTAATTTTAATTTTGAAATTTTATTTAAAAAATGTTTAAACAAAAAAAAATTTTTAAACCATTTTCCATTTTTAAAATTTTTTTAAATATTATTTTTTTTTAATTTGTATTTAATTATTCATATATAAGTGAAATTCATGAAATAAAATTTATAATTTTAAAAAATTTATTTTTATTTATAAAAACCATATAATAAATATTTTTTAATTTTTGAGAATAATAAATTTTTTATATGTAAGAAAAATAATTGAAAATATTTTTTAAATGAAATAAAAATAAAAAAAAATGCACAATAAATAAAATTTAAAAAAATATAAAATATTTTTAATATTTAAATTTGTTTTAAATCAGAAACAATGTAATTTATTTTCAAAATTATTTTATTTTGCTTAATAGCTGACATTTTTTTTTATGAATTCTATATAATTTATTATATAATATTTTTGAATTTAATTTCATATGTTTTTTATCATATATATTTATAATCCAAATTCATTTAAAACTATTTTTTTTATATATTCAAAAAATGAAATATTCCTTTTTTAAAAATGGGATTCAATTTTTAAAGAATAACATTTTATTATTTTAATATTTTTATATTTTAATTTCATTTGGGATAAATTAAAAAATTTAAAATTTTTTTTTAATTTATTAAAAAAAAATGAAAATTTTTTTTGTAAAAATATTTTTATTTTCTTAGTAATAAAATATATTTAAAAAATTCATCATTAGATATATTTTGATTTATTGATTATATAATCATAAATTAAAATTTTAATTTTTTATATTAAATCATTTTGTTTTAAATTTTTAAAAGATTTATATTTTTGATAATTTTATTTTCATATTGTTATATAATTATATTATAAATTTATAAAATTTTTAAATTTTTTTTTTTTTATTTTTTTCTTTTCAGGATTTAAATTCTTGTTGAAAATTTTCATTAAATTTTTTTTTCAATAAAAAATTTATGTAAATAAGTTTAATATATATTTTCATTTTTAAATTCCTTTAAATATACAATGTAAAAACGTTAATTTTAATTTAATTTTAATTTAAAAGTTTCCTTTTTTTGTTTACTTTTTTTTTTTTGTAAATAATAAATTTTTCTACAAACAATCAAAATGTAATGAAATCCAATAATTTTTTATTCAACAAATTCTTTCAATATTCTTTGAACAGGTGAAATTTTGTAAAATTGAAAAAAAATTAATTTAATTTTTTAAAAAATATAAAAAGATTTAATATAAATTTTGATTTTTTTATTTTAATTTCAAAACAAAAAAAATTTTTTTTATTCACATTAAAATTTTTTATATTTCAACATTTGAAAAAATTTTGTTGAAAATATTCTATTTAATTTATATAAAAATTCAAAACATATTTCACATTTTTTCAAATTGCATAAATTTAAATATATCCATTAATTTGAATAAAAAAAAATAAACAATAAGATATTTTAATAAATATTTAAATTCAAATTTTATTTGATATTTTTATATATGTTATAAAATTGATTTTAAATATAAAATATTATATATAAATTAAATGACATTTGATTAAATTTATTTTTTTGATTAATATTTTTAAATTTGAAAATATCATTTTGTTATGATGATACAGTTGAATTTTAAAAATTTTTTCTTTTAATTTTTTAACATTATATATCCTATTTAAATAATTTATATATATATATTAAAAAATTAATTTTTTTTATGTTTATATATTTATATATATATATATTTTATTTTATTTAAAATTTATATAAATTTATATATTTTTCATATATATATATATTTTGTGCTTTTTTTAGAATTTGAATATATTTCAAATTTTAAATAAAATTTTATGAATTCCTTTTTGTTTATATATTTTAATATTTTATATATAATGTAAAATATATTTTTATATTTAATTGATATAAATTATATTTTAATTTTTCATTTTTTTTTTTTGAAAAAAAAAAACAAATCAATTTTCATGAATTAAAATTTTTATTTAAAAATATATATATAAGTATATAAAAAAACATATTTATAATAAAATAAAAATAAAATATATAAAAGTTTTCAATAATTACTTTTTTTGTAAACTAAATATTTTTTAAAATTTTCGAAAAAAATATTTGAAAACAATTGGATAAGGAAATATATATATATAAATATATGTTTATAAAAAATAAAAAATTTGTATATCAAAAACAAAAAACAATGAATATATCAAAAATTAAAATGAATTTATTTGGTTTAGTGTCAATTTATATTTTGAGAATATATTTTTTTGATATAAATAATTTAAATTTTCATTTCATTCATTTATAATCTGAAAATTTTAAACAAAATTTTTTTTCATAAAAATAATTATTTTTATATTATTAAAATTTACCTTTATTTGAAAATATTAGATTCATTTTTTTTTTTGTTTTTAAATAAATTTTTAAAACTTTTATTAAAAATTAAAAATATTTCATCATTTTATTTTTTTTGAAAAAGATTTAATTTAAAATTTTTCAATAAATGAAAAATTTTTTTATTTTCCTTATTTATTTTGAATTTAATTTGTCGATCAATGAATGAAATTCTATAGATAAAAAAAAGTAAAAAATAATTTTGAAGTCTGATAAAATATTATTTTTTCAAATATATAAATATATAAATATATAAATCAAATAATATTTTATATTTTAATGAAGAATAATGTTTTTTAAATATAGAGAATATTTTTAATATTACAAATAATGAAGATTTCTTTCAAATTCAATTTTTTTTCAAAAAACTTCGTTTGTAAGTTATATACTTTTCTTTTTTAACTGTTAAAGAACAAAAAAATGTTGTAAAATCATTCCAAATTTTCATGAAAGAAATTTAAAATGTAATTAAATGAAAATTTTAAATTATCTGAAACATTTATTATGAAACAAAAATTTTCCTTTTCTTTTTTTTTTGTGCCATGTCCTTTCAGGACGTAGGCGATCATGGCTCTCCACCTCCCTCTATCCCTTGCAGCTCTCAACAAGTTCCTTCCCTCTGCTTCCTCCCCCAGACCACGTTCTGTCATCCACTTGCTTAAGCCGTCCAGGTAGATCACACGTTGTTTTCCTTTGTCTCTCTTTTCCTTTATTCGACCCGTGAGTATCAGATTCTCCAGGCCCTCCTTCCTCATTATGTGTCCCAGAAACTTCAGCTGCCTCTTCCTGATGTTAAGTATAAGCCTCCTCCTTGTTTGCATCCTCTCTAAGACCTCATCGTTGCTCACACGCTCGGTCCATGATATCCTTAGCATCCTTCTGTAGAACCACATCTCCGTCACCTCGAGTCTCTTCTTCATCTTTGAGGAAATCGTCCAACATTCGCTGCCGTAAAGAAGGACAGATGTCACGTAACAGCTCAGTATTCTTTTCTTTGTTACCAAAGAAATCCTCCTGTCTCGCAATACTCTGCCCAGCTTTTGAAATGTGTCCTTGGCCATCCCAATACGTCTACGGATCTCAGTGTCGCACTTACCGTCCTCTGTCAAGACGCTTCCCAGATATTTAAACTTCCGCGTCTGCTTGATTCTAGTGTTCCCGACCTGCAAATCGCATTTCAGGCTCATCCTTTTACTGATGACCATGCATTCTGTCTTCTTGTAGTTTATGCTTAGTCCTTTCTTCTCACTCTGTCGATACCTTCTGTAGGAGATTTTGTAATTTTTTTCCGTGTCTGCTATCAGTACTGTGTCATCTGCGTATATTTTGTTTATTTAATATACTTTTTTTTGAATTTTTGAACAGTTTTCTTTCAAGACATATTTTTTTTTTGCATTTCTTTTTTTTTTTTGATTTGATTTTCATAAATTAATTTTTATTGATGCAATTTTTTAAATTTTGTATTATAGGTTCTTGATTAATTCTAATAATATTTAAATATTAATTCTATAAATTTAATAATATTAAAATAAAAAAAATTATAATCTTAAAAGTAAAAAAAAAAAAAAAAAAAAAAAATTTAGACATTAAAATCTTTTTAAAAATTTAAAAAAAAAAAAATTTGAATTTAATATTAATTTTCTTTATTAATTTTTTAAAACTAAAATCTTTATGGAAATGATTTTGCATTTTTTTAACTGCAACCATTATTATTATAAAAAATTGAAAAAAAAAAATTTTTAAATAAATATAGAAATTATATTATTTATTCTTTAATTGATATTATTATTATAATATAAAGAAATAATTTGAAAATTTAAATTTGAAAAATTTTTTTTTTTTAAAAAAAAAATTCTTAAAATGAAAAATTTGCCATTTCAAAACATTTTGTAAATTTGGGAAAAAAATATGTGTTTTCAATTAAAATTTTAATTTAATAACTTTTTAAATTTTTTTGATTTTAACAATTTTTTAAAAACACATTGATTTAAAAATTTCCTTTTTAACATTCTAAATTTTTTAATATTAAAAAATATTTATAGTGAAAAAAATTGTTTTTTTAATTTTTTTGGAAAATAAAATGATTATGTATTTAAATATTAAAAATTCTTTTTCGTTTAAATTTTTTGAAAAGTGTTTTATTAATAAATTCATGAATTTTTTTAATGATTTAAAAAAAGTTTAAAAATATTATTTTTTTTAAAATGCATTTGTCATTTAAACATTTAAAAAAATGAATTTTTGAAAATTTTCATTAAAAAAAAAAAAATCAGTTTTAAATAAAAAAAAATAAAAACAAAAAAAAAAAAAATTAAAAATACAAATGAAAATTAAAAAATTTTTTTAAAAAATATTGAGAATCCATGAATTCTTTCAAACAATTTTTTTTCATGTAAGAAAAAAAAATATAATTGCAAACATAAAAAAAATTAATGAGTTATATTTTTTTAAAAAAATTATTTTGTTTTATTTATCTATCATTAAAATGATAAAAAAAAAAATCGTTTTTGTTTGAAATAATAAAATTTTTAAAATAATCTTTCAATTAATAATTAATAAAATTTTAAGCGGCTTTTTTATATATAAAAAATGTAATAATTTACAATGTAGAAAAAGATATTTTAAAATTAAAAATGATGTAATATTAATTATTTAAAAAAAAAACTTTCATTTTTAAACATGTTTTATTGAGTTTATATTTAAGCTGCATATTCAAATTTTTACTATAGTTAAAAATGAATAAAAGAATATATAAAAAATTTAAACAGAAATATAGATTTTTTTCATCAATTTTATTTTTTTTAAAATTCTTAAATTTTTAATCCCTAAAATTTATTTAGTTTTTTTTTGAAAATTTATCTTTATTTTTTTCATGTTTTTTTCATCTTACTGTTTGTTTTTGTTTTTAGACTATTTGTTTCATTTCAATCATTTCTTCTTTTTTTTAATTTCAAAATAAATTTTATTTTTAAAGAAGTAAAAAAAAAATTTGAAAATTTTTCAAATATTTTTTTAAACATCAATTAATATTTTTTTGCCATAAAATTAAATATATCTGAAAAAAATTTTTTTAAAAAAAGATAAAAAAAAGTTGAATAAATTATCATTTTTTAAAAAAATATCTAAAGAAATTTTCATAAAAAAATTAATTAAATTTATATCTTTGAAATATTTTATTTATCAACAAAAATAAACTATATTTTTTGATATAAAAAAATATTTGAATTTTAATTGTTAAATTTGCATTTATTTTTATTTATGAAAATTGATATATATATAGTTTTGATTTTTATATATATATATAATATATATATATCAATATTTAATTTATAGATGTGTTCTTTGAAAAAAAAATTTTTTTTTTATTCTTTATATTTTAGTTTTTTTTATTTAAAAATATTAATATTTTTTATAAATAAAAATATTAATTAAAATTTTAAAAAAAATTTTTTAATTTTTCTTTTAAAAATTTCCCTAAAATGAATTTTAAATTTACCTTCTTTTATACGCGAATAAATATTGATTTTAAAATATTTTGTATATATATATATATTATATATATATATATATATATATATATATTATAATTCAATTGAAATTAAACAAAAATTTAAATACTAAATAATATAACCTAAATTTATGATTTTTAAAAAAGAATATATAAGTATATTTATAAATTAAAATAAATAAATTGATTGTTTTTTGAAATACAAAAATTTAAACATTTACAAAAAATCCTCTATTGATTTTATTTTTTATTATATTATTGATATATATATATATATATATATATATATATATATATATTTAAATCAAATTAGAAAAGAATTTGATAAAAAACGATTTTTTTTTTAAATAAAAATAAAAAAAAATTTAATAAAACTATAGAATCTTCCAATTTGATATTAATTATAAGAATAGATAAATAGATATTTAGATATGATTGTCTTTAAATTATTAAAATTTTCTTTTTATGAAGATTAAAATTCAAATTTCCTGAAATGTCAAATTTT
>CAHIKZ030001895.1:55000-67500 GCA_903632075.3 Acanthosepion pharaonis | reverse complement strand
GAATGTGTTGGACGTGAACATTTTAGCTCCACCCCCCAGATTGCATAGACAACAACAGTTATATTTATTCCATCCAGGATTAGTAGAAAACGGTTAGATTACCAGAATTTAGTGCAGGCTTTGGTAAAATCTAAAGCATTAAAGGTGATATGGCGCTGGAACACCTTTTCCCGTCTGATGGGTGACCACGTGGGATTACCAAATGCCATAAGCTTGGATTTGCGTTTAGTGTAATGGATAACGGCTTGGACTGAGAAAAAGTAGAGCAGAGTTCGATTCCTGGTTGGGTTCGTTACATTTGCTGAATCGCAAATACCATTGAGCGATCAGCAATCGAAAAGAGGCATGAACGTCCAAGCGTGTCACGTCCGCCTTGACCTATACGCATTGGACCAGCACAGTGGGGTAATCGCCCATTCCTCCCCGTGTAGTGATTTTCGAAGCGTAGCTTAAATGTGACACAAGGCCGAAATGATGGGGCACCTCAATACTAGGTTGTAATTGTTCTAGCGAGACAAGCTTGCTAACCATTACACCGCCTCGCGGTGCCCAATTCCTCCCAATGTATCTGGAGTAGGCCTATCTCTGATAAATGACTTTCATAGAAGAAGAAGAAGAAGAAGAAGGAAGTGAAAAATAAAGGATGAAAAGTACTTGATGAAACAGAAGACGAAGAGGGGGGGGGGTGAAAATATAAACGGAAAGGGACTTAAGAAGAACAGTTTAGTGGAGGAGCAAACAGGGAAGAAGAATAAGAAGAAGAAGAAGAAGAAGAAGAAGGAAGTGAAAAATAAAGGATGAAAAGTACTTGATGAAACAGAAGACGAAGAGGGGGGGTGAAAATAAAAACGGAAAGGGACTTAAGAAGAACAGTTTAGTGGAGGAGCAAACAGGGAAGAAGAAGAAGAAGAAGAAGAAGAAGAAGGAAGTGAAAAATAAAGGATGAAAAGTACTTGATGAAACAGAAGACGAAGAGGGGGGGAAAAAAAAAAACGGAAAGGGACTTAAGAAGAACAGTTTAGGGAGGAGCAAACAGGGAAGAAGAAGAAGAAGAAGAAGAAGGAAGAAAAAAAAAGGATGAAAAGTACTTGATGGAACAGAAGACGAAGAGGGGGGGAAAATAAAACGGAAAAAGGACTTAAGAAGAACAATTTAGAGGAGGAGCAAAAGGGGAAGAAGAAGAAGAAGAAGAAGAAGAAGAAGGGGATGTGGAATTAAGGAAAAAGAAGAAAGATGAAGAGATAAAGGAGAGGAGGAGGAGAAAGATGAAGGAAGAAAGAAAAGAAGAAAGATAAAAATAAGAAGGTGATGAAGAAGAAGAACGGAAAAAAGAGGAGGGGGAAATGAAGAAGAAAGAGAGAAAGAACAACAAGGAGGAGAAAGAGCGATAAAAACAGAAGAAGAAGAAGGAGAAGAAGAAGAAGAAGTGCACAGTCGGCAAAAGAAAAGTGTGGGGGTAAACAAGAAGTGAAAACAGTAGTAAAGGAAGAAACAAACAAAGAAAGAAAGTATGAATCAATGAAGATTAACTTTAGAATTGCAATGGTATAGACTCTTAAAACTCTCATCTAGAAGTGAAAGATTAAAAAGAAATCCCGAATTACTGCATTAAAAATCTTGAATAGTAATTGCCAGCTGCCCGCCTCCACCTCACATATGTCTGTTCTCCGCAACTTGGAATATTGTCAAAACACAGTGCATCAACATTTGAGTATATAGTTCGATGGAATATTACAATAGGCACTGGAACAATTCTTGTTTTTCACAATGTTCTTCCATATTACGATAGATAAAGCATTCCACATGACTGAATCCATGTCTTCTAAGTCAGCAGAAGGAACACCTTATGCCATTCAATGCTTTCGATTCCATACACACCAGAAAAAAACACGAATGAACTACTTTAAGGCTTATGGCATAGCAAATAAAATCGTATCGGCTCTCAACCTGCTTTAGTAAGATGCAGTAGCACAAGTCCTATCCGCAGATGGAAATACGGAATATCTGAAATGACAACTGGAATTTTACAGGGAGACACATTTGTCCCACTTTCTATTCATCATTGCCCTTGACAGCGCAATGAAACTTGCCACTAAAGATGACAAAATCATTGGGTTTATCATAAAACAAAAACAAGATTTAGTCTATAAACTGAAATCAGCATCACAGATTTTGGAGACAATCTAAATCTTGTGTCCAACACTCTTGAACAAACACAAATATTTCTTCTCAAATCTACTTTTAGACATCTTTGGTGACCAGATTAGATAGATAGATCATTAGATAGATAGATAGATGATAGATAGATAATTGTGAACAGGCTGGGATAGCTAGATATGAACAAATGGATATATATATATATATATATATATATATATATATATATATATATATATATATATATATATATATATATATAGATAGAGACAGGAACAGACTAGATAGATAGATAGATAGATAGATAGATATGAAGTACACCAAATGCAGTCCATATAAACGTAATAAAAATATAATTTCTTTTCTCCAGTAGAAGATCTTATAACATTCAAATTTAACGAAACAAATCAAGAGGCTGAACGCGATAGTCAAAAATGAAAATGTCCAAATTTGTAGATGTTGTACACCAGCTTATAACGTGGGGAGTAAATTTTTGGAAATGATCAAAGATAGAATAGGAAAGAATCTTCTTTGATCAACACAGAGCACCAGAATAAGCGTGGAGCGATAGATAGATAGATAGATAGATAGATAGATAGATAGATAGATAGATATGAAAAAACTGCAATAGATAATAACATAAGGCGTAAGGCCATAGAAAGCCATGGAAACTAATACAATGTTCATAAAAAGCCAAAGAAAATACCTTGATGACTGAATAATGATGCTATGAATTTATATGTATGTAAGATTTTTTTCATATGCATGCTGGAACATTTTGCGCCAATTTAATACACAAGAGTGCTGAGATATAAGAGAAGAATACCGAAAGCCCGCGAAAATATGCTTTTGACTGAATAATGATGCCATGAATTTCAATGAATGAAATGTTTTGGCAATCATGGCTGAAAATATTTTCCTCAAATAACTAGATGTAAAAATCCTTCTCTTGTATGAATGAGATTTTGAAATATTTCGATTCTCATTATAACCAGTAAATAAATGAGGTTGGGACGATATCTGAAGGGATTCCAAGAAAATTAAGAATGAAAAGAGCGATTGTAGTTTTCCAATATTATGTTCGAATTTTAACAATAAAACTGCTGCAGCATCTGCGTCCAAGTCTTTATTAAAGAATCTTTTGTTAGGAACGCGAAAATATACGCAAATAAACAAATTGAAAAAAGAGAAATAAATCTGGAGTGGAATGCAGACGATAAGAACCAGAGAGCCGGGCAACACTGAGATATAGATAAACTGGCTGAAATATATAGAAAGAAAGAAAGAAAGAAAGAAAGAAAGAAAGAAAGAACGAAAGAAAAAAAAGAAAGAAAGAACAAAGAAAAGAAAGAAAGAAAAAAAAGAAAGAAAGAACAAAGAAAAGAAAGAAAGAAAAAAGAAAGAAAGAAAGAACAAAGTAACGAAAGAAAGAAAAAAGCAAGAAAGAAAGAAAAAAAAGAAAGGAAGAAAAAAAAAGAAAGAAAAAAAAAAAGAAAGAAAGAAAAAAGAAAGAAAGAAAGAAAAAAGAATGAAAGGAAGAAAGAAAAAAGAAAGAACAAAGTAAAAAAAAAAAAAAAAAAGAAAGAAAGAAAATAAAGAACAAAAAAAAAAGAAAGAAAAAAAAAAAAAAAGAAATCAAAAAAGAAAGAAAAAGAAAACGAAAAAATCAAAAAAAAAAAAAAAAGGAAGAAATGAAAGAAAAAAAATTAAAAAGAAAGAAAGAAAAAATTTAAAAGAAAAGAAAAAAAAAGAAAAAAAAACAAAGTAAAAAAAAAAAAAAATTTTGAAAGAAAGAAAGAAAAAAAAAAAAAGAAAAAAAAAAAGAAAAAAAAAAAAAAAGAAAGAAAAACAAATAAAGAAAGAAATTTAAAAAAAAATAATTTCAAAAAAAAAAAATGTGAAAAAAAAAAGAATAACTTTCCT
This sequence comes from Acanthosepion pharaonis, assembly GCA_903632075.3. NCBI lineage: Eukaryota > Metazoa > Mollusca > Cephalopoda > Sepiida > Sepiidae > Acanthosepion > Acanthosepion pharaonis. The sequence continues at coordinate 63,420 of CAHIKZ030001895.1, read as the reverse complement.
AAAAAAAATAAATTTTATTCAATTTTTTCCCCCAAAAAAAATGAAAGGAAGAAAAAAAAAAGAAAGAAAGGAATAAATTTAAAAGAAAAAAAAGAAAAGAAAGAAAGAAAGAAAAAGTCAATGAAAAAAAAAAATATATATAAGAAAAAGCAAAAAATAATTTTTAAAAAAAAATATCCTAGGTTCTGAAAAAAAAAATAAAGTGGAATAAAAAAAAAAAATTAAAAGAAAAATTATGAAAAAAAAAAAAAAATAAAAGAAAGAAAAAAAAACAATAAAAAAAGAAAGAAAAAAAAAAAAAATAAAAAAAGAAAAAAATAAAAGAAAGAAAAAAAAGAAAGAATGAAATATAGAAGAAAAAAAAAGAAAAAAAAAAGGAAGAAAAGAAATAAGGAATTAAGAAAGAAAAGAAAAAAAAGTAAAAGAAAGTTTAAAAAGAAAAAGAATGGAATTTCAAATAAATTTTGAAGAAAAAAAAAAAAAGAAAAAAAAAAAACCCTAAAAGAAAAAAAAATAAAGAAAGAAAATAAAATAAAAAAAGATGAAAAAAAGATTATGAAAAGATAAAAGAAAATCTTTTGGGCATTTAAAACAATATTCATAAATTGATACATAATTCTTGAAAATCTTCGTTAGAAAAATTTGGCTTATATTTAAAATTAAAACAATGATCAAAAAATTAATGCAAAATTTTCTGAAGCTATATACATAAAACAGCTAAGAAATAAAAAAAGATGGATCAAAATTTCCTAAATCAAAATCCAAAAATATTCTTAAATGTCTATAAAAAATAATAGAATTCATTGATCTTATTTCCAATGGATTTTTCTTCTTTTAAAATTCAAAATTGAATTTAGATATGGTTATGTTGTAGATATTTAGAAAGAAATATATATTTTCGCTGAATTATGTTCAAAGAATTTGAATTTGCTTGAAAATTTTCCATGTTTCGCAAGAAACATGAAAACCATCAACTGTCTTATTATTTGTATTGCTTAATATATTGCAAAAAAAGAAAAAAATTTGATAAATAAAAATGTTTAAGAAAGCTTAATAGGATTAAAAAATATGATATCAAATTGTGAAAAACTTCCTTTGTTTAATGATAATGTTATTAAAAAATTAGACGATAGGTAAAAAATTTACATATAAAATGAATAAAAACAAAATATATTATTTAATTAAAAATGTATCAAAAAAAAATATGTTATCCTAAACACACACACATTCACACACACACACACACACACACACACATAAAATATATATATATATAATATATAATGACCAAAATGAATAACAGTGAAATTTATAATAAGGTTTTTTTTTTTAATTTTAAAAGTAATAAAAATCAATATGAATTTTACATTTGCAAAAACTTTATAAATTTAAATTTGAAAATAAAAATAATCATTACAATGGGAATTAAACATGTTTTACAAAAAATAGAAAGAAAACTTTAAATTTAATTATAGAATTAAATTAAAATCTCTAGTTCTGTTTCCTTTCTTCAAACGATTTTTTAATAACTTATTTAAAAATTTATTGAATTTATTAAAAAATAAACTATTGATTTGATATTATTTAGTTGTTTTATAGACTTACGAAAATTCAATGATTTTGATAAGGGGAATAAATTCGATTCCATAGACAACTTATGTATCAAAACATAAAGCTACTATCAAAATTAAGTTAATTAAATTTAGAATGTTTGTTCAACGAATGATGACATCCGTTTTTTTTCTGCAGTCTGAAATTTTTATTCTTTCAATGACGAAAAAAACTTTGGGATTTTTTTGGCTCTTTTTATTTTTAATTTCATACAATTTTTTTTTTTAAATGGGAATATAGATATAAATATTTATTATTTCTAATATTTGCTATATATTCCTACAAAATTTAAAGTATTATTCCTATATAATAAATAATAAATATATATATATATATATATATATATATATATATATATATATATATATATATAAAAAAATCTTGTAGTGGTTCCAACGAGAGAAAAGTATGTATATTAAAAAAGAAAGAGAAGAGAGGTGCCATAAAACGTTTTTTTTGTAATGTGGAGGATTTATTTAGAAAAAAATTTATGCTTTTTTTTTTATAATTTTACTACAGGTGTTTCAATGGTCTCCGTGAGCGTCTTCAGGTAAAATTGGATGATTATTCCATATATTATTAAAGATAATTAATTTTTTTATTATTTTTTTCAATGTTAAATTCTCGATATGAGACATTTTCTGTTTTTTTGTTAGTAATCCAATTTTTTTTTGAATGGAAAAAACAATCCATCAATTTATTTTAAGACATTTTTTTATTTATGTTAACTTTTTTATCTTCTAAAGACCATTTACTAAATATTTGTATCTATAAAAAAAATCATGTATATGTACAAATGACTTTAAATATATATATATATTACATCTCATTTTCCCTTTGGCTAAATTCTTATGTGGTCAGTATTGATTTGTCGTTGACATGGTCTCATATTCATGTTTCTCCGACACATTGTGTTTTTTTTCATGGATTGTATTGATTTTGAAAAAAATAGCAGCTTTTTTCAATCCAATCATCAAAGGAAAATTAAATATATTACTTCTTGCTGACAAATAAGATTAAACATAAAATTTTCCGGGATTAGTTTTCTGTGTTGAATTTTATTTACATATGTTAAGATATTTAATACTTTAAAATTTCATTCATTCTAACACACATTTCTTTTTTTTTTGGAAGTCTTCAACAAAACAATATTAGGAATTTTTTTTTGGCAGCAAATCATGTGTCTTTCTGTTTATTTGTGGTCAATTGTCTGTGTTTTTATTTTTTTTTAGTATGATTAATCAATCAATGCTATAATTATATTATTTTTATAAGACTGTCAAATTTTGACAAAAATCGAAAATTTTTTTTTATTATTTAAAAACATTATGATTTCTTTGTTGTCTTAATTTAAAATTAATTTCCGAATATCTGATAAAAATGGGAAGATCCCTTTTCCTAATGGACAGTAAAATTTAAAATATATATAAATTTTATTTATTTATGGAAAATATCAAAATTTATAAAATTTTTTCATCTCTTTTCATTATTCATCTAAGATCTTTCAGAAAATGGCCATTTTTGAAATACATATTCTTAAACCAATCATTTTTTTGTGAACTATGTTAAAATATTAAATAAGATATTAAATTTTTTTTAAATATCAAAAAAAAATGAATTCTTCAAACAGATTTTCCCTTTCTATGGTTTTAAATTTGTAATATAAAAATTTACAAGCGTTTTCTATAATAATATTATATAATTTGTGTTTTTCCATAAGTTTGCCATCGTGATACCGTTATGTGTGTTTTTTTACCTAAATTTATTCTTTTCTCGATTTGTTTATAATTTGATAATTTGTGATAAATACCGAAATCTCCACAAATATTCTTAAATGCCTATATTTTTAAAAAATTATGCCATTGATTTATACCATTTGCTTCCCATATTCATACTTCAACACTTAGTCTCTCAACAAGTCATGAATGACGACATGAAATGCAGTGCGAATTTTCGCTTTTTTTTCCTATATACACTGTTTGACGTTGCTTAAAAATCTTCCATGTAAACAGTAACATACAACCATTACTGTCTTACGTTTGCTTAATATAATGTAAATGTAATTGTTATCTTTTAAAATGTAATATAATAATATTTATTTTAGATAGGATTAAAACATGTATGAATATGGTGATTTTCTTTCTTCGTTTAATGATAATGTTATTAAGCTTATCAGACAATACGAAAAGAATTTACATAAAATAAATAGACAATACTTGCCCATATTATTATTTAATGAAACATGTATATATATGCATGTGTGTTTGTGTGTATTATTAATAATTTTTAAATATACAATATAAGGAATTAACTGTAGGTACATAAAAATATTACTTATACATATACATAGAGATATCCAAGTGAATATGTAACTTCATCAGTTTCTCAATTCTGCCTTGTCTTTAAAAATTATCAAATATTATCTTTTCAAAGTATAATTTTTCAGACTTTTCTTTAGATATTTTTACAATTGATACTATTTAACCACGATGCTATGTTTAAAATGTCAACTATCAGCTTTTCCAGATGGCCCCTTTGGTAATATTTTTTTATGTGAATTCAAAAAAGAAAATATTCTTCAAGCCGTCTCTGCTGAAAAAAATAGATTGTCAAAAAAAAAAAAATATTTCATGAATCTTTTAATAAATAATATTCTTTAACCCTTTTCTTCTTGTTCCAAGTTATGCTTCAACTTTGACCTTTTCTTTCCATTCGCCAGTATCACATAGTGTCACAGATAGATAGATAAGAATAGGCTGAGAAAGATATTGTTGTAACCTAGAAAAGGTTACTAAATGAGGAATAACCAAAACGGAGGTTGGAAATGAAATGATAATCTTTATAACATCAACAAAATACAATACTCGCCAGCGGCGTGAAGTAGGTAAACCAATGCTAATGGTGGCCTACTTAGACAGTATATTACCCCCATTTACAATAGTGTTCAACGTATTATGAGGACTGGTACAAACCCATTAATGTTCATAGGTACGGTATATAACATATATGAAGTTTAGAACGGCTCCTTTATATATATTTATATATCGTGGTTGTAAATATACATAAATCATATATTTGAATAAGAAAAAAAAATTGAGAAGCTGTATTGTTGTAACCTAAAAAAATGGTTACTGAATGAGGAATAACCAAAAACGTAGGTTGCAAATAAAATGGTAATCTTTATAACATCAGCAAAATACAATACTCGCCAACGGCCTGAAATAGGTAAACCGCTGCTAGGGGTTCACTATTAGATAGCATATTACCTCCACTTCATGTAGTGTCCAAGGAGTGTCCAACATTGAGGATAATGAAACATAACAATTAGTGTTCATAAGTAAAGTCTGGAAATATGATATATATTTTTTCCATTTAATAGTATAAATTGTTTTTATATCTTGCCAGTAACGAATTTCATAAATGGAAAATCAGCAAATAAAATAGTGTGAATTCATGAATAAATAAATTTTGGGTTTCTGATTTTTCCATACTTTTTTTCTTTCAAGTATGAAATTACTAACAAGTGTTCATGATATCTTTATTTAAATTCCAACCAGTTTTTTTTTATTTTTCTTAAAATTTTATTTGCTTTGTAAACGAATACTGTTTTGGTGTTTGAACGGAATTTTATAGAATTAACTACTACATGTGTTTATTTTTTAATTTATTTTGCTAAAAACATTAAATATAATTTAGTTATGAATTTTCATTCAAGCAAGTAAACGCTCTCGAAAATATCATTCTAATTTCTTCCGCCTTGCTTCATTTTTTTTTAATCTTTTCTTTTCTTATTGATTAATTTCATTCCACCCATAAAACAAATGGTTCGTTTTCTCTCTCGAATTTTGAAGAATTACTAGATTGAATTGAAGACGTCAAAACGAATTATTTCAATTCCTTTGACACTTCTGCTATCGTTTTGCTTTATTTCTATTATATGATTTGTTACTTTTTTGAGAATCGAGAAACTTTTTCCTGGACGCTTCAACCCAAATATAAAGAGAAACTTCAGGACGTTATAGAATATTTAATTCAACAATATGTATTTGCCTCTCATTAGAATTGTTTCAAACTAGACATTTGTATTGTCACTCAATAAATAAGCAAATAAATTCTGAATCATTTCCCTTCCTTTTGGAAATTATTGTGAAGGAAAAAATCACTTGGAGTTTGGTCAAGAAACCAAATTATTAAGCTCGTGGCTCATTCTTTATTCAGAAAATTTGTTTTTCCTAAATGAAAATTAATATTACTTAAAAAAAAAAAAAAAAAAAAACCCCCAAAAACAAAAATTATCCTGTATTCCGCAATGACATTTGAAGACGAAATATTTTAATAAAAAAAAAAATCGCTTCGAAATAAAAATTTATTTTGATTGTTCAAAATTTGGCGTCCTTCCCAGTTGTCGACGAATGAAAAAAAAGAGCTCGGCAGATAAAAAAGCAGTTGGTGTTCTCGAATCTCTTTAATTTTTCATTGATGTTCATTTTGTCCTTATTTTATTTCTTAAAAGTTTTCTTTTTTTTTTTTTTGGAATGGTTCGTTAGAATTTTTTTATTTGGATATTTTTATTTATTACTCTTCGAAAACTTTTTTTTTTCGGAAACTTTTTTCTCTTTTTTTTCCCCTTTCATCTTTCTGAACTTCAAAATTTCTTCTGTTCTTTGTTTTGTCTCTTTAATCTCTTTTTTTAAATATTTCCTTTTTTTCAAAAAGCTTTCAAAAAGTTTCAAAAAATTAAGTCTGACAAAAATGTTTTTTCTGATGATTTCATTTTTCCTATCAGAACTGTTCTTTTTTTTTTACTTTTTTTCTCTCTTTTTTCCATTTTTTTTCCATTATAAAATAAAGCATTCAATATTTTAGCTTTTTTTTTTTTTTTTTTTTCTAAAACAAGCGCCAGGAAACAGCTTTTTCTTTTTTGTATTATCAAAGATTTCTTTTTTTTCCATTAAATTTTTATTATCTCTAGTAATTTTTTTTCCTTTTTTACGTCAAGTTTGATTTTGTTATATTTTCTCTCCATAAGATGGAATAAAAACTAGACTAAAAAAATAGTAAAATATGTGTATAAAGCCAATAATAAATAATAATAAAACAACAATAAGAAGATAATAAAACTATAAAAACTTTTGGCAATAATTATAATAATTTTCAGAAAGTTATTCAGAAAATTTTCGATAAAAAAATGCAATGATAATAAGATGAATAAAACTAGTAAAAAATAATAGTTTTAATGAAGATTTTATTTTTTTTAATCATTTTATTTTTATTTGGATAAAAATGAAATAATTTGCAGAAAAAATAAAACTATGTAATAAAATAAAAATATTGTTGTGAAGAGGAAGAGAGCCAAAGTTTTGGGACAAAATGCAACAATAATAAGATGGAATAAAACTAGTAATGAAACAATCAAAACAATGAAAAAAATATAGAGCCAGCAATTGGAAGATGTTTATTAATTTGAGATGACAACTGGTCTGGAAAAATCCATAGCAACCTGTCTAGAAAAAATACAGGAAATCAGTGACGATATAAAGGATACACAGTGCCTTGATCACCTCATCTATGGTACCCTTCTGGATGATGAAGACTATTTTAACAATCCAATATCTTAAAATTTCATTGTTAGCACAAATTCAGTTCTGTCAAATCACTTGCAGATATTTAAATTGATATTTACATGTTTGATTCATGGATTTCTGTTTTATGTTTCCTTATTCCTTGTATTGGTTGATAGTTTCGAATTCATTCAATAACTTCTGAATTGGAGTTCTTGTTTCATTTCAATACTTTTATCACCAGAATGACATATACACATCTTATGTTTTTTTTTAATTAAATGAACAATCAGAATTAATGAATTCTGGAAGAATTGTAATTCTCTCAGAATCAAATTATTTCAATATGTCTTGAATAAAGAATCTGAATACAAATCCTTATTTTACTGACTCTCTTTTTTATGAATATATCTGCTGAATTTTTTTGTCTCCTGATTTTCAAAAAATTATCAAAATAAATATTCTAATTATCCTTAAAATTATTAAAGGTGACGCATAAGGACGAACAGTTTCTTTTGTTGTCATAGTTGGAGCCGATTTCAAACATGCTTGGATAAACAGTTCATCATAGAGGTCTATTGATTTTATTGGTTTCCTTCTCCAATTATGAACAAAATATTACATTTATTGTGGTCATAGTGTCTTTAACAGAACTGGGATTACCATTTTCCCTTTTCAAATATAAGTTTATTTTGATTTTTTAAAACCTGTCATGATGCTTAATTCAACCAAATTTGTCCAGGTCTGACAAAAATAAAATGGAAAACTCTGTCACACAAAACAGTGTAAATATTCTTCTCTTGTGGAAATTTAGTTTACTCCATAATACAGGGGAACTTCTGGAGTTATTGGCCCCATTCGAAAATGTGAATTTGGATCGTTGAACGGACTGGACTTTAAGAAGGAAAAACCTCACTGAAACAGAATAACACACAAGAGATTGTCTACTAGGAATGGTGTGAGCCCATCTTCTCCATCATAATGAAAGGGCAAAAAGATAGAAAAAAAAAAATGAAAAAAAAATATTTATGTGTTGTGTATAGCTGGTAATTTGTTTAAAATAAATGTGTTTGACGGCTTATGTGAATGATAAAATTTTTCTATGCTTCAGTCTTGTATTTGTGTTTGTTCAAAAGGCCATCAGAACCCATTGTGGTTTATACTCCAAATATTGGAAAGATCTTTTACAGTTTAACAAAACCACATCTAGCTTAAAGACTTCCAACAACAACCACAAGAACAAAAAAT
>CAHIKZ030001895.1:35000-50000 GCA_903632075.3 Acanthosepion pharaonis | reverse complement strand
GAGAAATAAGATAAGGGATAGATTGATCATTACATTTGAATAGTTGGAGATTATAGCTATCAGGGAAACAGGAAAAGGGGCGGGAGTTCCACAGGCGAGAGGTGCGAGACATGAAGCTATTGACGTAGAAGAAACGGCTACATTTAACAATTTCGACAGTTAACGGGTGTGAGCGAGATGCCAGTCTAGTAGAACGCATAAATTCATGAAGTCTGGGAACCAGCGGAAGCAGCTCATCGGAGCAGTTACCATGAAAGTATTTGTAAAAAAGACAGAGAGAGGCGACGGGACGTCTGTGAGAGAATAGGCTAATAATAGACGAGATGCCAGATCAGGGCCAGTTACATTGCATATCCGTCTCTGGATCTTATCAAGAACCTTGAGACAAACAGATTTCGGCTCCAGGCCATATATGGCAGCAATACTCCATGCAAAATTAATGGTTGATTTGTAGATTTGAAGGATCCGACTCCGGCGAGAAAAAATTCCTGGCGCGGCACAGGGAGCCAACTTGAATTGTTATTTAAATGATAGCATTTTTCTTAGTATATGGGATGTTCCTAGTAAATTTTATCTGGGGCGACCTTCTGGGCAACTTGTATGTTGATATTACCTGGGACACTGTTAGTAAAATTGTCCATTCCTTTTCTCACGAGGCCCAGTGCTCCGATTACTATTGGTACGGTCTCAGTTTTCATTCCCCACATCCTGTTAATCTCGATCTCCAAATCCTTGTATTTGGACAATTTCTCGATAATTTTATGGAGGTGTTTCTCTCATATGGAACAGCTATGTCAATAAGCATACACTTCCTTAATTTCCATTTTTTTTTACTGAGAAAATTTATTAAATTTTATTTATAGAAACCAGTTCATATCTCGAAGAAGTTAAAAAAAATTCCTGCTTTTTTCTAAAAACGGAAAAATACTATTCCAACTTGTCACTTAAAAAGCCACGCGAAGGCGGACATTTTCAACTCAGCTGCCGTTAAAACTATTCAGTTTCTGTGCTTTTTATCGACCATTTTGATTTTCAACAAGGCTCTTTTTTTCCTATGAAATTTGAAAATTATTTCAGGTTTCAGAAAATCAATCTTCTTAAAAACATCAAAAAGACACGCGTGTCGATTGTCTATCTGCATGTATGTCGTATTTCTTCAGTACGTGGATGATCGTGGCTCTCCACGCCTTTCGTTCTTGGCAACACTCTCTGTTTTATAACCCCGCTCATTTTTTTGATCCTTCATAGATTTGCACAAAGCTGTAAGGTAACTTACTCGCTGCATTTCTTTTTCTCTTGCCTTCGTTGTGCCCTGTGATTGTTAAACTCGCCTAGCCTACTGTCCTCATTATATTAATCAAGGATTTCAGCTGTCATTTCTTTTATAAATCTTTTTTTTTCATTTTTTTTAGAACTTCCTCATCCGTCCATTCACCCACAATAGATTTATCAACATTTGCCTACAAAATAACTCTGTTGAAAGCTGAGCATTTATTTACTTTCTTCATCTATTTTTACAATGATGTTCACTCTGTACAAGGCCCGAGAGCCACTAAGGTTAGTGAGTTACAAAGTACGAGGAACAGTTGATACAGATATATGCGGAAGATACGGGTTAACCCTAGACTTAAGATTGTTGTGATAGGAGAAGCATCCTCCTGGGAGTTGGTGCCACAAAGCAACGGTTCGTATTAAGAATCTGTTTGATTGAAAGGGAACGAGGGTGGTTCATTAGAGTAGGCGTGGCATGACAGGTCTTAACCGTAAAGGTTAGAACCTATGAAACGAATAGATGTAGTTCCAGAACGCTTTCCATAATATAAACGGAATTGTGCCTGTCATTTTTTACTCTAGACGTATGTCTACCTATCTGATTGTAGTCTAAACCGGACACCTGTCGACATTTCTGTCTCTAGTGTAAAACTGACATATGTCTACCTTTTTGAACCTAGTGTCTACCTGATCTATCTTTTGAATTTAATGTAAAGCGGATCTATATTTTCCTTTTGACACTAGTATAAACCGGATGTATGTATCCTTTTTAGTCTAGTGTAAAGCGAACATGCGTCTAGCATTTTTAATCTGGCGTAAACCGATAAATATATATATATACCTTCTTGGCAAACGTAAACCGAGCTTAACAAAAAATGCCAGGACGTGATGAATCATTTGTTCGCCACAGTTTTCTTTTTTGTGCGAAACATAATACACGCTTGGGAAATACAGTAAAGAGCTGTGCCGTTAGTTACTGATTTCAATTTTAAATCAGTTTCCTTCCTTTTAGAACGGATTTCCTCAGATTTGAATTCAGAATTTTCATCCTATAAAACTGCCTGGTCTACCCTGACATTTAGTGAGTAAATAAGATGGCGGAACAAGGTTTACGAGAGATAACAAGTCGACAAAATGTCAGAGTAAACCTGTTTTATGACGTGCAGTGGACGTTAATGATTAACTATAACTCAAGACTTCAATATTAAATAAAACAGTATTTAATTACAACCACAGATAAATACTTACCAAGAACAAAGAAATAAAATTCATCTAAAGATAATTAACCATTTCAATGAATAAGTAAGGCGGCTCGGCTTAACGTCCGGTAAAACCTAAAACAAAAACCCAAATCATCGACACAAAATAATTCACACTAATTCGACTGGATAGTTCCAGTCAATAGTCACTCAATAATCACCGCAGTCAGTAGTCTGACACCGCTATTTATACATCTGGCGGAAAACATATATTCATAAGACCAGAGTGTCATGTTTGAACATCGTTGTTGGTAGTTACTCAGTTTCTTCTTATATGACAACATATTTTTAGATATACAGTTTGGCTTTGATAAAATGTGGTTTCATTACCAGGCTGTTTCTATAATATATGGCTGGCGCAAGGTATCGTTAATTTTTTTTACATGATGATTAAATTTATTAATATATATTTATAGGATATTCCTATTATATTTTTTATACTGAAAGAGAAATGAATAAAACGTACAACAATAAAATACAACAATAAGACAGCTTCTGAGACATGTTGAAATTATGACATAATGTGCATTTTTTATTTATTATGTTATTTATAACATTGTTTTTTTATATAAAATGTTCTACAGGTTATTTTCTCTTTTTGTTTCTTTAAAATTTCAATGTTACTTAAAACAATAATTGTTCTGAGAATTTCATGGTTAAGGACGCAAATGTTGAGACCGTGCAATTCTGGATTTTCAATTGTTCCGGAGTTAAACGTTTTTTTTTTTTTTTCCTAGAACCACTTCTGCTTGGAAAGGAAGGGTCTTTTTATAATGATGAAGTTTCAGGTCTTTTTTCTTCGAATGATGAAATTAAGATCATCATGAATTCATATTTCTCTTGAAAATGTTTTGACTCTGGTAATTTTACTATAAAAATGTATTTTTATATTTTTTTTTATTTGTATGATTGTTAATTTTTAGTCTAAAAAAGTATTGTTGGTCAAATTAAAATAAAATTTAATTACAACCGCATTTATTTTTAAAATATATTGTTGATTTTTTATGATTTAACTATTTGCCCATTTCTAATTAACAGGTGCTACCACCCCGAGCCATTTATGGTCCTGTAAACAATTCAAAAGTTAAATTATTAAACAAAGTAAATATTTAATTCTCAACATAGTTTCCTTCCTGGAGACTTATTTCGCATCCAGTAACCTGACATCGTTATTTATACATTAAGTTTAAAACATATTCATATGTCCAGAAGATAAATTTCTGACAAAAGACTTGATTAAGATTGTTTTTCCCATATATGACAGAAAGACGTTTATTGTTGTATTTTTGTTTTTCTTTGTAAATATAATCATTAGGTAATGAAGGTCGATCTCTAAAATGAGCGTGAATATCAGCAGAGATTAGCTTTGATCCGAAAAAAAGTTTTGGAACTGATGAATTTAATTTTTTTCTTCATTCTCCATGGAAATAGCACAGAGCAAAAGACGCTATTTCCGCTTTCATTTTCGTTGTTGAATAGTATAAAAAATATGGAATTGATTCATCACCCACAAGGATGCAGAAAACAGACTTGGAATCTATCCGTGAATAATGAACAATAGTTAGTTCCTGTCAATATATATAAAATGATATTTTTTCCAGATTGACATGAGGATAGCAACATATATATATATATATTACTGGTGTGGTATATTATAACCGACCCTTTTTCCAGACATCTTTGAAGAAATGGATTATATGTAAACGAACAAAACTTGAGGTCTAGATTGAGTAAGTTTTAATAGGCCCAGTCAAGGTTAACCTTTCTGGGGAATAAACCATCATCAGACATATTCATAAATATAATATAGATATTATAACATGACAAAGAGATAACATAAGAACAAACTATTCAAACATATAACTCCCAGAAAGATCAATGACCCAAAAAAAATTCTTAGTCACCAAGACATTTTTCACTAATGTCTAAATATTATGTTCTTCCTTTACTTCTTGCCCTTCTTCTCAAGATTTCAAAAAATATTTCTGGAAAATTCTCTTGTTCTTGTTCTTCTTCATCTCCTCCTACTCCCCCTCTTCGTTTTCCTTCGCTTGTCGAGCCTTAATCTTCTTCTTCTTCTTTTTCTTGTTGTTCTTTCCTCGACCGCCTCCTCCTCCTTCTCCCATCTTCCTCCTTCTCCCATCCTCCTCCTCCCATTCACCTCCTTTTTTTTTATTTATATATACTTCTTCATATTCTTGTTCTTATTATATATTCTTTCTTTCCTCGAGGGTAAATCTCCTCCTCCTTTTGAAATTATCTCTTCCTCCCATTCACTTCCTCGTCCTCCTTTTTTCTCCTCCTCCTTCTTCTCCTCCTCTTCCTTCTTCTTCTCCTCCTTCTTCTTCTTCTTCTTTCCTCGACCGCCTCCTCCTTCTTCTTCTTCTCCTCCTCCTCCCATTCACCTCCTCCTCCTTCTTCTTCCATATGCCCTGTTATTTTACATTGTCGATCGTTGTGGAGAGCAATAATTGTTCTCCACAATTTCCGATTATTTGTTTTCACGATTTATTATTTGTTTTACTTTTATTTTTCTCTTAGATAGGTTACTCGTTGTTTCCCTTCAGGACTTGGATGATCATGGCTTTCCACAACTTCCTATCCGTTATAGCAAGGTTTGTCTTCGACATATCCTGTGAGAGTCAACTTCATCAAACTATCTTTTCTCATTATGTGCCAGAGAAATTTAAATTTTCGCTTTGTTTATCGTAAGTATAGGCCTTCTTTTTCTTTCCATTTTTTTCAAAAATCATTCCAATTTTGTTATTTGTCTCATAATTTTGCAACAGCTGATTTGAGACCGTTTTTATATGTCTGCGAATAACTAAAGCTTTCCAGAAGGGACGGAGAAATTTTCAACGAATAAAACTATCAAAAATTATTGTCGAAAAGTTCTAATTAATTCAACCTTTCTCATCAAAAGCTCAAAGAGTCTTAGAAATATGCATTACACTTTACTTTTTTGATCTGATTAGGGTCCATATATAAGAATATATATCATATATATATATATATAATATTATCAGGTCATCCCATAAGTTCTGTCCGAATTTTAACTTTTTTTTAAATGAACGAAATTTAAAGAGTATTTTATAATGTCTAATGGAGCTGAACATTATTTTTATGTTTAGATGCATTTAAACTGATCAAATTTTATTTCAGAGAACAATAAAATTAAATTTTGTTTGATTAAAACCCTGCTAACATGGAAGTACCCAAGAATCATTTGAGGCACATAATGCTTTATGAGTTCAAGAAAGGAAACTCAGCAACCGAAGCGGCTAGAAACATTCACTCAGTTTATGGAGAGGAATGTGAATGAAAGAACTTGCAGAAGATGGTTTGCAAAATTCAGAGGTGGAGATTTCACCCTTGAAGATGAAGATCGAACCGGACGTCCAGTTGAGTTTGATGAAAAGCTTCTTGAAGTAGCCCTTGAAGAAAATCCTGCTTTATCAGTTGAGGAATTGGCAGTGGTTCTCAGTTCAAACCATACAACTGTTCATCGTCATCTTCAACAACTTGGAAAAGTTCCTAAACTTGGAAAATGGGTGCCTCATGAATTGTCTGAAAACAACCTCAAATCCCGAGTTGACATCTGCTCTTCTCTCCATTCTCGCCAACTTGTTTCACCTTTTTTGGATAGACTTGTGACTGGCGACGAAAAATGGATCTTTTATCGAAATGTTAAGCGTCGTAGACAGTGGCTTGGTAAAGGGGAAGGACCCCAGCCACAGCCGAGAAGGGAACTTCATGGGCAAAAGGTTCTTCTTTCAATCTGGTGGGATCGCCAAGGAATAATCCACTTTGAATTTTTACCACCTAATGCAACAATTAATGCTCAAATATACTGTCAGCAATTAGAGCGTTTGAACCAAGCTTTGAGGAAAAAGACCTGCTCTAGTGAATCGAAAAGAACATCAGGACAATGCGCGACCCCACACAGCAAAAATCACGTCACAAAAGATCGAAGAACTTGGTTGGGAGAAAATTCCTCATCCACCTTATTCTCCTGATCTTGCTCCTTCAGACTACCATTTGTTTCGTAGCTTACAGAATCATTTGGAAGAAACAGCTTTTGTAACACAGGAAGAGGTTAAAACTGACATTTGTGAGTTTTTCGAATCAAAGCCAAAAGAATTTTACAGTAATGGCATTAGTAAGCTTGTTAATAGATGGAAGGAAGTCATAGATAATCAAGGAAAATACATTGTTGATTGAATCTGTAATTAAATGTAACATTTGGTCACTTGTTTTCTTTAATCAAAATTCGGACAGAACTTATGGGATGACCTGATATATATATATATATACATCATATATATATATATATATATTTGAAAGTTAAAAAAAAGTATGTAAAAAATCAAATAAAAAATATTAAGTTTTGTTTCAATGTTTTGGGTATCTTGTCTATCGAAATGCAAAAAAATAGTTTAAATAGTATATTTTATCTCACGTAAAACATTGCAGATTATAAAGACGCATTTTCCTAGATAGACATTTAATATAATGAAATGATAGATAGATAAATAGATAGAAGATAGATGATACAAAATTTTTCCAGATTGAATTTGATATATATTTTCAGATATATATATATATATATATAAATATATATATATATATAATAGATAGATAGATATTTAGATAGATAAATAGACAAATGATTTGTAAAATATTAGATAGATTAAAACAGATTTAGATAGATAGATCCATTTTTACAGATTTTGTGATCGATATATAGATAAATGCCAACAGACTTTTGTACAAGAAAAAATTAAAAAAAATTAATCATAGATTTTGTCTTCGAACAGACATTAAAAAAAAATGTGTGTATTGTGTGATAGATAGATAGAGATATATATATATATAGATAGATATATATATATATATATAACAGATATTTTAGATAGAATAGATAGATAAATAAATTAAATAAAAGATATAAGATAGATATTCTTAGATAACTGGAATGCTTGACTTCCTAAATAGATATATGAACAACACAGAATTTATTTATTTGATTGATTAGATTTTGTTTGTTTATTTATCACAGATAAATTTTTATTAGATCTAACGGACATTTTAGATATCTATTTGATAGAATTATTCATTTATTTAATAAATAGATAGAATGCGAACATCAAAGAAGCAATCTAAACACTGGACGAATAAATTTGAAAATTATCTTTTAATGACCAAAAACAAACTATTTTTAAGTGTTTTAACCATATCACCACCAATTTTTTTACTATGTTAATAAAACATCAAAAATATAAGAGAAAAAATAATAGAAAATGAAAATTTTTTCAATTAAAATAAATTAAAACAAGTTTTAGAAATAAATCGTCATAAAAAAAATAACCGCCAGAATAGAAAAAAATGAATTATTTATATATAATAATTTCTAAAAATCCAACATTTTATAATACAATTTTAAATTATTGAAACAGCCAACTGGATGCGTTCGATTTTATAACCTTTTTACATAATAATCTCTGATATTGATCACTTTATCTTATAAAATAGCACACCTTAAAAAAATATTTCAGAAATATTCGAATATATTAATTTATTGCCGAAAAATAAAATGGAAGATTACATCTATGGCTTTAAATATAGTATGTTTCATATAGATGCTTTTTGTTCACTTTTATGTTTATTGATTTTATCTCATTCTGTACTTTGGATCCCATAAATATAGCATTGAAAAAATATATTTCTTCATCCTATATATATATATATCCTATATATATATTATATCCATTTTGTTATTTTTTTGTTGAATCTTCGTCAAATTTTTTTTCGACAATTGACCTTCTTTCAATTTTTGTTCTTTTCCTTTTAATTTACTTGTTATCCGCATTTAAAAAAAAAAACATATTTGAACCATTTTTTTAATTTTTCCCACCATATTGACAGGTTTAAAATTTTTCCTTATAAATAGATTTAGTGAAAATTTATAAAAATAATCCCAATGAATCGATCAAATTAATTGGCGAGAAATGACGATGCCACTTGATTTAGATTCAGTGTCATTCAAAAAAACAAAATCATTCGTGTCCTTCACGATTTGAACAATTAAAGTCGATAAAAATATTTAACTTTTTATAAAATGCATGGGGTTTAAAAAAAAAAAAAAAATAAATTGGAGCACATTCCTGCCATGCATTCATTCAAGATGATCATTTTATAAGGTTATTTTCCCTGTCCATTTCGCTCGTGTCATGTTTGACAGCAAAATATAAATTTTAATTAAAATCTTTTTTAGTAAATGTTTTTAAGATAGAATTTTATGTATTTTTTTAAATTCAAAATAGGTGGTTTCTCTTCAAATTTGCGGATTGTAGGAATGTAAACTTATTATGAATTCGTAAATCTAAGTTCTGCAATATTCCAAAAATAAAAAGTGGTGGAAGACAAGGAATCATTTATTTAAGAAACTTCGTTTAATTTTAAACAAAACGAATGCCCTTTTTATTTAAATTTTTTTGACGTATTTTTTTAATGAAAAAAAAAACACATTTTACATTTTAAATGAACTGTATGTCCATTCCAAAAAAATGATTAAATTGAACAAATATTTTTTATTGAATATACCAATCAAAAATGATCTTCATAATTAGTAAACTCTATTTTTAAGTTAAGGATTGTTTTATGAAAATCAATTTGGAATGATTGGCAATAGAATGAAGATAGATATATGTAAAAAAAACGAACCTGAATAAATCAATAGAACATGTTTAGTATTTGGGGCTTTTTAAAGATCCCCAGAACGTGGAAAAAATTTTTTCAGAGAAGCCTTAAAGAAACATTGCTAAAAAGGTTTTTTAAATATGATCACCACGATTCTTATTAAAAATAATAAATCATGAAACATCGAATACAAGCACTGAAACTAGGAAATGAAGGAACCATACTAGTTCCAAATACTGTTTATTTATAAAGACAATTGGGATTAAGATAAAAAAATTTTGAAATTGGATTTTACTTCTCCTGGCTAAAAAAAATTACAGCACTAGGTCACTGTAAACAGTATTCCAAAATAATTAAATTAAACAAATATTGACATTTCTCGATTTGATGCAATTATACTAAAAGGCCATATGATCTTTATCCTGGAAAGTTTATTTTTTAGTTTGGAAAATTATACAGAAAATCAAAGTGGACCAATAAAAAAAGAGCAATCAATGGGGGGATGAAATGAGCCAAAATCTTCTCAAAAAAAAGTTCAAATCCCAAATTTAGATAAATTTTTTATCCTGTTCATTGTCAACATCATAAACAGAGCATCTCCACCAAACAAATTTATTAATATGGACACTAACTAAAATTTTTTCCTAATGGCTGTCAAGGTAAAATAAATCCTCATTCAACCCACTTCATTATCAAACGACCCGCTGGAAATGTCACACTACCCCAAACATGTCGT
Source organism: Acanthosepion pharaonis (assembly GCA_903632075.3). NCBI lineage: Eukaryota > Metazoa > Mollusca > Cephalopoda > Sepiida > Sepiidae > Acanthosepion > Acanthosepion pharaonis. Next base: position 40,034 of record CAHIKZ030001895.1, on the reverse strand, counting down.
TCAATCCCCGATTTGATTCCGCCACATCGATCTAGATTTTTTATTTTAAAATTCTAACAGCCAAATCAGCTCTTGATATGATATAGTTTCAACGACCTAAATGACTTTAAACTTAGTTTAAGGAGATATTTTTAAATACATTCAAAAAGAAATGGCAACGGTGATTAGGACGATAACCCATTAGAATAAGATTTATCAAAATATTCAAACTAATCAATTAAGTATTTTCAGAAAATCTTTTGAACTCCAAGGGACAGGAAATTGTGGATAATCACGTCACCTACATTCTCTGTTTTTCTTTCACATAAAGAGAGCTTTTTTTATAGTTTTTGATTTTTTTTTGTTTTAAAATACCGTTATCTTTTTTTTTTTTTTGAAAATTTTTTTTTTTATGTTTTAAGTTTTTGACTGAAAAGTTTTTTAAATTATAATCACTTTTCTTTTAACAACTTTGGCTTAAATTTCTTTTTTTTTTTTTTTTTTTCCTTTTCTTTCCTTTTCCAGAATTTAATTTTAATTTTTTTTTCGATTTTTTTTTTTCTTTCCTCTTCTTGGATTTTTTATTTTCTTCCTTTTCTTTCTTGTTTTTATCTTTTGCTTCCTTAAGCTCTTTCCTTTATTTTTTTTCTTTTGCTTCCTTTTTTTCCTTTTTTTTTTTCTTTTCTTTTATTTTAATATTTTCTTTTTCTTTCCTTTCCTTTTTTTTTTCTTGTACTTTTCTTTTCTTTTTCTTCCTGATTTTCTTTCTTTTTTTGAGGTTATTTTATTTACACTTTTTTATTTTAACTTTATCCCCATTTTTATATGCTATTTTCACAACCGTTTTATTAAAAAATTTATACCTTCAGATGATTGGATGTCTGAGATGAGGTATTATGATTATTTATATTATTTACATTTTTCGAACTTTATATCCTCATCTTCATGGCCATATTCACAACGTTTCCGTTGATATCTTTATATATCCGGCCTTCTTCAGGTGATTGGAATTTCGAACAGAATTTTTTTATTTCGTCCACCGAGTTAAAGTGTTCTAGTTCCACGTGCCAGAAGAGAGTTCAACAAATGATGATACTTCAAAATATTTAACTTTACATCTTGCCGTTTCAAAAAAAGCATTTTCCTTCATAGCTAATTTGCAGAGTTAATCATCTTTTGGTTCAACTGGATAGAGCGGGTAGCAGAATTAAACCGGAAATAGTGCAAAGAACAAGAAATGATGTCAGGTTCGTCGCCGGCATCCGTCCGTCTCGAGAGACGATGGATAGGAAATGGAGAGCCTGGGCGGGATATATGGAGAACTAAAAATGCCCGACATCTAGAAATATAATGAACGGCCTTTTGCTAGCAGAGTCCAAAGGAGAGGATAAACCAATACAGTTTTGATATCAACGCATAAGGAGTTGCCGGAAGGTAATATAAACCCATCCACCTTTTTGGGGATCCAATCCGGGTTTGAATTCAAAAAAAATTCCTCTAGACCAGTTGCTATCTAAGCAAGGAGGAACAGTGGGGTAATGGATATCGGCTTGGATCGAGGAATCTGAGTTCGAATTCCAGTCGAAACAAATTACATTCACTTACGTACTAATACCCTTGGGAAAGGTGTGAATCCTCTTCTTCTCCCTCCAGCTATGGGTAAATAGCAGGATAGTCTGGGTTCTATATCAGGGTAAGTAATACAAAAAAGCCCCCCCCCAAAAAAAAGGTAGTACACTTATTTTATAGATTGCGTAAAGGCTTTTCGTAAAGTACAGCACAAAGACATATTTGGACTACGGTGTGCACCCCCCTCCAAACAAAACAAAAGATAAAAAAAGAAAAGGAAATTTCACACAGTTTCTTTAGTTATTGGAATTTTTGTTATAGTTATTTAAAATAAAAGCAAAGAATAGAATTTTAGTAGCTTAAAACAGAACAAAAATATAAATGATGAGGTGTTCAAATTAAAAACCTCTGGCAAAATTTCTTTCCATTTTTTTCAGTCCCCAAGTTGAATGTTCTTAAAGAGGTCACTTCGCGTTGAAAAGTTGATTTCACCACTCTGGCATCACCCCTTCATTGTCAGCCTGGAACTTTTCAGTTCACCGTCGAACTTGGAGAGAAGCAATTCAGTTATTAATAAGAAGAGTTGAAATTAATGCCTTCAAGATTGCACGGCTCTAGCATCATTCCTTCATAGCTAATAACAGAGTTAATCATCTGAATTATGTTGGATAGAGCGTTTAGCAGGATTAAACCAGAAATAGGGCAATGACTTTGCGGTTTTCTCAAGGACATTGGAACAAGAAATGCGATATTTATGATCAAAATGATATCGGTAGAAGCAATAGAAGAAACCCCAGAAGGATGTACACTTAATTTATAGATTACGCAACAACTTTTAGTAAAGTACGGCACAAAGATATATTTGAACTGCGGGATGCACCCACCACAAAAGAAAGAAAGAAACAAACAACCCCCCCCCAAAAAAAAAAACAGGAAAATTGATACAGTTTATTTAATTGCTGAAATTTTTGTTACAGTTATTTGAAACAAAAGTAAAGGATAAAAAATGTTGCAGCTTAAAACAGAACAAAAACACAAATATTAGATGAGCAAGGCAATAAAGCCACTAAGCCTGAAAGAATTAGAAAACAGAAACATTATTAAGAAGAGAGAGCAATAGAAGAGTAATCAGGAAGACAGTACATAACGATTGGCATTGCATTTTGATTTTTGAAGATGAAAGTTAACTGGAAAACATGGCGCTGAAAAAAAGAGTTCCACAAGTGAGAAGTACGGGGAAAGAAACAGTTAGCATAGAACTTGCGGTTACATCTAGCCAGTTCAAGTGTGAATCGATGAGAGGTTATCGCCAGTCGAGTATTACGCTTCATAATTTCTAGGTACAATTACCGAAATATTACCATGAAAATATTTATAGAAAAGGCACAGAGAAACTATATTACGGCGGTAAGAAAGTCACTTAATCCGACATGCCAGGTCAAGACCAATAATATTGCTGATTCTTCTTTTGATTTTATCAAGAATCTCTAGATATACAACTGGAGCACTGCACCATGTATTGCAACAATGCTCAAACGATGGACGAATGGTAGACTTATAAATATGTAAGATAGATTCTGGTGACAAAAATTTGTCTAGTACAGCACAGTAAACCAACTTTCTTGGCATCAGACATAGCATTAACTCAATGTATGCGTGTGTATATGTGAATATGCTTATGTGTGTATGCAGGCCTGTATGCATGTATGTATGTATATATTAATGGTTAGATGTGTGTATATATGTAGGGGTGTATGTGCGTATGTATATGTAGGGGTATATTTAGATTTATATGTATGTATATGTGTATATTTATGTATGTGTATATTTTATGTATAAATTAGTTATGTAAGTTTTTGTCTATGTATCTATTTATATATGTATACAAATGTGTGTATATGCGCGTGTACGTGTGTATGGATATGTATATGTGCAGGATGTATCTGTGTGTGTGTGTGTGTGCGCGTGCGCGCGGATGTGTGGGATTGTGCGCAGTGGTGTATGTGTGTGCGTTTTCCGTCTTCATTCCGGGGACAGTTTTATTTTTATCCTCTGCATTGATTTCGATTTCCTCCCTGTTTTTTTTTTGTGATCAAATTTATTCAACCTTTACAGTAAGGGAACTCTAAGAGAATTACAAGTCCTATCAGGATTTGTTATTAGCGGTCGCAAACTTAACAGCATACGATATGCTGATGACACAGTAGATACAGAAAGGAAACGAGATGGATTACTGCAGACCTTCATGAAGGAGAGCGAGAAGAAAGGACTAAAGGTCAATTGTAAGAGTATATGGTTTGCCAGCAAAATGAACCCAACATGCAAATTGCAAATTGACGATATCAAAATCAATCAAGTAAAAAATAATTACATATCTGGGAAGTATTTTAGCATAGGACGAAAATCGGAAACCCGAAAATAACATTAGGATAGCGAAAAGATGCCTTCTGAAACTTAAGCAAAGTATTAAGAAACAGGAAAATTTCATTAGAAACAAAGAAAAGGGGACTGCACATTTAACATCTAAAATACCTCTAAACTAATTGAGTTTCTTTTTTCCAGGTTGACAAAAAAACGTTCGGACATATTGAAGCCAGAATCAATGAAAAACCCTTTGAGTTATTAAGATATAAAGAGAACAGGTTAAGATTGTTTCTGCCAGCCTCACTCATTTGAGAAATGGTGTGAGAAAAAAAATAATTCAGACCCTCAGTAATGGTACCAACATTCATAATGTGGCTTCCATCATCAAAGTCCATTACTTATTATTCCAGGGCAGTCAATTGGAAGGTTAGAGAGGGTGAAGATCATCATCAATAAGTTGGAAATGTGAATAATATATATATATATATATATATATATATATATATATATATATATATATATATATATATATATATATATATATATATATATATATATATATATACATGTATATATTAATGTATGTGTTTTTGAACATGTGTCGCTAGGTCCTTGTGGATTAAATAATCGTTATATTTATTTTTTTATATGTTTATATTTGATTTGTAACCTGTAGTCGATATTAAATTTGTCAAATTTTCTCAATTACAAAGCGGCCCTTTAAGTAAACGCAATTTTTTACTTTCCTTCGTCCCATCTCTCTCCCCCACCTCGTTTCTTTCCCTCCCTCTTATTCTAACATTAGATTGTCTATGGTGTGTGTATGTCACCACGAAATGTATTTTTATGCATTAGACATCCGACAACATTCATTTTTCTCTTACTTAAACCCCTTCCATCCACCTCTCCTAAAATTCTCTCTGTTAAGGTTTAATCTCCCTCCTCCTCCTGTTACTTACTCTTTCTCTAAATTCTGTTTTTATTTCCGGAGTTGTTTTTTCTGTTTTTTTTTTTTTTTTTTGAATTTGTAGGTCTGATGAATTGGATCGTATTTACGATTCCAATGGAATAAATTATGACCATGGAATATTAGTGTTTAAGCCTTTTTTATTATATATATAT
>CAHIKZ030001895.1:0-30000 GCA_903632075.3 Acanthosepion pharaonis | reverse complement strand
TATTACCAACAATATGTTTTTGAAGTAAAAATATTACCAGCTATACATTTTTGAGGAAAAAATATTACCAGCGATACTTTTTTGAAAAAAATATTACTTGCAATACATTTTTATAGGTAAAATGTTAGCAGAAATAGATTTTTGAAAAAACAAAAAGTTACCAGCAATAACATTTTTTCGGCATTAAGTAATCGATTGAGGTTGATATGCCGTAAAACAAACCAAGCCAAAATAAACTCTCTCAGTCTGTTCATATCTATCTATCTATCTATCTATCTATCTATCTATCTATCTATCTATCTAAGTCCATTCATATCTATCTATCTATCTATCTATCTATCTATCTATCTCAGTCTGTTAATATATATATATCTATCTATCTATCTATCTATCTATCTATCTATCTCAGTCTGTTAATATCTATCTATCTATTTTAATATGTTCATATCTATTTCTTTATCCCAGTTTGCATATCTATCTATCTATCTATCTATCTATCTATCTATCTATCTATCTCAGTGTGTTAATATCTATTTTAATATGTTCATATCTATTTCTTTATCCCAGTTTGCATATCTATCTATCTATCTATCTATCTATCTATCTATCTATCTATCTAAGTCCATTCATATCTATCTATCTATCTATCTATCGTATAACCGGGATTTTTTCAATACATCCCCTAATTTTTTTTTATTTGACTAATTTAGTACTGATATATCTAAACCGTGAAACTGATTTGAAATTTATTAAAATCTAATTTTTATAGCAACGCAGTTAGAGCAAATATGATTCACGTTTTGTCAGATGGCTCGTTTTATGATATATCTACAGAATGTTGGATTAATTTATATCGAATTTTGTAACAATTTTAATGCCAAGACCACCTGCTGCGTTGCAGCTCAGACAAGACACCAGGTTTGTTGACAGGATGAAGTTTTTTTTTCCAGTCAAACGCTTGCAGCTCTGTTGTTACAAACCAATGAAAAACAAAACAATTTCTAGCAGTAAATCAGATTTTATTCTTGGGTTGTAACTTAGTGCTATAAGCGAGCGAGGTAGAGATGTAGTGTAAGTGTGGGGCGTGCACAGTCTAGCGGCTGTCTTTCTTGTCCGTTCTATGATGTTCGCGTTGTCCCTCAGTGCGTGCCTTGTCGCGGGATGTTCAATCTTATAGATAACAGTTTTCTTTGTCTTGTCATCCTCGCCCAAAAAGTAATGTATCTTCCTTCCGCGGCTTTCTCTCTGTCTGAGCCTCTTTCTCGGTACTTTGAAGTTGACTTCACTTACTGAGAATCATCAGTCGAAAGTGAGTGTTCCGAATCCATTTTTGCGAGAGGTCCAGCTGTTTTCAATTTAACAAGACTAAAGAACGTAGCCATTACCCTATTGTTGAGTTGTTTATTGAGAAAGCTTGGTTGATTTTACCACATGCCAACCTAACTACTTTTGTATGGTACACACAGTGTGGATCATCCTCACTACTCAATAGTAATTTTTAACCAGACCGGCCTCGATAATCATTGCCCAAAATCGCGGTGCCTGTTGAATAAACTGGGCTTATTTTAACATTTCTCAAACCTTGTTTAGTTATTTAATTTCGAATTTTCTATTTTTTGGTTATTTAATGCTGAACTTTTTATGGGTCCCCCATGAGGATCGATTTCACTACTCAGTAGTAATTCTCAACCAGACCAGACCAGACCAGACCCGTTAACTATTACCCAAACTCGAGGTGTGTATTAAATAATCTTGGCTGAATTTACATGTTAAGATTCCTTTGGTTATTAATTTATATTAATTAATATTTTATATGGGGCACCCAATGAGGATCAACCTGACTACTCAGTAGAAAATGACACATGCCAGTCTCATTAACCATTACAAACCGCGAAGTGACGATTGTGTAAGATTGTTTGATTCTACCTCATATCATCCCTTCTTTGGCTATTTATGGTCGAATTTTGGATGTAGCACTCAGTGAGGATCGATGTCACCACTCAGTAGTAATGGGCAACCAGACCAACCTCGTTAACCATTACCCAACGTGAAACTGCCTATTGGGTAACCTTGGTTGATTTTACCACATGCCAATTCTTGTTTGAGTATTTTATGTCGAATTTTGTATGTATCACCCAATGAGGATCGACCTCACTACCCAATGGTAATAGTCAACCAGAACAGCCTCGTTGACCATTAACCTTTTCCGGAGCGTGTTGATTATATTCTTGTCTCGATAATGTATATTTTGTTCTTGGGAAATAAAATTCGTTTTCTGATGACCCCGGATCAGTGGCGAATCATATCAAGTATTGTTTTTCCAAATCGTCTGATATATTTCCTATATCTAATGTCTGTGTATGTGTGTGCCCTTATCTATCGATCTCCCGTTATATAGGACGACATTATCTTCAAGCTTGTTATCAATTTATAATAAAGCGTTGCAGAAAGACGATTAATCACATTAGAGAAAATTAAATTATCAACGTAATAATCACAAAAACAGTAAACCGATGATTGGTTCAATTTAACAGCTGAGTCGCCTTTATCTTTTATTAACACTTTCGTTTAGATGGGAGAACTAAACTTTCCTTTGTACTTGACGTTAACGCTCTTTCAATAAGATCAATACCGAACCAGATACTGGTCGGTCCTGGATTTTCGGCATTGTTCCGTTTTTCTACAATGCGTCATAATACAATTTTCAGTACAACTGCAACATACCCGCAATTTTCCGTAAATAAGTACTCACCTATGTTAACGCAATACTAAAGTAATAATCGACGGCATAACAACACATTTCTAGGATATATGTTCATATAATTACGACTAAAACGCACATAGAGGACAAATATAATACATATAATGAAATTAAATTGTTTTCATCTACTTGTATATTTATTGCGAACACGACACAATATTTGTTGATAGCCACAACACAAACGAAAGGGAGCGGGTGCTCAACAACGTAATACGGCGTGCAACCAGGAATTGGTCCACGTCTCCTTCCTCACTAGAGCCGTATGACGACGTATTCTTCCGATGCGATATGTATTCTCCCGGCTCGACGCTTGCGTCGTATCTGCAAATCAAATGGCGTAAGTCGAGACAGGATTAATGTAGATTGCGTCGTAACGGCGAATCGTCGCAGGTCGGAACTGTCGTAGCCCGGGGACTTACTGTATTTCCCTCCACTTTTCGGATTAACGAAAATGCTTCCCAAAAGCTAAACAAAGTAATGAGCAACAGGAACATTTCGTTAGAAACAAGGAAAAAAGTGCTGATATCATTCCTCTTGTATGGAAGTGAATGCTGGACAATCTCACCATTGATGAAGAGTCATGAGAAATGTCGTACTACAGAAGGATACTGAGAATTCCATGCACGGAGCGAGTAAGCAACGTGGAAGTCTTAAAGAAAGGGCAACATAAAGAACACATAATCAGAATCAGTAGGAGCTTAAATTTATTGAACACATAGTGAGGAAAGAGGGCTTAGATATCTTGAAACCCATAAGGCATATCCAGGGAAAATAGAGATCGGAACAGGAAGTGGGCCACCTACATGACGATCTTATGTGAATGTATGGCGGAACAAGCGGCGGGAAACTTAGCCAAGGTGGAAATGCTGCTAATAGGCCACGTGAGACATGAGGTTGCAGAGAGCTATGATCATCCATGTTCTGAATGGACACAGTACATAAATGATGAAGTTTAATACTCACGGATTTTATGGCACTGGCTTCATAGTACGTGAATTCATGTGTTTTTATTGCTGTGTATGAGGCGCAGTTGAGATGAGAGACAAACAAAACTCCTTGTAACATCAACGATAAACTGAAGCCAAGAAGTATGACAGCATTAACCAACTTAAATAAGCAGACCGTCCAGTAGCATATTAGCGATTATAACTTCTGCAGATTCATTTATTATATGCAATTTACCATGATTTATTGAAAAAAGAGAATGAAATAGTTTCCCGTTGTCTGCTATCTTCTGTCCGGCACAAAACATTTATTACAGTCTGTTGTTAGAATTGTTCTCTTTTATTAATAGTTATTATATTTAATCTCTTATTATGCCTAATAAGATCTACGGTAAGAACGAATCTTGTATCCGAAACATAAATTTTATTAATGCCTGTTGTTAGAATTGTTCTCTTTTATTATTAGTTATTATATTTAATCTCTTATTATGCTTAATAAGATCTACGGTAAGAACGAATCTTATATCCGAAACATAACTTTTATTACAGTCTGTTGTTAGAATTGTTCTCTTTTATTAATAGTTATTGTTTTTAATCTCTTATTATGCCTAATAAGATCTACGGTAAGAACGAATCTTGTATCCGAAACATAAATTTTATTACTGTCTTTTGTTAGAATTGTTCTCTTTTATTATTAGTCATTATATTTAATCTCTTATTATGCCTAATAAGATCTACGGTAAACGAACGAAACTTAAATTTTATCCTGACACATTAATAGTTTTGTTTTAATTACAATAAGATCTACGGTAAGAACAGATCTTGTTGTTAAATTTTATTACTGTTTTTGTTAGAATTGTTCTCTTTTATTAATAGTTATTGTTTTTAATCTCTTATTATGCCTAATAAGATCTACGGTAAGAACGAATCTTGTATCGAAACATCTTTTGGTAGAATTTTCTCTTTTATTAATAGTTATTGTTTTAATCTCTTATGTTAAGATCTTAGAAACAAATGTTCTCTTTTTATTACTGTCTTTGTTAGAATTAGTCTTTTATTATTAGTTATTATAAATCTCTTATTATGCCTAATAAGATCTACGGTAAGAACGAATCTTGTATCCGAAACATAAATTTTATTACTGTCTTTTGTTAGAATTGTTCTCTTTTATTAATAGTTATTGTTTTAATCTCTTATTATGCCAAATAAGATCTACGGTAAGAACGAATCTTGTATCCGAAACATAAATTTTATTACTGTCTTTTGTTAGAATTGTTCACTTTTATTAATAGTTATTGTTTTTAATTTTATTATGCCTAATAAGATCTACGGTAAGAACGAATCTTGTATCCGAAACATAAATTTTATTACTTCTTTTTTAGAATTGTTCTCTTTATTAATTTTTGTTTTTAATCTCTTATTATGCTAATAAGATCTACGGTAAGAACGAATCTTGTATCCAAAACATAACTTTTATTCAGTCTGTTGTTAGAATTGTTCTCTTTTTATTAATAGTTATTTTTTTTAATCTCTTATTATGCCTAATAAGATCTACGGTAAGAACGAATCTTGTATCCGAAACAAACTTTTATTACAGTCTGTTGTTAGTTCTCTTTTTAAATAGTTATTGTTTTAATCTCTTATTAATCTACGGTAAAACGAATCTTGTATCCGAAACATAAATTTTATTACTGTCTTTTGTTAGAATTGTTCTTTTTTTTTTTAATAGTTATTGTTTTTAATCTCTTTATTGCCTAATAAGATCTAAAAGAACGAATCTTGTATCCGAAACAAAATTTTATTACTGTCTTTTGTTAGAATTGTTCTCTTTTATTAATAGTTATTGTTTTAATCTCTTATTATGCCTAATAAGATCTACGGTAAGAACAGATCTTGTATCCGAAACATAAATTTTATTACTGTCTTTTTGTTTAAATTGTTCTCTTTTATTAATAGTTATTGTTTTTAATCTCTTATTATGCCTAATAAGATCTACGGTAAGAACGAATCTTGTATCCGAAACATAAATTTTATTACTGTCTTTTGTTAGAATTGTTCTCTTTTATTAATAGTTATTGTTTTTAATCTCTTATTATGCCTAATAAGATCTACGGTAAGAACGAATCTTGTATCCGAAACATAAATTTTATTACTGTCTTTTGTTAGAATTGTTCTCTTTTTTAATAGTTATTGTTTTAATCTCTTATTATGCCTAATAAGATCTACGGTAAGAACAAATCTTTTGTATCCGAAACAAATTTTTACTGTTTTTGTTAGAATTGTTCTCTTTTTTTTAATAATCTGTTTTTAATCTTTATTATGCCTAATAAGATCTACGGTAAGAACGAATCTTGTATCCGAAACATAAATTTTATTACTGTCTTTTGTTAGAATTGTTCTCTTTTATTAATAGTTATTATTTTAATCTCTTATTATGCCTAATAAGATCTACATAAGAACGAATGTTGTATCCGAAACATAAATTTTTACTGTCTTTTGTTAAATTGTTCTCTTTTAATTAATAGAGTTGTTTTAATCTCTTATTATGCCTAATAAGATCTACGGAATCTTGTATCCAAACATAAATTTTATTACTGTCTTTTGTTAGAATTGTTCTCTTTTATTATTTTTTTATTATATTTAATCTTATTAAAACTATAAGATCTACAGTAAGAACGAATAAATTTTATTACTGTCTTTTTGTTAGAATTGTTCTCTTTTATTAATAGTTATTGTTTTAATCTCTTATTATGCCTAATAAGATCTACGGTAAGAACGAATTATCCAAACATAAATTTTATTACTGTCTTTTGTTAAATTGTTCTCTTTATTAATAGTTATTGTTTTTTTTGTCTCTTATTATGCCTAATAAGATCTCTACGGTTAGAACAATCTTGTATCCGAAACATAAATTTTATTACTGTCTTTTGTTAAATTGTTCTCTTTTATTAATAGTTATTGTTTTAAGCTCTTATTATGCCGTAATAAGATCTACGGTAAGAACAAATCTTGTATCCGAAACATAAATTTTATTACTGTCTTTTGTTAGAATTGTTCTCTTTTGGTAATAGTTATTGTTTTTAATCTTTTTTATCCTAATAAGATCTACGAGAACGAATCTTGTATCCGAAACACAACTTTTATTACAGTCTGTTGTTAGAATTGTTCTCTTTTATTAATAGTTATTGTTTTTAATCTCTTATTATGCCTAATAAGATCTACGGTAAGAACGAATCTTGTATCCGAAACATAACTTTTATTACAGTCTGTTGTTAGAATTGTTCTCTTTTATTAATAGTTATTGTTTTTAATCTCTTATTATGCCTAATAAGATCTACGGTAAGAACGAATCTTGTATCCGAAACATAACTTTTATTACAGTCTGTTGTTAGAATTGTTCTCTTTTATTAATAGTTATTGTTTTTAATCTCTTATTATGCCTAATAAGATCTACGGTAAGAACGAATCTTGTATCCGAAACATAAATTTTATTACTGTCTTTTGTTAGAATTGTTCTCTTTTATTATTAGTTATTATATTTAATCTCTTATTATGCCTAATAAGATCTACGGTAAGAACGAATCTTGTATCCGTCACATAACTTTTATTACAGTCTATTGTTAGAATTATTTTCTTTTATTATTAGTTATTATTTTTAATCTCTTATGCCTAATAAGATCTACGGTAAGAACGAATTTTCTATTCGTCACATAACTTTCATTCCAATATACAGGGAGCGATGGATAAATTGTCGTCGAAATGACGCAAAAATGAAAATAACACTGACATCTAACTTTAACAGATATATTTACCAAAATTACACAAAAATATCTTGAAATTCTAAAGTGTAAATTTATTAAATAAAATTACCCTTAACTTCTACCGCCAGACGACTTCGCAATCTACCGCAATTCTTCTGGGAAGTCTCCTTATTTAAGTTGGTGAACGGTGCCATAATTTTTGGCTTCAGTTCATGTTCGGTGTTACAAGTAGTTTTGTTGGTCTCTCGTCTTAACTGCGCCAAAAAAACAAAACAAAACAAAACATAATAACCATGTTGTTTCCAGTCTGAGGAGTAACGTGGCCAGAGGTAAGGAGTGATGTGTTTGTAGAAATTTCTCTGAGAGCCATGATTGGGCTATCCTGCTTGTATTGCATGGAGCAGAGTCCTGTTACCAGACATAGAGTGTTCCAGCAGCCTCTCTCTTATCCCAGGCAGCCATATATTTTCTAGGCACTTGATGTAAGCCTCCGTGTTGAGTCTGAAGCCCTCACTAACAAATTCGGAAGTGTTTTCTTATCAGAACGACGAGAGTGAGTTTTCCAAGTAACCCTACCTTTGTAATTACCATTAATGAATTCGATCCTCACTGAGTGACCCATACTTTCGGCCTTGTGTCACATTTAAGCTACACTTGGAAAATCACTACATGTATTTTTGCTGAATATTTTAATATAAGAATTTATTTCTGGTATTTTTATAATAAAATATAAAAAATTATTTCTGGTATTTGTATAATAAAAATAACAGAAATACATTTTTATATTAAAATATTCAGCAAAAAATACATCTAGTGACCAAGTTGTAAGCAAAGGCTATCAAAAATTTACAACTCACTCTCAGTCGTAATTGTTCTAACCCAAGCTTGCTAACCATTACAAAATCGAGGTGCTATTTAAGCGTAGTTAAGATATGGCACAAAGGCCGAAAATTCACCCAATGAGGATTCGAACTCACTGCTTAGTCGTAATTGTTCTAACAAGACAAGCTTGCTAGTCATTATACCGCCTCGAGGTTTTAGCAAAAATACCTATAATAGAATTAACAAATTCCGTCAAAGCAGTAAAAAAAGAAGCATTATATGGCTCATGGAGTTGATATACCGTTAAAGATACAAATCCTGTTTCTCATCATCTTGTTCAAAATTTCCTGCTATATGTGACCAATTATTATGATATAGTTCAGCCTTATTTTCTTTGTGTCTAAGAAAATTTCCTGTTTTTTAAATACTTCATGATATCATTCGCTTTCCCGATGCTATTGATATTAAGTAGCGACACTCTTACCTCGGTTTATTGGAGTAATTTTCCTGTTTCTTAATATTTTACTTAACTTTTCGAAGACATTTCTCTCTCTTTTCCATTGCCATTGATTTTACATCGAGCAACAACTCACTTTTCTTTTGTTTATAACATTTTTTGCTGTTTCTGAAATATTTTGTCTAGTTTCTGCCACGTTAGTTCAAAGAATTTATAAAAATACAACCCTTGTTTTCGTAATAACGTTTATGGTTTGTTAATTTTATTGCATGAAGCAACATCTTCTTTTTTTTTCAAAACGAAACCAACACACGCAATGATATTAAATGGAATAAAACGTTCCTCTAGAGTTTAATAATAAAAAAAAAAGACCTGCAGTTAAAAGGAAGGAAAAAAAAAAAGCCCAAATTAATGTTCTGGCCTTTGTATTTATTCACCGAAACGAATCACAAGACGAATAAAAGAATCAACACGAAGATCGACCAATGAGTCATTCCCCTGAATTATTAGTTGGATTCGGATCCTATCTCTTTTCAAAATATTATATTCTATCAATGTGATGAATACGCCTCACTTGGCTCAATGCGTTATGAAGAAAATTAATTAGATCAACAAATAAATGCTTCTTGTGTAAGATAAAATGCTTTTATGTCATCAATGATACTGTAGTCTTATTTACGTATATATATATATATATATATATATATATATATATATATGTGTGTGTGTGTGTGTGTGTGTGTGTGTGTCTGTGGTGTGTGTGTACATATATATATATATATATATATATATATATATATATATATATACATATGTGTGTGAAAATATATAGAAAATAGGAAAGAACTCGTTAGGTAAATAATCCAAAGTTCTTTTTATATTTTTATTATTATTTTTAAAAAATAGTGCTCGATACAAAAGTAGAGCATAAATATAATTATTTATTTAAAAATATGATTTCAACACGCTACATAAGAGGTCTCATGTTTCAAAACAAGAGCCTAAAAATTAATATAATTATTTGAATTAAATTGAATTAAATTAAGCTTGATAAGTTCCATCTTCAATTAAATTTTTTGAATAAATTATTTCTGAAATTTACGTGTTTTAATAGCATATTTTTAAATTGAAATCAATATATATATATATATATATATATATATATATATATATATATATATATATATATATTTTTTACAACGACATATAATTTATATAATTTTATATATCAACATTATTTAAAAAATATGACAAACTGGAAAAAAAAAATTTGTTTGGCGAGAGAAAGGTATTTTCAAATTTTCAAAGTTTTGTGCGCATGTGCAGACGTTCAACTTTTTTCCACTTCAACTTCAAAGCCTAGTCCGACGAAAAAAAGAAGTAACGGATGAAACGCATCTTAAACAAACTTTTCCAGTCTGTCGATATATATATATATATATATATATATATATATATTGATCGAAGATAGTTTTAACGAGTGCTTTATTTATGGGATAAAGACATTAATATCAGAGACAGAGCTATATGTAAATATAAAAGGTTTATTGAAAATCAACACTCAGGGCGACAACCTTTTTTCATATTAGAGAATCGTCAAAGGCCTATTCATTCCGTCTAGCATTATTTTACTCTTGATTGTTATATATAATGTTCACTATTAAATATATATTCATTATTCAGGGCTTCTTATTATTAGACAACAAAAAGCTTAATAGAGGAACACACAATTATCTAGATTTATTTTAAACTACGTAGTAAATTTTCCGGAACCAATAGCACTCAACACAAGTTATTTATTGTCCAAATTAATTCTATTTTCCGCTCTCCTAACTATTGGTATCGAGAAAGGTTTATTCAAAAATCCTGTTTATTTTAAATTTTCATTCGGAAAGAACCAGTAAAGGGTTACTTAAAACTAAGAGTATTAAAAAGAGTCGTATAGTTACAACTAATTCGAAGATGGAAAAATGTAGTTGAAGGAAGGTACGCAAGTCGATAACCGATCATTATCAACACGTTCCAAAATTATTTATTTGATGATGTTGAGAGTCCCGAAAACCTAATGAACCTCCGGTTAAAATTAAAACTGATGATGCATACTAAAGCATCCGATAGATGTATTAAATATATATATATTGTGTATATTTAGGCAGCAATTTTTCAGTGATAGCATGTTTCATTAAATAATATAGACAAGTTTTGTCTGTTTATTTTAAGTAAGTTCCTTTCATATTGTCTGATAAACTTAATAACATTATCCTTAATACTTCTCGTTTTCACACCCGCGTGGTCATTTGTGACGTCACGAGTTGCGATGCGATGTTCGCTTCCGCGTCTCGTATACACGAGTTTGTTGTTGCTTTGAAATTTTTTCATGCAACAAAAACAGACTATCATTATTGTTTCGTCCGTGTATTGTTTGATATATTTAAATGAAATTGTCATCGTTGATAATGGCTTATGTAAGCCGAAACCGAAAGCTTAGACCGGATTTAAATGGTGATTTCCTTTCGTCTTTCAATGATGATGTTATTAAGCTTATCAGACAATATGAAAGGAACTTATTAAAATAGATACAACTTGTCTATATTATTTAATGAAACACACACACACACATATATATATATATGTATATATGTAAAATGTTAGAAACACATGTTCTTCCTATTACGATTTCTGTCAAGATGGCTTCGTCAGGCAACATGACATTGTTTCGTTTAAAAAAAGTACATATAATTATACTTTTACGTGTAATTGAAGGAGAAGAAAGAGGAAGTGTAGGAATAAAGGTGCAAAGAGAGAGAGAGAGAGAGAGAGAGAGAGAGATGTTGCTCGAGAGAGAAATAGAATAAAATAAATAAAAAAGTAAATGATTTGTTTTTTAATTTGGTATTTTTCGAATATCATATTTTCGTCCAAAATCATGTGTGTGTGTATATATATATATGTATATATATATGTATATATATATATGTGCGTGTGTATGTATGTGCATGCGTCCATAATAAAGTGCTCATATACACACACTCATACACACACACACACACACGCACACATATATATATATATTCTTTGGTGTAAATAAAACAGTGCTCAACGCAAAATAGCAGAACTATTAAGTATATATTAAGAAATATACATAATACCGCAGTACGGCTCAGAGTTTCATGCACCATTGCATTACGTGTGAATTTCCGAGTCGTACTGTCGGTGTCCGGTATATATATATATATATATATATATATATATAGAATATAAAAATATGCGTACTTAAGGAAGACCTAATGCAGTTTATAATTTTTAAAAATAAGGATCATAACATTCATCAAGTGGTTTGTAGGTTAATGTATCTTTAAAATTTTGTTAGCGAAGCTATTTCGCCATTTTATATCATTAACTTCACTAATTTACTTTTTGTATGAATGATTCATTGTAATACACACACACACACATATATATAATATAAAGATTCTTTGTCTTATTTAAAAGTATGAATGATTCATTGTAATACACACACACACACATATACAATATATAAACTTATTTAAAATGTATGAATGATTCATTTTAATACACACATTCAAACACATATTTTAATTTATTTTGTATGAATGTTCTGTTGTAATACGCAGCACAGTATATATATATATAATTTTACTAATTTACTTTTGTATGAATGATTCATTGTAACACACACACACACATATATATATATAACTTTACTAATTTACTTTTGTATGAATGATTCATTGTAATACACACACACACACACACACACACACACACACAAACACACTCACACACATATATATATATATAACTTTACTAATTTACTTTTGTATGAATGATTCATTATAATATAAATTAAGCTCGACCACATATTTGATTCTTAAGAACCGATCCGAGGTGCAAATTTTTCGAGATAACAACGGGGATATTACTCTACTTCTTGAACAATTTAGTTCATGCCAAATTGTCTGATAAACTCCTACAACAAAAATTTCTCAAATTGCTATATTAGTCAAAAACACACTCACTTAAATTATCAAAAAAAAAAAAAAAGAAATTTCAATCTTAGCGTTGCGACTGCCTGCTTCAAACGTTTCCATCCGTTATCAATAATACATTAAAAAAAAAAAACATATTTCGATTCACATTATATTTTTTCGTCTCGGATGCTACCTGAATTTTACCAGAAACAAAATAATTTCCATGCCTGAAGATGGCTGAATGTACAGTCGAAAGTACTTGCGTATTAAAGAAAGACCTTATACAGCTTGTAGTTATTAAAAACCAGGATCATAACGTTCATTGAGTGATTAGTAGGTTAATGCATCATTAAACGTTTGTTTGCGAAGGGATTTCGCCATTTTATATCATTAACTTTACTAATTTACTTTTTGTATGAATGAGCCATTGTAATATAAACTGAACTGCACCACACACACACACACACACACACACACACACACACACACATAAAAACACAAACAATTTTATATATATATATATTATATATATATATAAAATTTTTACAGAAATTTTTAGGGACCACCATGCATTTCTTAAAATTAGATACTTTTGTATTTTTTAAATAAAATATAAATTCTCAGTAACACCAATGTATTTTTTTTTATTTTGTCAAAAATAAGCACTTAGCTATGAAAGAATATTTTGTTTTTGTCAATAAAACCACCACCTACTTTAATTGCTGCTTTAAAAACTCTTGGCATTCTTTCCAGCAGTTTTTGAAAAAGGTAGATAGCAGACCTCCTGAACCATTATTCATTAATTGCGATAGGTGGAGAAAAAGGAATCATAAATTCTCAATTCACGCTTTGGGTATTCTCCTCGAACTCTCCTGCCCAATTCATCCCATACTAATTTAGTGGAAGAGATGTCAAGCGATTGAGAATGTTGTTCCTTTTCTTTGACTTGAGGTAATTTTGACATATTTTCGAAGTGTTTTGGATCGTTGTCTTGTTGAAAGGTGATATTTTTTTTCAAGAATGCACAAACCAGATTGTATAACATGTCTTCAGAATAATATAACTTGTGTCATATTAAGCTAATTATAATTACTGCTTGAATTTATGTGAGGAATTGTTACCATTATTTACACTATTTACATTCGGACCATTATCCTCATCTTTGTTGTTGCTATCACAACATTTCAGCCGTTGTGCTCTGTGACCTTCACAACGTGTATATTGATCCAGGTAATAATATCCTTTTGGATTAAAGCATTTGTTCGTCATTTTGGTGACATAGTAACTGTGGTTTCAGTCCCTTGGCTGGGCAGTGTGTACTTGGCCGCAATGGAAACGAGGTGAGTAATAAATGAGCTGTACTCGGGAACGGGCAGTGGAAACTGTCCCTGTAGATAAAAAAAGAGGGTTCAGTTTGGAATTACCTCCAGGTTACCCAGATCGATATAAAATCCTCGTAAATACATTGGACTTTATTCTAAGTGGAGGTACTATCTTGTCTAAGTAGTCCACCAGTAGCAGTGGTTTAAGAAAGAAAAAAATATTTATTTGTCATAGAAACAAAGTTCCCCAGGTTCCTTTAAGAAATCATGTTTAAGAAAATTTTAAAGTCTATATACATATATATCTATGAACACTAATGAGTATGACTCAATCCTCATAAATACGTTGGATACTAATGTAAGTGGGGGTAATATCCTGTCTTAGTAGTCGATCACTAGCAGTGGTTTACCTACTTCAGGCCGCTGGCGAGTATTGTATTTTGTTGATGTTATAAAGATTACCATTTCGTTTCCAACTTCCATTTTTGGTTATTCCTCATTCAGTAACCTTTTTTAGGTTACAGCACTTTTGCTCTCGCTCTCTCTCTCTATCTATCTTTCTCTCTCACACACACTATCTCACTCTCCCTCTTCGAAAAAAATCTTTTTGTTTTTTTCTCTTTTTTCACTTTCCTCAAACGTGGAATACTTCCCGGATTTAATCGCTCCATCTATATGAAAAAAAAAAATGTGGCAAAACTCAAAGAAATTATAGTCTCTTTGTCGAAAATCCACCCCCCGTTTTCTTCGCCATTTCACATTTTCTAAATTGGCATCGCGATCAGCCTTTTCTATGAAACCTATTTGCCACTTTCTTGAATTTGCGATTAAGCGTCAATTGTTTGTTTATCAGCTTGTCGTCTCTCTTTCTCTCTCTTCGATAAACTGCAGGAGTGTGTGGTCGACTCAGTATTAAGATCTACAATAATTCCATTGTCTCCGGGGCGAATGTTGAACCTTTCAGACTAATTGGGGTGATTCAAGGTCTAACAACTACGTCTTGTAAAGCCTCTGGTTAATTTAATGACTTCAAGCTTCACGTTGCGCTGGGAATAAGATATCCTTTGATAAAGAGGAACACGAGATTCAACTCTCCAAGGAATTGTAACGGTAATATTAGGCGTTTCCTTAAAAGAAAACATTCGATATTCATAGACCAAGCAGCCAGTACTACTCACCTTGTTGTGGGAGTTCTCTATTCACAGACCAGCTTGACCAGTGCTGAACGCCTGACTTGAATTTTGCTGCTTTAATTTTGGATTTCTTTTTTTGTTTAAAACACTGAACTTTACGCTAAGTTTTTAATTTTTTTTTTTTACGTTCTTTTGCTGATTATTTTTGGCCGATTTCTTGAATTTTTCTTTTGCCTATCTGCGCCAATTAGGACAGATAATCAGTGCTTTCTCTGACGATCTGACCTGGGGATGGAGCCTCGAGTTGATGATAGATCGCAAGGCCTTCGTTTTCGTCTGGATGTAGAGGGCCAGAAAATGCCTGTTATAGTAATCGGCTGTAGAAAAACTTGCTTGTGCAGAAAATCTGGTCAACTCTGCTCTACCTGCCCAGAAAAGAAGCCCTCTGCCGACTCAAACCCCACTCTGCCCAAATCTTTTGTTTCCGTCCCATCTGTAATGGATACGGCATCCACCGCGACTAGTGTGGTGAAACCCCCGGTTGGGTCTGTCTCACAGCCCCCCATTCTTCGAAAAGCCTCTACTCGCCGCTTGTGACCTGAAATTCCTAATTAATTTCAAAACTCTAAATGGTTTAGACATTGAAGACCCTAGAAATTTCCCCAATTCCGATACATTGTTAACAGTTGCAAGATCTGGTCAGGGTGGCCAACAGATCTGGGACTTGGTGGATGAAGTGAACAATGCTTTTGGAATGTTTCCACCAATAGCTTTTTATAATTCTGCAAATTCAAAAAAAAAAAAATAAAAAAATAAATAAATAAAAAATAAAATAAATAGATAAATAAATAATAAATAAATAAATATATAAAAATAAAATAAAATAAATAAATAAATAAATAAAATAAGACAGTTTTGTTCTGGGAGTTTCACGCTTTAGTTCAAAAGATTTTATAGAGCATTAAAATGAACATCTCCCTTGGACAATTGCGGCCTGTCTCATGAAAGTATTTTCAATACCCCACCCCTTAACATTCTTGCTACAACCACCATAATATCTCAATGACTCTATGAAGTCCTAACTAGTTCCTATATGTCCTCACCCCATCAATGTTCAATGCAGCTTTTCTTTATAAGGAAACATTCAGCATTTATTGACAGAACAGCAAGTGTCACTCAAGTTATGCTTTTCTTCACTCAAGGGCCATTGGGGTAGGACGAAAGTGTAGTATCTGTTCTCATCTCTCCCAGTAAAGGTAATATTCGCAGTTTCCTTATAAGGAAACATTCGGCATTTATAGAACGATCATCCAATCCTATTGTCTGTTGAGATTTATAAAATCTTTCTATTGAAACATTTTCTCGTGTCCACTCTCTATTCATCGAGCTGGAAAATGTCTGAGAATCCTGCGAGAATATAATAGCACGAGTAGAACCATGGCTTGCGTATAAACCACAAATATTGAACCAACACAAATGTGCTAGAGCAGGTGTCTGCGACAGGGATTGCTTAACATTACACATACACACACACACACACACATATATATATATATATATATGATCGTTAGTCTGAGTTTGGATGTTTTTTTCAGTTGAAATATATTTATATATATGTAAATATATTTTCCGTTTATACGTTATTTTTGTTGATATAATTTATTTAAATAAACACTCTGTCTTTTTAATTGAACTATATTAATTACATTTGTCGAAGAAGCACATATTTTCTACATTTCTTGAACATTTTTCATTTCAGTTGATATATATATATATTTACCGTTTGTACGTTATGTTTATAGATATAATTTATTTAAGTAAACGCTTTGTTTTTTAATTAAATACTATTAATTACATTTGTTGGAGAAGCACATATTTTCTGCGACATTTCTCAAACATTCAAGCCGACAAAAATAAAATAATATTCGGAATTAATCCATTTAATATATATATATATATATATATATATATATATATATATATTTAAAGATATGGTTGTGGTACAAAATTTTATGATCGCCATGAAATGACAAAATTTTTATTACGACTCATGACGATAATAGATAAATAGTAAAACTGAAAAACGGTCTAACTAAATGGGTTCGAACCTCGCTCAACAGAGCTAAATCGAGGTTAATAAATAGATTTATCACTAAAGAGAGATGGACAATATGTATTGGAGGGGGATATTGCTTTGATGGTGTTATACCATAATACCTATTCTATTGTAATAGACTCTCCCACAGATAATAAGTAGTAGTAGCAGTGGCCAGTTGGGCTTAGTGGTGTTGAGCGAGTCAGTCGATATCGGACATTGAAGTACTAACCATCACAACTAGATTGCTGCGTCATTAACTCTTATTTCAAGTTTCTAAAGTTTTGTACGTCGAACCTAATTTAGGACGACTTATTGAAATACAAGCCTCCACTGCGAAAACTACTCAACAACACATTGGCGACGAGGGATTCGTTTCTCATACGGAGAAAGAAAAAAAAACTTTTCGTACGCCCTACAACAGATGGAAATTAGTTGGATGCCCTGTACGAAGTTCTTCTGTTTACACAGAGATGGCTTCAACGATAATATATAAATGGCCTCCAACATTTTCAAATGGTAATTCTGGTGGGACTTGCTAAGAATGATAAACGATTCCACACTGAAATTAGTGACACAATTATGGCTATTTATTAGTTGCTCTGTGATGGAAGACCCATACATATTGGTCAGAATGTCTGAAGGTGTGTACTTAAGATTGTGGATTTTCGTTGGAACGTGTTGCTTTATTTTGACATCCAACCTTTGAGTCGTTCTCCCTATGTAGTGCGAACAACAACTACATCTATATGAATAAATTAAAGAGCTATTATGATGTGGAGGAAGAACGTCCTTCTGCATAGATGGAAGAACTTGCTTGGCAGAAAAGACCACACAATATTGTTGGAATTCTATTGCTGTGGCGTCTGATATTTAGATTCGACATTAAAGACACCCGGCAATATAGATGACGGTGAAATTCTCCCCCGGAAATCTAGTCCGTGTAACATAGAACGATTGAGAAAAGAACTTATAGTCTTTTTAGGGATTATGATCTTTACATTACAACCGACACCAAACAAAAGTGATTAATTTTCTAGATGTAACATTAAACGTAGATAATGGTTACTATAAACTATGTATAAAAGAACTAAATAACTATAAATACTTTAGTAAAGATTCAAACCATCATCACAAAATTCTAGATAATTTGCATAATTCAGTACAGGTTAGATTATTTCCTAACTCTAGCAACAAAGAAATATTTAATAATGTTAAAGCTTTAGAACCCAGCGGTCATAAGTTAAACTTAAAGTATTTGCATAATGGTAAAGAGGATAAGATAAACCGAAACACCGGAAACACGTCATATGTTTTAACCACTGTTTAACCGTAATGTCCAAACTGCCGGAAAATTTTTCCTAAAATAAATCCATAAGTATTTTAACCATTTATCAGAATTAAAAAATATTTTGTTTACAAAATAATATCAAAATCGATATATCTATATCACTACAAAACATCATAATATTATGTAAACATCTTTTCAACAAAGACAACGTAAATCTTTCGAAAAATAAATGTAACTGTCGAAAAAAAATGATCTGTCCATTAAACTGTCAATGTATGACCCACAATGTTGTATATGAAGCGGGTATTCGTTTTGATAACGATAACGATGTTAAATTCTATTTTGGTTCCATCACTGTATGACTTTGGTGAATATTAAATAAAGAAACATTACTGCTATTTCTGGCATTTGAAAGATTCCGGCAACTCACCTTCAATTAAATGGAATATAATGGCAAGGGCTAACCCGTTTAATGGCAAGGGGAATAAATGCAACCAGTATATCTTTGAATAACCCAGATTTATTAAATAACAGAATAGAACTGATGATCAATGTGAAGTTGAAAAAATAATCTATTGTTTAATCATGTAGACCCACATTAATTTCTTTTTATGCCATCGAAAATAGTTTTTAGTGTAAAAATTTTTTATATTTTTTATTTATATTTTTATATTAACTTATTTATTTACTTAATATTTATTATATATTATGGGTTAATACTTATATTGTTTTTTATATATATTTATTATTATATATTTATTTTATTTTTTATAAATTTTTATGGTTTTTATTAGTTTTATAAGTTATATTTGCAATAAATTTATTTATATTTATTTATTCATTATTTATATTTATTTATTCATATATTTATATTTATTATTATATATTTTTTTTTTTTTACTAATGTTATATTAAATTAGATTAAGTTAGCTGAAACCATTATATAATTAATATTTAATAGTTGATAACTCACTCACCTTTTACTATATCAAATTTAATATATATATATATATATATATATATATATATATATATATATATATATATATTAAATAGTGTTTAACTACGTAAATATTTTCAAATTATATAGAGTAACGGTCGGTATACAATTATTTTTTGATTGAAGATTGCGTTTGAATGAAAAAACTACAGTCCTGAAACGGGGTATATTCATATATATTCATTAATATATGTAGTTTATATATATAATATCATGCACTGTTTGAATTAAAAACATTTTTTAATGTTTTCATATATATATATATATATATATATATATATATAGTTTTAACTAGAGAGCCAGACCAACCTACCAAAAGTTTCAACTAAGGGATCGTCAAAGCTGGCTAAATAGGTGAAAAGGAAAAGAATATTTATAGTCAATAAACGAAAAAAAACAAAAAAACAAAACAAAACAAAAAAAAAAAACGGGGAGGGTTGGGGAAAACATTTGCGTACTCATATCGGTTTTTTTTTCTTTGGGCTTTGGACGTGGATGCTAGACGATTATTTTCGGCTAACGTACATGTTCTTGGTTCTTTCTTTTTTTTTTATACATTTTTTTTCCCCTTTGGTATTGGTTTGATTATTCGCAAATCAAGACACCAAAGGTTTTTCGAGCGAGTGTAGTTTCGTATACATATAGGATTGCTACTACTACTATATATATATATATATATATATATATATATATATATATATATATATATATATATATAATTATTTATCTAAAAATATGATTCCAACTCGCGACATAAGAGGTCTCATGTTTCAAAACAAAGAGCCGAAAACTTCAATATAATTATTTGAATTAAATTGAGTTAAAGTAAGCTCTGTTCCATCTTCTAGCGAAATTTTTTTGGAATAACGTATTTCTGAAATTTACGTGCTTTAATAATTATTGAAATCAAAATTTCCATGGTAACAGCTAAGGCGAATTGTTTAAATTGGGTAGGCGTTCCAGTTCCTTCCTATTTTCTATATATTTTCACATATATATATATATATATATATATATATATATATATATATATATATATATGTGTGTGTGTGTGTGTGTGTGTGTGTGTGTGTGTGTGTGTTTTGTTATATGCAATTTATGCACGTCCACATTAACTGACCGATTTCGATGAAAGTGTATACACATATTGCAAATTTACCTAAGTAAATCCAGAGAAATGTTTCAATCTCCAAAACCGCCCCCCCACCACCACCAAACGGATTTGGCGGAAAAATCGATAAAACTGAAGGTGGGTATGCTTGCTTTTTAAAATCCAAGGCAAAGTTCCACGCGAAGAAAATTCTTACTGGACGAGCTGATGTTCTTTGCACTTAATGCAAAAACATAGCTCATGTTACGAGGTTTATATAGAGTGCTTGATAGTTTTCTTGCGTCATTTGCTTCACACAGAAAATTGCAAAAAAAAAAAAAAATGTGAAAAAATCGTGTTTTTCGTACTACTTAAAAATAAAAGCTTGAATAACTTCATTTTTTATCCGATTATATTTAAACATATCACAAAAAAAATCATGCCAGAAATGAAATAGTGTATCCTCGTTTCCCTGCGTATAGCGAAAAACTACGAAAAACTGTTCTAAAAGCCAGTTTTTCGGCCATAGCTCCCTGGATTTTCATCCGATGCCTTCCAAGTTTGCCATGTAAATTACACATGACACAAAATTTGTCTTGCATAAATGTTGAGTGGTGGAAATCTGCGAAAAACTAATTTCTTCATATAATTCCATCCTAAATTAGCATTCGAACAACCTTTTATGCAAAGATTACTTGAGAAGGATTACTGAAGCTTTAAAAAAGACAAGCTCCCGAAGATCCTCTTATCAACCCCAGCTTTACAGTAAAGGTGCGAAGAAGGAGGGGACTTTATGCGTTTGCACGTGCAGTTGCATCAAGCTCTGACGCTTCCTCCTTGTTTTTATTTGATTATTAGATTTGTGAACAATGCTATGCTATTTAAAAGATATCACGGTTATAGGAAATTTATTAAATATCTAAAACATTGAAACAATTTAACCCCGGGTAACGACCACACAAGGTTTTATCGATGGAATTATTAAGAATAATAAGAACATGCCTTAAAAAAATATGTGGTTGGAGTAGACAGAGGCTGTGGGTGTACATTGGGTGTGGTCATACCACTGCAAACATATGCACGTTTCTTTACCAACGCGTTTTGTCCTCTGGTGGACTTTATCAAGATAAATGTCAGGATTTTACATTTCGGCATGTGTTTATAAACAGCAGTAAAAATATCGTTAGGTTTTCAAATTTTTTCAATATAATTTTTGCCGTTCACTATATATATATATATATATATATATATATATATATATATATATATATATATGTGTGTGTGTGTATTTAGACAACATTTTCTCATTCATACATATTTTATTAAATAATATAGACAAGTGTTGTCTATTTATTTTATGTAAATTCTTTCATTAAACGAAGAAAGAAAATCACAATATTGATCCAATCTAAACTTTCGGCTTACATAAGCCATTATCAAAGATGACAATTACAGTACAAGATATTAAGCAATACACGGACAAGAATGTGATGATAGTCTGTTTCTGTTTACATGGAAGATTTCCAAGCAACGATAAACACGTGCATATAAAACGCTTAATCAGATGTTATAAAAAGAATTTACATAAAATAAATAGACAACACTTGTTTACTAAGTACTAAATAACGTATCAAATTTTTGTGTATTTTTTTTTTTTATGACAGACATTAATTTTGAAAATTTTGCAAAAATAGAAATCATTGTCGGATTTTAATGAAACTTTCAGAAACTATTCAGAAATAATGAAAATTATTATAAATATGTTATTTAGGTTTTAAAGTCATGATAAAAAAATATTTTTATATATATATTACCCCACCCGATAAATAATTTTATGAAAACTCTAGAAATTCAATTTTGGAGCACGCAAGTCTGTTATATTAGTTAAAAACACAAGGTCTTGAGGAAAGTAAATCATGTTTTGTTTTCTTAAAAATCCGACCTCGTCTACCTAAAAATCAGCTCTGAATTGTAACATACAAGACAATAAAACAAAGATATTATTTAATGTCAAATGCTTTTAGTTACTTTTAGTTGTTTTTATGAATATGCCTAATATTGTCTGGAGAGTAAGATCAGGGAAGCTCCCGTCCAGATGTGATAACAGTTCTTCATTTTTTGGCTTTATCTAGCTATTGTAAAGGGAGAGGATTTTGGAAGATAAATTGTTCACATATCAATAAGTATCTTATAATTTCTCATTACTCAAGTTCCATGACCATTTACAACAGAATTTCTCAACATTTTTACCCTTGTGAAAACCATTGAAATAGTTTTTATGTCTCAGGGAACTCTTGCATAACAATTATTATATACGATTATTAATATCGGTTCTATATTTTTTATCGTAATTCGAGTAGTAAAAATAATGTAAATGGCGTAGCTACTCGAATCCGAGAATGCCCGTCTACTAGGGCGACTAGCTAATCCTCATTGTAGACGCTCGCTCAATCACATTTGTGTTTGTCCAACACCCACAGAGAGTATACCTGTGGTATATATTTCAACTATTCTGAGCGGACCTTACTTACAGTTTCTGGGAGAGAGCGCGTTATTTAGCATGATCAATAGAAAGAAAGTTGGTTCGCCGTGTCGTGCTAGACAATTTTTCTCTCCTGAATCTATCTTACGAATCTATAAGTCAACCATTCGTTCATGCTTTGAATATATGCATTTATATTAATCTGTTTTAATAGGTAGCAGGTTTAAAAATGATCTAAAGTCTGTTGTTAAAATCAGACAAGAAATGGCTTGTTAATTTCAACGCCTCCAAAACGAAACTACAATGTTTTTAATCGTCCGAGAGAACCATTTTTACCTTCCTGCATCATGGCTGATGCTAACCCCCAAGCGAGAGACTGATTGCGTCTTTTCCGCTGATATAAAGTGGAAAGATTATATTAAATCAATTGCTTGGTTTGCTGCTAAGAAAGGTGGTTCCTCGTGTAGTGCTAGACATTTTTTCTCTCCAGAATTTGTCTTACATATCTATAAGTCTACCATTCGTCCATGCTTAATATATTGCTGCTACGTCTGGCCTGATGCTCCTGCTATACATTTTAGAACACCAGATGAAGATTTCCAACAAGTAGGAAATCAACAACAACAACCTTCCTGGTGTCATCAGTTCCCAACACGGTATCTAAGCTGATGACACAACAATTTACTCCTGTCTTAATAGTAAGTCTGATAGCTGATCTCAAAAGTGAGCTTAAATTTGTTGTTAACTGGGGCAAACAATGACTTATTAATCAACACGTCCAAAACGAAACCGATCTCTATTAATCGTCTTATAGAACCTTTTTAACCTTCTATCAGTATGACTGATACTAACCTCCAGGAGAGTGACTCATTGTGCTTTCTCAGACTAGCGTTTTCCGATGACGAAGTGGAAAGATTATACTGAATCAATTGCTAGGTCTGCCGCTAAGAAAGTTGGTTCCTCGTGTCGTGCTAGACAATTTTTCTCTCCAGAATTTATCTTACATATCTATAAGTCTACCACTCGTCCATACTTAGAATATTGCTGCCACATCTGGCCTGGTGCTCCTGTTATATATCTGGAGATTATTGATAAAATCCAAAGATGATTCTGCAATGTTATCTGTTCTAACCTGATATATCAGCTTCAGTCACTCTCCCACCACTTATCGTATATTTCCTGTGTCTTTTCTATAAATACTGTTATGGTAATTTTTATAGTGAACTTACTACTAGTTGTTATTTTTATTCCCCCACAAACAAATTGTACATATGGGAACTAGTTAGGACTTCATAGAGACTCTGAGGTATTATGGTGGCTGTAGTAATAATGCTAATTAAGAATGTGTTGTTTTGGTGTAAGGAATACTGTGATATGTTTGGGTCAGTAATCGTGGCGAGTTAAGTAAGATAAGACAGATTGAAGATCAGCCTTCCCAATACCCCACATCGCCTTGTGCTATATTTTTGTATTTTTCAAAATAGGTATTATTTATCACTATGGAATCTAGATTTTATGAATTTAAGCGCGCAGTACTAGATTGGCGGAAAGGTTTCATCATTTAACAGTTGAAATTGCTACGATTTTTCTATAGTACATCATATCAATGCAGCTTCGGATTTCAGGGTCACATTTTTTGATTCCAGCTCTATCCTTGAACCTAGGTCTTTCCTAAATTTCATGAACGATGTTCCTGGTGTCATCATTTCTCAACCCGGTATGTATTGCTCATGACACAACCATTTACTCCTGTTTTAATAGTAAATCTGATCCTTTCGATAAGGTCAAATTGCCAACTGATCTAAAAAATGATCTAAATTCTGTTGTTAACTGGGGCAAGCAATGGCTTGTTAATTTCAACGCCTCCAAAACGAAACTACATACTTTTTATCGTCTTAGAGAAGCCTTTTTACCTTCTTTCATCATGGCTGATGCTAACCCCCAGGCGAATGACTCATTGCGCCTTTTCCGCTGTTATGAAGTGGAAAGATAATATTGAATCAATTGTTAAGTCTGCTGCTAAGAAAGTTGGTTCCCCGTGTCGTGCTAGACAATTTTTGTCTCCACAATTTATCTTACATATCTATAAATCTACGAATCGTCCATGCTTAAAATGCTACTGACACATCTGGCCTGGTGCTCCTGCTTGTGAACACACTTTTGACTTCTTGCTTCCATGTCAAGTGTGGTCTTCAAAAATTTAAATCCAATGTCAGTCGTTATTTCTGTCTTAATTCATGTGCTTTTATTGTTCTTTTCCTTAATACTGTTTTTTTTCTTCTCATATTCTCTGACACTCAATAAGCTCTTGTGTCCTAGTGGCTTTATTGCCTTGCTTACTGTACTGTACTGATGCGGCATTCATCCTGGGCGGATTGAGCCAGCTTCTTCCTGTTATGAGAAGAAGATTCTTGGGATAAATTACAGAAGTAGGGTACCCAGGCCTACTCGAATAACGTTCTTGCTTGCCGCGGGATTCCCACAGACGCAGAGACAGGAACGACCAGAAGCCGCAGGTTACCGATGCAGACGCTCCTTGGATTTTCACCAGAGCCCTTGTTAGCCGGCGTGTGTGTCAGACCTGTCCGCCTTGGGTGGCCCTACCAGGAACGAAGTTCCGGGCGGCATAGCTCTGACACTACCGTTTACACCCCCCACCGACTGTGAGGTAAGGGTTGGACTTTGGGGGCTTACAGTACCAGGTGTTCCCAAGCGGTCCCCCATCTAAGTACTGACCTGGCTCTACGATGCTTAACTTCGGTGATCGAACGAGAACTGGTGTTTCAGCGTGATTTGACCGTAAGCTTGGGGTGGAATGATTAAAAAAAATTAAGCTACTGTATTTGTTTGATTTTAGCGTATCGAATTCATTGTTCGCATTTTGGGATTACTCTTTGAAAAGTGCCCATATCTAAAAGAGAATGAAATATTTGAAGGGAAGATGTTATTCGTTTTCCAAGAAGTGGTAAGCTCGGTGAAATTTAGCAGAATACGGATTTTTTGAAATTGCTACGATTTTTCTATAGTACCTCATATCAATGCAGCTTCGGATTTCAGGGTCACACTTTTCGTTTCCAGCTCTATCCTTGAACCTAGGTCTTTCCTAAATTTCATGAACGATGTTCCTGGTGTCATCATTTCTCAACCTGGTATGCATTGCTCATGACACAACCATTTACTCCTGTTTTAATAGTAAGTCTGATCCTTTCGATAAGGTCAAATTACCAACTGATCTAAAAAAATGATCTAAATTCTGTTGTTAACTGGGGCAAGCAATGGCTTGTTAATTTCAACGCCTCCAAAACGAAACTACAAGCTTTCATTTCGTTCTTTTTCTTAATACCATTTCTTTTGAGTGAAAGAATAGCTTCCGAAAATCATCTGATTAAAATGCGCCAAAGAACGCTGAAGTCATTGTCATTTTAAAATAAAAACGTCTTCGTTATTATTTTCCTTTCAAAAGGTTGTGTTAAAAGACTTAGGGTTTATTAAAAAGCCAACAAAATGGCAACTCTCCTGTGGACGCTATTTTCAATTTAATAGAACCATTGCTCTGCTGTAGAACGAATTAATGTTTTTTTTTTCACTGAGTTACAAAATTAAAATTATTTATCTTAACGAGCCGATATCGAATCAGAAAGCGGGAAGATTTCGAAGCGCCTGAGGACTGGGTTTTATTGATGGATTAAAGCAGATTTCACACCATTTGCTTGCCTCGAACTACGACAATGTTTGGCATTCACAATCTGCTGTGGCTAGAGAATCTAAAATACACAAATTATATTGGCAGCATGAGAGGAAAAATCTGTCATAGCAAAACAATTTAATAAATGAGGTCAATTGTTCAATAGAATTTAATTACATTAGTTTAAGTAATAAAAGAAAAAAGAGATTGGAGAAGAAAGAAGGAAAGAAAGAAAGAAAAAAAGAAAGAAAGGAAAAAGAAAGAAAAAAGAAATGAAGAAATATGAAGAAAAGAAACAAAGAAAGAGAATGAAAGCAGAAAAAGAAAGAAAGTAATTAAAAAAAGAAAGAAAAAATGAAGAAAAGAAAGAAAGTAACGTAGCGAAATGAAGAACGACAGGAAGGAAGGAAGGAAGGAAGGAAGGAAGAAAGAAAGAAAGAAAGAAAGAAAGAAACAAACAAACAAACAAACAAACAAACAAATAAAGGAAGGGGGCAAACAACGAAATTGTTGAAGCTTAAATAAGCATGGAATAATACAACACAAAATGTACGTTAACAAAATGTATTGAAACAAAGAATAGGTACACAATATTTACAGTTAGTTTGGTATATTCTTGGGAAGACTGTTCCTGCATAATGGGTTGACTAAATCGCAGTCGGGCAGAGTCTCTGGATTCAATTTCTTAATCTCTACTATCTTCCCCGTCTTCCGGTACCAACCCATATTTATATGGTCGGTAGTCCGCTTATGTAAATTAGGTGTATCATACACAACAGAAATAAATATAGAAATATAAAGAAACGAAATCAAAAAAGTTAATGAAAGCAGAAAAAGAAAGAAAAAAGAAGAAAATGAAAGAAAAGGAGGGAAAGAAAGAAGGAAAGGGGAGCGGACAAAGAAAGAAATGTAGAAATATAAAGAAAAGAAATAAAGAAATAAAGAAATAAAGAAAGAAAGAAAGACATTTAAAAAAGATGAAGAAAAGAAAGAAAGAAATGTAGGGAAAGAAAGAAAGAAAGAAAGAAAGAAAGAAAGAAAGAAAGAAAGACATTTAAAAAGATGAAGAAAAGAAAGAAAGAAATGTAGGGAAAGAAAGAAAGAAAGAAAGAAAAGAAAGAAAAGAAAGAAAGAAAAAGAAAGAAAGAAAGAAAGAAAGAAAGATGAAAGGGGAGCAGACAAAGTAAGAAATGTAGAAATATAAAGAAAAGAAATAAAGAGAATAAAGAAAAATAGGGAAAGAAAGAAAGAAAGAAAGAAAAAAGAAAGAAAGAAAAAAGAAAGAAAGACATTTAAAAAAGATGAAGAAAAGAAGGAAAGAAAAAAGAAAGAAAGAGAGAAGGAGAGAAAGAAAGAGAGAAAGAAAGCGAGAAAGAAAGAAAGAAAGAAAGAAAGAAAGAAAGAAAGAAAGAAAGGGGAGCAGACAAAGTAGGAAATGTAGAAATATAAAGAAAAAAAAATAAAGAAAGATAATGAGAGCAGGAAAAGAACGAAAGCAGTGAAAAAAACTGAAGAAAAGAAAGAAGGAAATGCAGAGAAAAAAAAGAAGAAAGAAAGGAAGAAGGAAGAAAGCAAGCAAAGTACGCAAAGAAAGAAAAAAAAAGAGAAAGATAGGAAAACAGACAAAGAAAGAAATGCAAACATATAAAGAAAAGAAACAATGAAAGATAAACTAAAGAAGAAAAATAAAGAACGAAAGCAGTGTAAGAAAGAAAGCAAAGAAAGAAAACGTGAACGAAAAGAAAATAAAATAGAAAAGAAAGAAAATATAAAAGATAATGAAAGAAAGGAGTAAAAGAAAAGCCTATGAAAGAAATAGAAATGGAAGAAAGGAAAGTAAGTAAAGAAAGAAAGAAATATAAAAAAATAAAAAAAAAAATTAAAAAAGAAAGAGAAAAAAAAAAAAAAAAAGAAAAGAAAAGTGGGAAAGAAAGAAAAAAGAAAAAAAAAAGTATGAAAGAAAAAAGAAAGATAACGACAAAAGAAAAGAAAGAACGAATGGCGGACAGAAAGAAAGGAAAAGGAATTAATGCATTTGAAAGAAAGAAAGGAAGAAAGAAAAAAGAAAAGAAAGAAAAGAAAGAAAGAAAGAAAACAAAAGAATGAAAACTGTCACTCAAATCGACACCATTTAAAATATAGTTGAAAGAAAGAAAGAAAGGAAGAAAGAAAGAAAGAAAAAAGAATAGAAAGAAAGAAAACAAAAGAATGAAAACTCTCACTCAAATCGACACCATTTAAAATATATTTGAAAGAAAGAAAGAAAGAAAAAATATAGAAAGAAAGAAAGAAAACAAAAGAATGAAAAACTCTTTCATGTCAAAGAAAGAAAAAATTTGAAGAAAAGAAAGAAAAGAAAAAAAAAAAAGAAAGAAAAAAAAAAATAAACTATAATGAAAGAAAGAAAATCCAATAAATTTGAAAAAAGAAAGAAAGAAAAGAAGAAAAGAATGAAAACTGTCACTCAAATCTACACCAAATTTAAAAATATATTTGAAAGAAAAGAAAGAAAGAAAAAAAGAAAAAGAATAGAAAGAAAAAAGAAACAAAAAATGAAAATTGTCAAATTCGACAAAATTTAAAATTAATACATTTGAAAGAAAAGAAAGAAAAGAAAGAAGAAAAAAATGAAAGAATGAAAACCAAAAAATGAAAATTTAAAAAATATTTGAAAGAAAGAAAGAAAGAAAAAAAGAAAGAAAAAAAATAAAA
This sequence comes from Acanthosepion pharaonis, assembly GCA_903632075.3. Lineage (NCBI taxonomy): Eukaryota > Metazoa > Mollusca > Cephalopoda > Sepiida > Sepiidae > Acanthosepion > Acanthosepion pharaonis. The sequence goes on along the minus strand of CAHIKZ030001895.1, from coordinate 453 downwards.
AGAAAAAAGACAAAGAAAAAGAATGAAAATTGTCACCAAATCGAAAAACATTTAAAAATTAAAGAAAGAAAGAAAGAAAGAAAAAAAAAAGAAAAAGAAAAGAATGAAAACTGTCAAGAAATCTACATCATTTAAAATATATTTGAAAGAAAACAAAGAAAGAAAAAAGAAAAAATTGAAAGAAAAAAAAAAAAGAAACTGTAGAAAAAATCTACAAATTTAAATCTAATACATTTGAAAGAAAGAAAGAAAAAAAGAAAAGAAAGAAAAAAAAAAAAAGAAAAGAATGAAAACTGTCACTCAAATCTACACCATTTAAAATATATTTGAAAGCAAGAAAGAAAGAAAGAAAGAAAGAAAGAAAGAAAAAAGAATAGAAAGAAAGAAAACAAAAGAATGAAAACTGCCACTCAAATCGACCCCGTTTAAAATATATTTGAAAGCAAGAAAGAA
>CAHIKZ030001894.1:582500-636643 GCA_903632075.3 Acanthosepion pharaonis | reverse complement strand
ACATGTATATAATGTATAATAAAAAAATAATGGTATACAAAATGTATGCTATATTTATCGGTTAATGTACTTAATGCCAGAGATAGATTGTATGTAAATATAAAAATAAACATTGAGGTTAAGAATAACAATCGGCAACAAATAATAAATTAATCAATAATAAATAATGAGTAAAAAAAAATTAATCAACACTATGAAATAGATACAAAACTGCATCCGGGTGCACAATTATCTCTACTCAAGAGCCTTAGAATAATTTGAAACATAACTATTACGATCCGTCCAATGACCGTTAGAATAATACAATAGACCTAACCATAATACACCATTGAGGCATATATATAAATAGTCGAGTCATTACACATGGCCTGAAGATTGCGTTTATGCATGAAACAGACTAATATAAATAGTTATACTCGTTTGGAAAAACCTTAGGTATTTTGGCTTGTAATTGAACAAACCAATGCCCATGGAAAATAAGTGATAAAAAAGAAAGAACTAAGAACATGAAATTGAGGCGAAAACAATCGTCCAGTATCCCAGGACAGAGTCCAAAGAAGAAAAAAAACTCCAAAACGAGTAAAGCAAAAGTAACTATGTAAAGTGCTCAATACACTAAGTTAGAGCAAACCTAAATATGAACCTAAAAGTTAAGAATAATATTTACCCTTGGTTTTCACCTACACCGAGATCGTCATTTTTTACCCTGACGATCCGTATATATAAACCCAGGTATATTTATATATATATATATATATTCTATATATATATATATGAAGTCTACAAATTGAAGTTAACAGAGAGAGACGACAGATTGCGTCTAAAATTAAACAGCCTGTCGCCTCTAAGTGTTGAAAGAATGTTCACTTTAATAACACAATGATCGCTCTATCTCTGATATTGAGCACTTTATCCCATAAATATAGCACACCTTAAGAGTATATTTCTTTATATATACTATTAACTAATAATGATATAGTGTAATAATAAATATGGAGTAATGATGATATAGTGCACTAATATATACTATCGGAACCCGTAGAATTGCCACGGAACGACTAATAGAATGTTGAGTAAACAATAAACTTTTTTTAGAACGCATTGAAGAAGGAGTAATTAAAATCTCTACATATATAATAGAATGAAATACTTAGGCAGCAAATAGTAAAATTGCGTATATTTGTACCGGTATATTTACAAATACATAATACATATTAAATCTATCCTTTTTTAACATACAATACTCATAGGCTGGGAAAATAAACAACACATAGAGATACTTGGGAGTGTCCACCATGTATGCAAAGATTGCCAATGCCAATCAGTGCGTGGTACTCCCCCCTCCCAACATATGAATACACAAAATAATAGTCCTATATATGTACAAAACTATGTAATACATGCCACATATAAATAGTTTCCGCTTTTAAAAGATATGCCTTACATATATATATATATATATATATATATATATATATCTTATGCATTGTTACATTAGAACATGCACATATCCACTACAAAATTGTTGTAACACCATAATTCCCCACCTGATGAGACGTCTAAAAAAGATTTCCCTTTTTTTGCCGTTGAAACAAAAATGTACAATTTCGTAGTGGATATGTGCATGTTCAAATGTAACAGTGCATAAGATAAAAAAAATATTTAGGCTCTACTCTGTGTATTGAGCACTATTTTTAGATTAATGTTTTGAACGCTGTAATCCTACTGTTCGTTCTCCTACAATTTGATAAATATATATTGTGTGTGTATACATATAAACCAATGATACGTACCTAATGTAATCAAGGGTCTCCAGAATTTATGAAAACACTCCATTCCTTGAAGTCAGCATCACTCGGCAGACAATGTTCTTAGTAACAGTTCGCCCTCTTCTCTTTCCTTGCCTGTCTGTATCCATCACCTTAACCCTTACATCTGAGATTTTGTGAGCTTCTAGAGTATGCCACATACAATTTCCTCGTGAATGACACTGGCTGAGGTAAGAACAATCCCACCTCCTCAAATGTCTGCCCCTGTGACTTGTTAATAGTCATGGCCATTTGACAAACGGGCATTCCAGAATGAATGGCAATTTAGTCGCTTGGCGCCAGCTTTATTCTGGGGATGAGAACAAGTCCGCCTAGTGAGCCGCTAATCAAGGATGCCTCAATTGATTGTTGATTCACGGCCACCACTGCACTTTATAAAACGTTATAAAAAAACGTTTACAGTGTAACCCGGATATAAGAGATTTTCTCTGGTCCCAAATTAGAGCCCGTGTTAATGTATATAAAATAGACCAAACCCGGATATAAGAGAAACCCGGATATAAGAGACTTCTTCTCCGGTCCCGACAATTTTCTTATATCCGGGTTACACTATATATATATGTTCATATATATATTCATATAGATATACAGTGTAACCCGGATATAAGAGAAACCCGGGTATAAGAGAGATTTTCTCTGGTCCCAAATTAGAACCTGTGTTAATGTATATAAAATAGACCAAACCGGATATAAGAGAGAATAATTTATAAGAGACTTCTTCTCCGGTCCCAAAATAAATATGTATCCAAGAGGTTACATGTATAATAAATAAAATGAATAATTTTTTTTTTACATTTATTTCTTTATAAATTGGTAAATGATAAATATTGCATTGCATTAGTTTTAATTATATTACTTTTTAGAATGTTGTATATATAAAATTATTCTTGTAAATAAACAATCTAATAAATAAATAGTGTTTAATATTTTTGTTGTAAATTCTCAAGAACAAAAACTGTATAAATTCACTTTCATCATATGTTTAGGTTTTATTCCAATTCTAATCATCAAAAAATTTTTAAGTGAATGTAATTAAAATAATATTGATGTCATTGGAAAAAACTGTCCTTTTCACAATCCGTTTTTCTTTCTTTTCTTTTTTTCTTTTTTTTTTTCTTTTTTTTTTTGCGGACACAATGGTCCATGTTTGCCGATTTTACATTATCTATGTCTCTGAAAGTGAATTTTGAGACACGAGTTTAATGAGAACAACACATTTTCCATTTACAACAAAGCTTCTAAATAAATATTCCGTTTCTTTCCTTTTGACATCCTAATTTATGTGGTACTACTTTTCCGGACGAAGCAAAATGTTCAGTGCCATTGTAGACAATTCCGATCTTATTCTGAATCTCTTATCCAGTGTAGACAAACACTTCAGCTAATATTTTGTAGAGGACCGTGGCTTTACGTGTTGTTAAATTAGGAACCCGTGCTGTTTATTCCTACTAGAAGAAGGTCTAACTACAAGAACATGGCGGACTCAAGTTGAGTCCAACCAAAGATGTAAAGAAAACAAACAAGGCCGATATATATACGTCAACAAATATATGTATTAAACAGCAAATTTACAAGTGACAAAGACATCAACATTTGTGTTTGTGTGTGAACATAGAGTTTGTATATTGGTGAAAGTTCGTACGTACGTGTGTGTGTGTGTGTGTGTGCGTGTGTGTGTTTAATGGCGTTTTCCCACAAGTAGGCAAAAACGCGAATCTCTGTGAAAGATCACATTTTTAAATGTGTCCGCTGAAATGCACAGTTTAAAAAAGAGAACGAGGCAATAAGTCGCCCAGTATTTATAGTGTAGTGACCCCTAGTGAACAATTAGGGAATTAAGGAGGAGTTAACTCCGACAATGTAATAATAATAACATATTGACACAGCCATCGGTCTTCCGCAGTTAAGATTATACATTGTAGATTCTATAATCATGTTGATGGCTGCATAGGTTATTTTTCCCCAGAGCTACATATGGTTTCCGATTCAGAGTTAACCTTCTCCTAGACTGGTTGCCAACCCAGGCTGAAGTGTTCTTGTGATGTTGATCCCCATGTCCATGCTGGCTATATCTGTAACGAGCAACGAGGAAATTTTAATGAGGACAAAAAGGACAATTATGATTAGGTTCAGAAAGAGTTAGAATTTCTGAGGCACATAAAGAGGAAAGAAGATCGGGAGAATTTGACACTCACAGGACAGTCTGGTCTGTTATCTGACACATAGCTGGAAGGAGGGGTGAAATCATAGCTGCCCAGGGGTAAGTGAAAGTAACGAACTCGGCTGAAATATTTCTCATTCCAAGCCACAATATAAACTCAACTTATATATATATATATATATATATATTGTGGACACTAATGTCAACACTAAACGGTGACAGTCTTTTTCATGCTTCAACTCAATCTTCAGACTATTGCCGCTTGATATTGATGTCAGTGTTCACTTTTCTATTTATATACGCTCTATATCTGATATTAAGCACTTTTACCCATAAATATAGGATTCCTTAAAATTATATTTGTATCATATATACAGTGCAACCTCGGTTCACGAACGTCTCACATGTCGAACAAATTAGTAAATAATATCATATAGTGATGTCAAAGATAGTAGCGAAAAATTCTGACAGTCAATGGTATATTGAGAGAAAAAATACTTAAGGCAAGCAGTCTTTGCAACAAAGTGCTCAATATCAAGGATATAGTATTAATAGGATTAATGTAAGTAAAAATTTGTCTCTTAGCTGATTGGCGTTATCTTCAACATCCGACTCCAGAGTTTCGTAGACAGACCTGTCCGTCCACTCTTCAGAACAAATTACTGCTTGTATTTTTCTATTTTTTTTCCTTTTTATACACTTATCTTTGGTATAATGTATAAAAAGGAAAAACATCGAAAATATAAACAGTAAATTGCTGATACACGCTGAAGAGTTGACTGGAAAGCAAAAGAATTCCACAAGTGAGAAGTGCGATGGAAGAAAATTCAGTTTTTGTCTAAAAATAACAGAAAATCAGCAACACTTGAGATAGGTATTCCTTTATTGCCGTTCGAACTTCGAAAGGAAAGAGAAAATTGATTTACATGAATTGTTATTCTGCCTTGATTATTCTGAGGTGTAATTTTGTGCAAGGCCTAATATGTATTTTAGATGTAAAAGTTTGATAGGTTCGATAAGCTCAAATTGGGAGATGATCTGAAAAATGATCTACTTTCTGTTCTTAACTGGGGCAAGCAATGGCTTGTCAATTTTAACGCCTGCAAAACGAAGCTACTCTCTCTTAATCGTTTGAGGGAACACTTTTTTAACTTCCACCTGCATGGCTGATGCTAACCCCCAGCAGTGTGATTCATTGCGTCTTCTCAGACTAACGTTTTCCGCTGACATGAAGTAAAAAGATTATATTGAATCAGTTGCTAGTTCTGTTGCTAAGAAAATTGGTTCACTGTGTCGTAAGTCTGCCATTCGTTCTTGCTTTGAATACTGCTGCCACATATGGTCTGGTGCTCCTGCTATATATTTAGAGATTGTTAATGAAATCCAAAAAAGAATCTGCAATGTTATTATTCCTGGTCTGGCATCTCGGCTTCACTCACTTTCCTATCGCCGTAATGTAGCCTCCATGTGCTTCTTTTTCTATAAATATTTTCATTGTAATTTTTTTATGCATTTTCCTCTTTGGTACGCAGACTTTGTGCATATGAGCGCAGTACTAGATTGGCGGCAAGGTCTCATCATTTTGCAGTTGAAATGACTAGATGTAACTGGAAGTTCTATGTTAACAGTTTCTATCGCACTTTTCGCTTGTGGAACTCTCTTCCGGCTTCTCAGTCAACTTTGATCTTCAAAAAATCAAATGCAATATCAATCGTTATATTCTGTTTTAATTCTTTTTCTTTTGCTACTCTCAATCCTTAAGTGTTTTTACTTTTTCATATTCTCAAACACTCAGTAACAACTTGCGTCTTAGTGGCTTTATTGCCTCACTTGTGGTAGAATGAGTAAAAAAACAGTTTATTTTTTATTTTTTTTATTTTCAAATGTCACTTTGATTAATCCAAGTGACATTTAAGTCTTGTCTTTTTTTCGTTATTGCCTCAAAAAGATTTTTTTTTTTTACTACATAAATAGACTGGTCCACTCGTAAAATTAGGGAACATGTTTTGCTTACTAACTTTTATAGATTATTATTCATTCGATATTCCTCTAACAACGATATTGGGCAGAATAGAAAAATATTGATTTTTTTTTCTAGATTTGGTGGGGGTTCCTGTTTATAATATAAAAAAAAAAAGTATAAAATCAATCCTTGACTTTTTACAATTATCTGGACTTTGCTGTTGTTTACAAGTGTAAAGCATCGAGCCTGAGAAATATCAGGTGTTGTAAGCGTCGATGTGCGGGTGGTGTAATGGATAATTGCTCGGAATTGTTCATCGGAGACCCGAGTTCCAATTTCGGTTGGTTTCGTTATATCCATTTTCGCACAAATACCCATTGAGAAAGGTATGAATCCACCTCTTCTCTCCCCAGCTATAGGTTAATTATTAATACTTGTATCACTAAACCATTATTATATAAACATTATTCTATAAATGATAAGAACATTCATTATTAATACTTGTATCACTAAACTAACATTATCGCCAAAAAATTTCTTACAATATAAAAAATATTTTCTGGCTTTAAATAATCTGCAAGGGGTTAAGTCGTAGAAAACTAATCAATAATAGATAACACCATGTAAGACGAGTTTTGTCCTTGGGTAGCAATTGTTTTGCTTACCCTTAAAAAGTATGAAAAATGGTTAATATTTTCTTGAAAATTTGCTTTTGTGGCCAGGATATTTCTGAAATTGATCACATTCACTAGTTTCCCCAATGTGAATAGGTAATTCTCGTTCAAGCAAAGTAGGAACAAAAAGACATGATTCAAAAGTAGCATTTATTTATTCTAGGATTACACAAGAACAGTCTCGTTCACGCCAATTAGGAACAAAAAGACATAATTCAAAAGTAACATGTATTTATTCTAGGATTATGCGAGATCAAAAAAATTTAGAAGTGAGCAGCTTACTCTTATACTCCAAATTACTTTCACGAATTACCACATCCGCCCCCCCCCGCCCAATATAGTCTCCCATCGTGTATTTGTTATACAATCCTTCGTAGTGGTATTCAAAGTCCAGTGTATCCTGGTGGAAGCGTTCACCTTTTACTCCTGTTTGTACACCCCACATATTATCTTTGAATTTATCAAAATGAGTGTCAAGGATATGGACTTTGTGGAACATCCTGCCTCCTATTTTGCCGTAGTTCTTCACCAGGGTCTCTTGATGCCATCTGTGTAGAATGCATTTATCAACAACTTGTCTGCACTTGGACAACTAGGAATAAACAAGATATATTCTTGCTGATTACAAAACCACAAAAGAAAAGGATGGGGAAGGCTTGTCTTTAATCTGTCCTATCCTTAACCACAATCACTAACCCAAACTTCAAAATTCCTTACACCAAAACAACACATTCTTACTTACCATTTTTACTACAGTCACCGTAATACCTCAGTGTCTCTATGAAGTTTTAACAAGTCTCTATATGTACAATTTGTCTGTAGGGCGTGGGGAATAAAATAACAATTTTTTTTTAAAATTATGCCTCAATGCGTATTTCCAATGAATAATCGCTATATATAAGAAACAAAACATAATATTATTAGTAATAAAGCTCTCCCCAATCCTTAATTGTGACAAAAATACCAGCTAACTGGACGAAATAATGTGGGGTTAAAACTGAAAACAATCATTCGGCTAAATACTTACTCAAGCATACACTCATCCAGACATAATAACAAATACGAAATGCAGACTTGAAATACGAAAGGAGTCCGCATCCACCAGAGAACTGATATCTCTGTCACCCAGTGGGGGAGAGGGAATTTATCTAAAGAAAGTGAGGACAAAAATAAAAGAGGGCAATGAACATACATCCCCTAACTAAGTTAACTTAACGGAAGAAACTAAAGAAAAGCAAAATACATTATTTGGGGTTTGGATTGCCAATACCCCATCCTGAATAATCAATATCCTTGTGCCTAACCGGCATCAAAATGCCACTCCAAGTCAGCTCTTTCACTCGACACAGACGTGAAAAGAGTCGCCGACCTTACACCAAATTCTGATGGAGTGAGCCGCCGCCTTTTCGTCATAATCTTTACTTTAAGCTTGTGCTTAAAGAACAAGATCGGTTGGGAAGATTTCCTTGTCTCGTCTTCCATATCGCGACTGGCATATACCTAGTAAGCTGAAGAACACAGTGTTCAGCTTTAGTCAACAACGGTTCCACATTGCTACATACACAACTGGTCTGGAGATTGAAAGAAGAATCTTTTGCCCATGAAGTTCCCTTCTCGACTGTGGCTGGGGTCCTTCTCCTTTACCAAGCCACTGTCTACGACGCTTAACATTTCGATAAAAGATCCATTTTTCGTCACCAGTCACTATCCAAAAAAGGTGAAACAAGTTGGCGAGAATGGAGAGAAGAACAGATGCCAACTCGGGATATGAGATTGTTTTCAGACAATTCATGAGGCACCCATTTTCCAAGTTTAGGAACTTTTCCAAGTTGTTGAAGATGACGATGAACAGTTGTATGGTTTGAACTGCGAACCACTGCCAATTCCTCAACTGATAAAGCAGGATTTTCTTCAAGGGCTGCTTCAAGAAGCTTTCCATGAAACTCAACTGGACGTCCGGTTCGATCTTCATCTTCAAGAGTGAAATCTCCACCTCTGAATTTTACAAACCATCTTCTGCAAGTTCTTTCATTCACACATTCCTCTCCATAAACTGAGTGAATGTTTCTAGCCGCTTCGGCTGCTGAGTTTCCTTTCTTGAACTCATAAAGCATTATGTGGCTCAAATGATTTTTGCGTACTTCCATGTTAGCAGGGTTTAATCAAACAAAATTTAATTTTGTTCTCTGAAATAAAATTTGATCAGTTTAAATGCATCTGAACATAAAAATAATGTTCAGCTCTATTAGACATTATAAAATACTCTTTAAATTTCGTTCATTTTAACAAAAAGTTAAAATTCGGACAGAACTTATGGGATGACCTGATAGATCCGGCGGTGGTGGGGGGCTTTGCGTACTCTTAGTCATTGGGTGCATAAACCCCATTGAGACGATGTGGAGCAGTCCAATTTTTTTTTTTTTTTTTTTTTTTTTTTTCGCGGAATGAACCATTTTTTTCGTCATCTCGTCGGGTAGTCTTAGCGGGGGATTGGAATGCCGTCCTTGACCCCTATTTAGATCGTATAGGAGAAAGTACTAACAACCCCAACGTACTAGCTGAAATCTTTTTTCAGCTGTTCTGGTCGAACTCTCTGCCTCCGAGCAGAGAGGATTCCCAGACGAGGCTGTACCGAAGGACAGTCTCGTCTCAGGAATCAGCTACCCGACCCCGTTATATACGGGTTCTACGGGAATTTTTTTCTTTGACTATCAGCAAGTTTAATCTTCTCGATAAGTACTGTAATGTGCACTCCCGGTAGGTAGTGTGGACTTTGACTAATAGGGGTAGCTTGGTTGCGGTGGTGCGTTCTAGCTAAATCGACGTCGTTAACCGAGTCTACGTAGGACTCTTAGATTGTCCAAGTTTCCATTCAATAGCTTACACGGATCATAGACTCGTCCGGTTTCGTGTAAACTTAGCTAAGCCTAAAGTTAGGATGGCTGGCTGCTGAAAATTGAACGCATCGTTATTTGGTGTGAGAGATTTCTAGAAAGAGCGGCTACTAATGCTACAGCGGGAATTGGTGGGCGGCTGTGATTGGGAATGATTGGGTCCAAAAGTCTTGTCACCCTAACCCTCTCTTCTAAACTCGAGGAGCTCGTGTCAGCCACCTGAAATAGAAAATTATATTCTGTAGGGATGACAAGACTTTTGGACCACTCTTCAGAGAAAGTTTTAAACAAAATTATAGCAAGTGAAAAAAAACAGAAGGTTGAACAATGAAAAACAATTAAAACGGGAAAACGTGTAACAATAACTTATAAAAGTTCGCCGAAGAAACAAAGAAGAAAAATTAAAAAGTACAAACACAGAAACAGGGTTAAAAACAATAAATAAAAAAAAAACAAAGAATAGATTAAAGTGCAACAATAAAAATAATAAAAGTTCGGCTTACAGCCGAGGAGCGAAAAATAAAGAAACTGAAAAGGAAAATTCGAAAACAAAATTCACAACAGAAAAGGAGAAATAAGCAAAATAGTCAAACAAAACATAGCTAAACAGCATAGGTAGAAAGTTCACGTGTAATTTAAAAAAAAAAAAAAGTCAAAATCGAGACGGAACACGTCAGGCACGCAGCAAGACTTCCAACGGTTTGAAAAATACAAACAGAAGTCAACTGAACTGTTGAGATTACGTTCTCTACTGCTATCAATGTTGCCAGAACGTTCTAGAAATTCATAAAACGTTTAGAAAGTTCTTGAAAGTTCTAAAAATCCGAAGTCGCATTGAGATAGCAAAAGATGTCTTCCAAAGGCCAAGCAGAGCATCAAGAAACAAGAAAATTTTGTTAGAAACAAATAAAAGCGTAATGAATGTAATATCAGTTGACCTGTATAGCGGTGAGTGCGGGACACTCTCCTCAGAGATGAAGAAGAGACTTGACTCAATAGAAATGTTGTTCTACAGCATGAACCGAACACTTGATCAACGTCGAAGTTTTAGGGAAAATGGGAACAAAAAGGACACCTATAATTAACATCAGAAAGAGACAGTTGACATTTCTAGACCACAAAAGGTAAGAGGGCTTGGAAAATCTGATACCCACAGGACATATTGAAGGCAAGAGGGACAGAGGAAAGCAGCACATAAACCTGCGTAATAAGCTTGTGTAAATGGATGGGGGAACAGGGTTTAGAACAGATAACAAAAAGACAAAATTTATTAAGAGGTGCAAAGGGTGGGATATTGTGGAGAGCCATGATCACCAACGTCCTGAACGAATACAGGAGAAGAATCTACAGAATATTTAGAAAAAAAATTCTTTTTTTTTTTTTTTTTTTTTTTTTTAACAAACAGACCATTCTATACCTATATAGCACCTAGGAAAGCTTTTTCTTAAGCTCAAACCCCGGCATCTGTTACCTGTAGAAAATACACTATTTCAGCTACGAGGCGATATAGAGAAATTGCCTCTAAATGATTTTTTTTTTTTTTTAATTATATCTAAGGGAGGCAACTCTGTTTAGAATGATTTCTGAGAAGAGCAAAATCAGTCCCTTCTTTCGCCCGCTCGTTAATGTTGGGGTCGTTAAATTTTTAGCAGATAAATAGTCTTTATTTTATTACAGCGATTTTTAGCAAATTCATTCTTTTAAACGGCTTAATAATTTAAGCCTGGTTAGGGACCCCGGCCAGTGCTTTGTGGCCCTCACCATCTTATCAACATTTGCTTTTTTTTCTACCTACATTTTACGTTACAAATGAAATTAAGCACAATTAATTGACTATTAAAGGATGAAAAAAAAATTGACATTATACTGGGGTTGTTTTTTTTTTTTTTTGTTTTCTTTTTTTTTTTTAAATCAAAATCCGTAAATTTGTTTTGCTCGTGCTAAGTCTCAAAAAAACACTATATAAAAAATCACTATTTTTTATTTATCCATAATATTGAATCTGTTAAATTATTCAATTTTAACAAATGATGTTAAAAATTGCCACCTCGTTGATTTAAGAATAAGATGGAAGGATTTATTAAATAAAATTTATTGTCATGTTTAGTTTCTAATTTGGACTTAGATACATTGTATTTATTTTCAATTTTTCTAGTTGATTTGTTCACCTATGTTGCAAATCCATTATTGTGCATAAAGATTACAATAAAATGTTTATAAATGAATACTACCTTATGAAAATTAAACATGTAGCAGAGTAGGGATGAGCGTATCATAGATTCGGTGGAGGCTCACGATATCCTTGCACCTGCCCTGTAACCATCTAGAGAACAAATTAGCCCCTGCAAGAGACATTTTCAAATTAAAATCTTTCTTTTTTTTTTTTAATCTTCACAAATTTGTTACAGACTGAGAGAACCCAGACTGTGTTGAGCGTCAGAGAGGAAAATAAAAAGAGAGGCATAGAGAGAGAGAGACATAGTAAAATTGGAGTGCGGGGGGTCATTTTAAATAAAGGCAGTTGTTTGTTGTGAGGGATTAAAAATCATATTTCAAACGATCTGTTGAGTACAAATTCGCCCCAGTACTGCAAGTGACCATCTTTATTTTCTATTAAATGGGATTTATATTTATATGGGGTGACTTTGAATGCCCACTGGAGTTGACACAACAATACTGAAGATAGCATTTGTGTGGTAGACGCTTTTAATTAACAAACTTTTAAAATTGTCGGAAACGTCAGAGATAACAGTTGACACTACTTCTATGAGAGTAAAAAGGAGAATGGACACTTGACCACCAGGTATCAGATAATCCCCAACATCCAGCCAAGAATGAGCAACTGATATGTTTTTTCAACGATATCAGCAAAGCCAAGTTGAATAGGCGCTTGATGCAAGGGAGATAACCGACTTTGTCTTGACGTCTAATTTCTTTCGGAATTGATTTATATTTAAAAAAAAAAAAGAAAAAGTGTTAACATTAACAACCAAATGTTTTATAAGATTTATCATTCGTCTCTCTCTCTCATATACAAATTTTCTTATATTTAACAGAGAAGTGTGCTCAATTAGAATTCTTTTTCTTTTTTTTTCGATTTGTTTTTTCTTCTTAGGATGAATCGTAATTAGTGCCAAAAACTTTGCTCCCCACCCAAAAAATGGCTTCAGTTTTGCTAAAATGAAAGCTAAAAAAAAAAGTTGCTATCCATTCCTTGTTTTTAAACAAAAATCAGGAAATTATCCGTTTTAAATTAAATTTTCAGCACTTATTTGCTAATGAATGAATTGTATATTAATTTGTGGAATCTTCCACATCAGCCAGTCAATGCACTATTCCTGTTGTAACTTTCACCACCACCATCTTACAAAATATATAACAAGCATTCATTGGTTAATCACCTTCAATCTAGCTTGCTGATTGGTCCGTTTCGACTGATCAAATCACCCTCACGCGACAGATCTATTTTGGCGCCAACTCAGTCGGAGCCTGTCACATGGTACAACAAAATTATAAAAACAAAACACGTGTAAACTCTCTTTCTCTCTCACATCTCATTCCTTGCTGCCAAGATGTAATCTTCAAGAACTCCCGTCTTAACCTTTGCGGTCAGACGTTAAAGACCATTATCAACATTCACGCAAGTACGAACACTAAAATCTCTTCTGAACTCTTACCAATCCACAACTCCAAACATGCTAAAGGAACTTTATTATTCTAAACTACAGTTTAATAATTACTTCTTCTTTATGAGCTCAGATACAAATATTTCCAAATCTAAGAGACACAACTCTGTCTAACCTTTTCAGTTCACATGCATGTACATCAAATACTTAAATCATGACGTATTGTTTCAAAATGTAACAATTGAATTTATTGTTTCTAATATTTTTCTTTAATTGTTGTGGATGAATGTTTTTGGAACACCAACACAAAAAATCCTTCTGATCACTCAAAATACATTCGCCAGTCTGCAACAAAATAGGTTATTTTAGAAAACTGAAATATTTGGCAGGGCCGTTACCCCTCGCCTCACACACTTATCCTACATCGGTATATGGAATCCTCCACATTTGCCTGTCACCCCCTACAGGAAGATGCACTCTTCCCCAAATAAACCTTTAACCAATCAACACCTTACTTTTCCAAACTCAATCCCCCATTGGTTAAAAGGACACTAAAATGTAGCAAAGTTGAGACAAACCTTTTTCCTGTGCAGGCCCCTGGAGCCTATTTGGAAACTCGAAAATCTATAAAAAGAATCGCTCGACTTAATTTAAGTCAGTCAGATACTGAGTTTCGAGAGATACCAGCAGACCCCACGCATGCCAACACACTGACTCAATAACCACTACCAACCTCTCAACAACTCAACACAATTCGCACAACTATTGCGACATGAAGAAACTTAACTTACAATTTACTAAAAAGTAATATTATCATTACAAAACAGGCTAAAGTTGATGTACAAATACTATCAGTTAAAGGTGAACAACTCTTCATAACTTAAATCAACACTAGCAGTTGTCACACACATACACACTATCACTTGAACTTACACAACTGGCAATTTTCCTTGCAGATATCAAACTATTTTAATTCCACAAACTTCAACTATCAACCTTTACTCACTAAATTTCTGCATGGACAATCTTTGTAACCTTATCATTTGCCACATTTAACAAGCAACTTATTATCACTTTGTGTATGTCATATATATATATATATATATAATTCACGTTATTGTTGAAATTTCTAATGACGTTGTTTTCAGTAATTTCTTGAAGTTGAATTGTCTATTTATTTTTGTTTGATTTATTTGTTGTGGATAAATGCATTACGATCACGCACATTCTTGGCCTTCACAAAAAATCACCTTCTGATACATTTTATTCAGCATAGATTCTGCAACAGATACATCGTGAATAACAATACTTTAGAAACGTGATATCTAAAGTTTAAAATGAATTTTTAAAAATGAAAAATCTTTCTTGAAGATTCTATTTTATTTTAGTTTTAATTTCAAGCTTACAGATTAAATTTAATATGTCTAATAAACTAAACAAAGTACTTTGCTGTATTTCAAAACTAATTTAAATTGACTAGGAGGTTTTATTTGAGGAATATTAACTGATTTACAGTTTAATTAATCTGATGTGAAGCAAATGTTAGCTATGTTTAGTTTTATTGGTGGGGTGATTTGATTGATTCGTTTTTTATGGGTTACAGGTTATTTAAAGCCAAAAATATTTTTAGTTTTTTTTTAGTTTTTTTTTTTTTTTTTTTTTTTTTTTTTTTTTTTTTTTTTTTTTTTTTTTTTTTTTTTTTTTTTAGGTAATAATGCTTTTAGTGATGTATGTCTTGCTAATTAACCTATAGCTGGTGGAGAAAAGGTGGATTCATACCTTTCCAAAGAGTATTTGTGCATAAATAAATATAACAAACCCAACTGGAATTGGAACTCAGCTCTTCAATTAACAATTCTGAGCCATTATCCACCTGCACATCCAAATTCAAAGCACCTGATATTCCTAAGCAGTCACCCATCTATGTACTGACCAGGAAAAATAAGACTTCAGTTCAGAATACCTTGTAGGTGAACCAGATCAATATACACCTGACGAAGGCCAGAGAGTACAATGGCTGTAACATTGTGATAACAACAACAAAGATGTGTATATATATATACATATAATATATATATATATATATATATAAATATACATATATATATATATATATATATATATATATATATATATATATATATATATATATATATATATATATATATATATATATATATATATATATATATATATATATATATATATATATATATATATATATATATATATATATATATATATATATATATATATATATATATATATATATATATATATATATATATATATATAAATTTACATATATTCCTTTTCTTTATTTTTTGTTTTTTTATTAATGATCACTTAGTACAAGGCACAAGAGCAACTCAGGGTAGAGGGTTATTGTGTGGTTTTGTCTGACTGTAAGAAATGAAGCTATTTAGGCTATGCAGGAAAGATAATCGCTAACTTTAGACTTGAAGAGGTTAAGATTTCATTAGTGAATTACATTTCCATGTTAAGCCAGAGACTTTAGAAGTACAGAGCTGAGTTGAAATTTAGGAGCCAGAAACCCAATCCTAAGAAATCCTAAGGGATAAAACTCTGCTCCCATTGAAAAGACCAGGAGGGAGTGTGAACTGGGCAATAGGCAAATCTATTTTTTCCTATTGGGAGAGGAAAAAAAATTTAAAATACAGAGTGTTTCAAAAAGAATACGCCAAAATCATTACACTGTTTTTTCAGGTCTATAGCATTGTAGTGGACTGAATCAGTGGTTATTTGATAGAGTAGTTATCAAAGTTTGATTGGGTGTCAGTTTCACCGCTGTCGTTAGTATAACTTCCAGTGCAGCTACAAACAGGACAAACCTATCTTAAAATGCACCAAAACTGGCTATTCACTTTAATGCAAGCAGATTCGAATGACTTAATTTTTCAGCAAGATGGAGCACCACCCCATTGGCATCTCGGGGTTAGAGCTTATCTGAATAAAAACGTGCCTCAGCGATGGATTAGGAGGAGAGGTGCTAAAAACCTTGCTCTCTGTGCTTGGCCTGCCAGATCCTCGGACCTCACTGTGTGTGACATTTTCTTGTGGGGGTATGTTAAAGACTAAGTTTATGTTCCAGCACTTCCAGCAAGTATCGATGACTTGAAAGATCGAATAACAGCTGCAATCAACACAGTGGACTGTGACATGCTGAGGCGCGTTTGGGAGGACTTCTCATATCGGCTTGATGTTGTCCGCGCTGCCGGTGGTGGCCTCATTGAGCACTTATAAAACATGAAATGAAACTTGAATGTATATATAACACATGTGTTCATGCTAGAGGTTTGTAATTTTTTTCATTTTTGACATATCACGTGATGATTTTGGCATATTCTTTTTGAAACACCCTGTATATAAATAAATAATTAGTGAATAAAATTTCAGAGTTCAGGTGTAGATGTTTATAAGTATAGAGTTGAAGTAGACTTTAGAAAGAACTGGTAGCCCAATCCTAAACAGGAAACAATGGATAAAACTCTGCTCCTATTCAAAAAACCAGGAAAGAGTGTGAACCTGACGATAGGCCAACCTATCTATTCCTATTTTGTACTTTCTTGTTTTGAAGTTAGAATGCTGCAATTATTTATCTGTATCCCTTTTGTGTGTTAACTGCATTTTTAGTTTGTGAACTTTCTGCTTTATTACTGTTGCTTTGCCTACTTTTGTCTTACATATATTATTTGCTTAATAATATTAATATTATTGCAAACTTTGTCAGTTCTGTTTAAATATGGCCAATTATTCTACACATTATTTTATTTTTTATTGTATTTTTTCTTTTTCCAATTTTAACTTTTAGGCCTTTAATAAACCTGATGATGACCAGAACTGTCTTCAGAGTTTTAATTGCTGTAAGGAATTTATTTGGCCGTATTGAGGTATGCATGTCTACACAGGAGACAAGTCTTTTTTTTTTGTTATGCTTCTAACAACAAGTTAAAAAAATATGATATTGAGACAGTTTAATAAGAGGAGGCAATTAAAGTTGTTTTTCAGGATAGTTAAAAAAAATAGTCTGGAAACCTGCCTTGTGCCTTTCCCAAAAAACTGCTTTGCTAGAATTTGAGCTTGGCTTGTACATTCTATTTTCAAAGCCATTAAATATGCATTACAAAACCCATAAATCAAAAACTGATAAAATATTTGTTGAAGCCAAAGATTGTATCTACCAATTCTCCATCTCAAGATCTAATAAGATCTCTTAAAAAAATGTGTTTGTTTGAGATGGAGTATTGGTAGATACAGTCTCATATGGGAATGGCTACAACAACATTTCCCTCTTCAAATTTATAAACAAAAGATACAGATGCATGCTGGGATTTCTTCCTAGCCAATAAGATAGGCCACCTTAGTTCTGTTCTTTATTGAGGTCAGAACACTGTGATTGCTTATCTGTATCCCTTTTGTGTGTTAACACCATTCTTAGTTTGTGAACTTTTTGCCTTATTACTGTTGCTTTGCCTACTTTTGTCTTGCATATATTATTTGCTTAATATTATTTTTGCCCTGTTATTGTTTATTGCAAACTTTGTCAATTCTCTTTGTTGGGCATTTCTGCCAATTCCATTTAACCATGTCTAATTACTCTACAGGTGTGTATAAAGAAAAGAAAATGTTACCTGAAGAGAGTAAGAGGACAAAAATGCTCTTCCCCATAATGATCAACAATGTCCACTTTAATAAACTTTGAATAATTGTCTTCTGCAATTTGGTATTTGTTATTGTTTATTGTAAACTTTGTAAATTCTGTTTAAATATGGCCAATTACTCTACACTTTATTTTATTGCATTTATTTTCTCATTTAATTTCTTAATTTACTTTATTACAGCTTTAAAAACGAACATATTAAAAGTATATATTAATATATACGAACATATTAAAACAAAGGGGGAGGAAGAGCAAGGATAAGCCATAAAAAAATTATAACTTACCATAAAGTGGTGAATTGAAAAATATAACAAAAAAAGATCGACTCTTCAGAGCTCAACTGAGGACAAAACCTGAAAATACATGCATGACAACTAAAAAGGGGGAAAGAAAGGAAAATACTCTGAGAGAATCAGCATTATAAATAAGCAGATTATATTAAGACCCATCAACCATTCCTTCTGATTACAAAGGGAAAGCCTCTTAGGCTTAACATATAACTCCTTCAAATTGTAATCCAAATATAATAAAAAAAAAAAAAAAAAACAAAAAATTAGCTAACTGGTTATCAGTCGTCACTCCTCAGAGCTCAATTGAGGACAAAACACAAATTTGTAAACAACTTAAAAAAAAAAAAGAAAGAAAATTCATCCCTTGACAGTAATACATTTTTCTCATATTTACTCTTTCTCACCACTTCACTTTGTTTTAATATATTCATATATATTGATATATATTTTTCAGAGAACACCACCCACCCCACACCACACCTGCTGTGCTTATTCATTTCTTTTATCTATTTTCTGTTTTGTTCAATTTATTTTTTTTTTTTTCTATTTCATTTTCAAAATTTACATTGTTTGAACTGTTGTCCTCATCTGTATTGCCATGTTCATGATGTTTCAGCTGTTGTATGTTCCAGCCTTCTTCAGGTGATTGGAATTTCAAACTGAATCCTTTATTTCATCCACCGGGGTAGATTGCTGGAATGTACAATAACTGAAACATCATGAATATGGCAATAAAGATGAGGACAACAGTCCAAACAATGTAAATAATGTAAATGATTACAATACCTCATCTCAGAAATATAAACAGATATTCATTTTCTTTATTTTATTTAAATACTTATTTATTTATTTTTTTAATTTATTTATTTTCTTCATTTCTTTAACTTGTTTTTTGCTCCTCTTTTAAAATTTTGTAAGATTATTTATTTTATTTCTTTTCTGTACTGTCCAGTCTGGTTTTCTTTACTTTATTTATTTTTATTTTATTTCTTTATTTCTATTTTATTTTAATTTTTATTTCTATTTTATTTTATTTATTTATTTCTATTTTATTTTTTTTTTTTTTATTTTTTTTTTTTTATTTATTTTTTTTTTTTTATTTATTTATTTTTTTATTTTGTTTATTTATTTTATTTCTTTGTTTATTTATTTTTTTTTTTTTGTTTATTTATTTTCATTTATTTAGTATATTTATTTATTTATTTTATTTCTTTGTTTATTTATTTTATTTCTTTGTTTATTTATTTTATTTCTTTCTTTATTTATTTTCATTTATTTAGTATATTTATTTATTTATTTTTATTTATTTATTTATTTATTTTATTTTATTTCTTTTATTTTTATTTTATTTCTTTATTTTATTTCTTTATTTTATTTCTATATTTAAATTTTATTCTTATTTTATTTCTTGATTTATTTTATTTTCATTATTTTATTTTATTTTTTTTAATTTTCTTTGTTTATTTAGCTTATTTTCTGCTCCTCTTTCTGCTGTTTTATTCTCATTTATTCATTTCAAAGTATCAGAAATTCTTTGATATCAGAAAACTTGCTGAATGAATTTGTTTTCAGAAACTTTGTGAGATTTCCATTTCTAACTGTTGTTACATGTTGGAAAATTGTAACAGAGGAAAAAAAAATGATTTACCAAAACACAGAGCTAAATCACAAACAAAATATTTAATTTTCTAAAACACAACATAAAATATATACAAGATATACAATTGTGGCTTACAAAAACAGAAAACACAGAATTTACAGGCGAAGTGTTACAAGGGAGAAGGAAAGGGGGTCAAGTCTTTACCATGTTAGGGCTTGCGAAGTAATCTAATTGCTAATAACTGGAAATCCATAAATGTGAGACTATATTGAAGAAGTGGTAGTTTCGTCAATGAAAATAGTCAAAACTCTATTTACCAGATTTGTTCCATGTGGTTCTCTTTTAGGGTTTTTGTTGGTCGGCAACTTTTCATAGAGATTCTTTCGGCTGGATATAATAATCCTTGAATCAAAAAGCCAGAGTTGATACTGGCAGAAATTTCTTTTCACCAACTGACAACCCTTTTCCAAAAACCTATTTATAGGGGCTAGCACCTAATTAGCATATTTCTAGATGTTTCTCAAATCATCTAGATTTTTCTCGAATATACTGGAATGATCTAGAATCTTCCAAATGCTCTATTTCTAATTTCTCTATTTTACAACTACTTCATGAATGAAAACTTTTTTGTATTAACAAGTAGGACTCAGTAGAATTCATTACTATAGAAATGCATCCTCATAACACTGTATTCAACTGTCTTTTAACATTGTCAGTGTCATACCTGAATGTACCTATTCTATTATTAATAGACGCTACCACACATAATAATTAGTAGTAGCGGTCGCCAGTTGGGCTCAGTGGTGTTTAGTGAGTAAGTCGATGTCGGACATTGAAGTATCAACAATCACAACTAGATTGCTGCATCATTAACTTTTATTTCAAGTTCCTAACATTTTGTACGTCGGACCCTTTTTAGGACCGACTTAGTGAAATACAAGCCTCCACTGTGAAAACTACTGTACAACAGTCAGTGAACCTCAAAATATTTTCTTTCTCTTCATACATTGAACTTATTAAAAATTTCAAATATATCAGATAAGACCATTTTGAATACCAAATTTCATCATACAATATTTCACTGGCCCTTGTGTTGAGCAAAATTTCATACATTTCACACTTGAGTTGATAGATACCACTTAAAATTTCATACATTTCACACTTGAGTTGATAGATACCACTTAAAATTTCATACATTTCACACTTGAGTTCATAGATATCACTTAATACAAGATTCTTCCTCAATGACTTGTATGGAAAAGTATTATTTCAACACATATTTTTTTGAAAACACTTTAAGAGGTCTACTTTTGGTAAAATCTACCATATCTATAGAGTAATTTTCAATTCTGAATCTATTTCCCTTGTTCAACTAAAGCAATGGTTCTCAACCCTTTTTTACCCATGACCCACTTTTACTCTTAATTTTTGGGGGTGGACCCCCCCCATAACCATTCAATGAAAAATAAACTTATTCTTTACAAAAAGATAAGTTTAGGAATTGTATTATAGAAATAGTAAGTGTATATGCTTTATTTTGAAGTAAAACTAATTTAAAATAAATTTGTATTTAATAACTAAATTCTATGGAATATTTATGTACACTAGTAAAATAACTCATAATAAACCATTTTAAAATATGTAAGAAATTAATACATTTAAAAAAAGTGAAGATTTATTCAATGAGATTCATCTAGTTGAAGCTGATCTGCAATTTTTTTTTATATTCAGTTCCATCAATGTCAATGATAGTGGAATATCATCCCCTTTTCACAATTTTGAGTCTTTTACTATATAAATATACTATTGCTACATTAATTAATTTATATTAAATATTTCCTCATATATATATATATATATATATATATATATATATATATATATATATATATATATATTTATATATCCCTTCTCAGTTTTTATTCAACTTTTGTGATCAAAACATCTGGTAGAATAAGAGGGATGCTAACTTACATTGCTTGATCTCATTTTCTGCTCATCTTTGAGATTATTTTTCTATTTTTAGTATTTTAATATAGCATAGATTGCTGTAGATATTCCAGTTCTCAGTTGTAACTACAGTTCTGAAGTGAATTCTCTCTATGGACTATTAAAATATTACTATAGATTCACAGTTTGCTATTTGGGGGGGGGCAGTAATGCTACATTAACCCTTAGGGTCCATATGGACCCCAGTTGAGAACTACTGAATTAAAAGCCTGCTTACAGAAAGACCAATGAACCGTGGCTGAACTGGTAGAGGTAAGCTTTTGTCTCAAAAAATTGTTCCCCCGATAGAGAAAAAGGTTGCATGTTCGCCTTTCTTTAGTAGATGTCACAATTTAGGCCGGCTGTTACTAATTGATATTATATGTTTTGATCTTGTAATCACAAGAAATAAAAAAAAAAAAAAATAATAATTTCCCATGATTTCCTAGTAAAAAGAAAAGCTGCCCTACTGCTGGGAGATTTAGGTATTCTCTTTTTCATTTGTCTCACACCAAGAGAGAACAGGGATTTGAACCACTCCAGGAATAAATACCATAGATAAGTCTTACAGAAATATCACTTTCTCATGTTTAATATTATCTTTTAATGATAGACTTATCACTTGCATATAATTTATTAATTCAAACATGGAACTGAGCTGCTCCAGGAATAAATACCATAGATAAGTCTTACAGAAATATCACTTTCTCATGTTTAATATTATCTTTTAATGATAGACTTATCACTTGCATATAATTTATTAATTCAAACATGGAACTGAGCTGCTCCAGGAATAAATACCATAGATAAGTCTTACAGAAATATCACTTTCTCATGTTTAATATTATCTTTTAATGATAGACTTATCACTTGCATATGATTTATTAATTCAAACATGGAACTGAGCTGCTCCAGGAATTTGGAATAAATACCTTACATAGATAAGTCTTACAGAAATATCACTTTCTCATGTTTAATATTATCTTTTAATGATAGACTTATCACTTGCATATAATTTATTAATTCAAACATGGAACTGAGCTGCTCCAGGAATAAATACCATAGATAAGTCTTACAGAAATATCACTTTCTCATGTTTAATATTATCTTTTAATGATAGACTTATCACTTGCATATGATTTATTAATTCAAACATGGAACTGAGCTGCTCCAGGAATAAATACCATAGATAAGTCTTACAGAAATATCACTTTCTCATGTTTAATATTATCTTTTAATGATAGACTTATCACTTGCATATAATTTATTAATTCAAACATGGAACTGAGCTGCTCCAGGAATAAATACCATAGATAAGTCTTACAGAAATATCACTTTCATTTAATTTTTTAATATTATCTTTTAATGATAGACTTATCACTTGTTTATATGATTTATTAATTCAAACATGGAACTGAGCTGCTCCAGGAATAAATACCATAGATAAGTCTTACAGAAATATCACTTTCTCATGTTTAATATTATCTTTAATGATAGACTTATCACTTGCATATAATTTATTAATTCAAACATGGAACTGAGCTGCTCCAGGAATAAATACCATAGATAAGTCTTACAGAAATATCACTTTCTCATGTTTAATATTATCTTTTAATGATAGACTTATCACTTGCATATGATTTATTAATTCAAACATGGAACTGAGCTGTCCAGGAATAAATACCATAGATAAGTCTTAAATACATAGAAATATCACTTTCTCATGTTTAATATTATCTTTTAATGCTAGACTTATCACTTGCATTTGATTTATTAATTCAAACATGGAACTGAGCTGCTCCAGGAATAAATACCATAGATAAGTCTTACAGAAATATCACTTTCTCATGTTTAATATTATCTTTTAATGATAGACTTATCACTTGCATATGATTTATTAATTCAAACATGGAACTGAGCTGCTCCAGGAATAAATACCATAGATAAGTCTTACAGAAATATCACTTTCTCATGTTTAATATTATCTTTTAATGATAGACTTATCACTTGCATATAATTTATTAATTCAAACATGGAACTGAGCTGCTCCAGGAATAAATACCATAGATAAGTCTTACAGAAATATCACTTTCTCATGTTTAATATTATCTTTTAATGATAGACTTATCACTTGCATATAATTTATTAATTCAAACATGGAACTGAGCTGCTCCAGGAATAAATACCATAGATAAGTCTTACAGAAATATCACTTTCTCATGTTTAATATTATCTTTTTAATGATAGACTTATCACTTGCATATAATTTATTCATTCAAACATGGAACTGAGCTGCTCCAGGAATAAATACCATAGATAAGTCTTACAGAAATATCACTTTCTCATGTTTAATATTATCTTTTAATGATAGACTTATCACTTGCATATAATTTATTAATTCAAACATGGAAATGAGCTGCTCCAGGAATAAATACCATAGATAAGTCTTACAGAAATATCAAACATGGAACTTTCTCATGTTTAATATTATCTTTTAATGATAGACTTATCACTTGCATATAATTTATTAATTCAAACATGGAACTGAGCTGCTCCAGGAATAAATACCATAGATAAGTCTTAACATCAAATATCACTTTCTCATGTTTAATATTATCTTTTTAATGATAGACTTATCATAGCATATGATTTATTAATTCAAACATGGAACTGAGCTGCTCAGGAATAAATACCATAGATAAGTCTTACAGAAATATCACTTTCTCATGTTTAATATTATCTTTTTAATGATAGACTTATCACTTGCATATAATTTATTAATTCAAACATGGAACTGAGCTGCTCCAGGAATAAATACCATAGATAAGTCTTACAGAAATATCACTTTCTCATGTTTAATATTATCTTTTAATGATAGACTTATCACTTGCATATAATTTATTAATTCAAACATGGAACTGAGCTGCTCCAGGAATAAATACCATAGATAAGTCTTACAGAAATATCACTTTCATGTTTAATATTATCTTTTTAATGATAGACTTATCACTTGCATATAATTTATTCATTCAAACATGGAACTGAGCTGCTCCAGGAATAAATACCATAGATAAGTCTTACAGAAATATCACTTTCTCATGTTTAATATTATCTTTTAATGATAGACTTATCACTTGCATATAATTTATTAATTCAAACATGGAAATGAGCTGCTCCAGGAATAAATACCATAGATAAGTCTTACAGAAATATCACTTTCTCATGTTTAATATTATCTTTTAATGATAGATTTATCACTTGCATATAATTTATTAATTCAAACATGGAACTGAGCTGCTCCAGGAATAAATACCATAGATAAGTCTTACATAAAAAATATCATTTCTCATTTTAATATTCTTTTAATGATAGATTTATCACTTAGATATAATTTATTAATTCAAACATGGAACTGAGCTGCTCCAGGAATAAATACCATAGATAAGTCTTATCACTTTCATGTTTAGTATTATAATTAATGATAGACTTATCACTTATTAATTTATTAATTCAAACATGGAACTGAGCTGCTCCAGGAATAAATACCATAGATAAGTCTTACAAAATATCACTTTCTCATGTTTAATATTATCTTTTTTTAATGATAGACTTATCACTTGCATATAATTTATTAATTCAAACATGGAACTGAGCTGCTCCAGGAATAAATACCATAGATAAGTCTTCCAGAAATATCAATTTCTCATGTTTAATATTATCTTTTTTATGATAGACTTATCACTTGCATATAATTTATTAATTCAAACATGGAACTGAGCTGCTCCAGGAATAAATACCATAGATAAGTCTTACAGAAATATCACTTTCTCATGTTTAATATTATCTTTTTAATGATAGACTTATCACTTGCATATAATTTATTCATTCAAACATGGAACTGAGCTGCTCCAGGAATAAATACCATAGATAAGTCTTACAGAAATATCACTTTCTCATGTTTAATATTATCTTTTTAATGATAGACTTATCACAGTGCATATAATTTATTAATTCAAACATGGAACTGAGCTGCTCCAGGAATAAATACCATAGATAAGTCTTATGAAAGGAAATATCACTTTCTCATGTTTAATATTATCTTTTAATGATAGACTTATCACTTGCATATAATTTATTAATTCAAACATGGAACTGAGCTGCTCCAGGAATAAATTTCATAGATAAGTCTTACAGAAATATCACTTTCTCATGTTTAATATTATCTTTTTAATGATAGACTTATCACTTGCATATAATTTATTAATTCAAACATGGAACTGAGCTGCTCCAGGAATAAATACCATAGATAAGTCTTACAGAAATATCACTTTCTCATGTTTAATATTATCTTTTTAATGATAGACTTATCACTTTGCATATAATTTATTAATTCAAACATGGAACTGAGCTGCTCCAGGAATAAAAAACCATAGATAAGTCTTACAGAAATATCACTTTCTCATGTTTAATATTATCTTTTAATGATAGACTTATCACTTGCATATAATTTATTAATTCAAACATGGAACTGAGCTGCTCCAGGAATAAATACCATAGATAAGTCTTACAGAAATATCACTTTCTCATGTTTAATATTATCTTTTAATGATAGACTTATCACTTGCATATAATTTATTAATTCAAACATGGAACTGAGCTGCTCCAGGAATAAATACCATAGATAAGTCTTACAGAAATATCACTTTCTCATGTTTAATATTATCTTTTTAATGATAGACTTATCACTTGCATATAATTTATTAATTCAAACATGGAACTGAGCTGCTCCAGGAATAAATACCATAGATAAGTCTTACAGAAATATCAAAATTCTCATGTTTAATATTATCTTTTTAATGATAGACTTATCACTTGCATATAATTTATTCATTCAAACATGGAACTGAGCTGCTCCAGGAATAAATACCATAGATATGTCTTACAGAAATATCACTTTCTCATGTTTAATATTATCTTTTAATGATAGACTTATCACTTGCATATAATTTATTAATTCAAACATGGAACTGAGCTGCTCCAGGAATAAATACCATAGATAAGTCTTACAGAAATATCACTTTCTCATGTTTAATATTATCTTTTTAATGATAGACTTATCACTTGCATATAATTTATTAATTCAAACATGGAAATGAGCTGCTCCAGGAATAAATACCATAGATAAGTCTTACAGAAATATCACTTTCTCATGTTTAATATTACCTTTTAATGATAGACTTATCACTTGCATATAATTTATTAATTCATCAAGACAAAGACAAAACAAAAGAGAAACAATTAACAACCACATTGCAAGAACTTTCATATATCAACTGAACAAGTACAAACAAATCTTTCTGATAAATAAATATTTATATATATATATATATATATATATATATATATAAAAATGTCTCATTTTCTTTTTATGATATATACCTGTATATTTTACTAACCAAAAACAGGAGACATACATGACACATTATCAGATACATTTTCTTCCATATTTATTTGATTTGAATTTTTGTGTTTATTACTGACTAGAAAGACACATGAAAATTTCACAGTTTTCCTATTTGAATTTTCTGATGAATCTTAATTCTTAAATTATTAATTGATTAAGCTCATGGCGAGTTCTATGACAATAAGATATCCATAGAAATGCCCCTCTCGTATCGTTAAATATTTGAGCTTAACAACTTTAAACAAAACTTTGCAATAACACATCAAAAAAGCACATATCATTCTGCTTGTACCGCCCTTCTCGGATTTTTGGCTAAGATCAAAGTGTAGTATCTGTTCTCATCAGCTTAATCTGATTGTCTGTCTGTCTGTCTGTCTGTCTCTCTCTCTCTCTCTCTCTCTCCCCAATTCTAGCTTTCCTTCTTTCTTTCAGAAACAGCATAAAAGGAAAGCATGGAGAAAGACTTGTAAAAATTACATGATATACCTATTTGAATTTTCTGATGAATTTTAAATCTTAAGTTAATGATTAATTAAGTTCATGGTGAGTTCTATGACAATAAAATATCCATAGAAATTCCCCTATCGTATCATTAAATATTTGAGCTTAACAACTTTAACAAAATATTGGAATAACAATCACAAATATCAATGCTGGTCAATTATGTTAAGAAGTAAGGGGGTACAAATGAAAAGATTTGAGATTGACAACTTTTCTATTTCACGGAAACAGCCATTAAATACTTCTATCTTTCATTTTCTCACTGAAACCAGATAGTGTCTTTTCTACTCTTTCTGCATAATCAAAATGGGATAGACCATTATTTATGAAGTATTGGCAGGGCATAATGGTCGTGCAAACTAACCAAGGGAGGGACAAACACAATTATGATGGGATTTTTTTTTTTTAAATGCCATGCCCATTCATGGTTTTCCACAGATTCCTTCTTTATTGGCATGAGTTCTCTGGAAAGACACAGTGGGGAAAAATAAATATTTCATCCCCTGTTGATTTTCTAAGTTTGCTACCTTACAAAAATGGGAACAGTCTATTTCAGTCTTGTGCAGGTATACAATTTTATCCTGGATGTCCTTAGACAATTCTTTCATCTTTCCCATTGTAGAGAGATTAAATTCTGATTCAGTGAAGGATTCTGTGAACTAGTGTCTTTTATACAGGTAATGAGTACTTCAATAGGAGTAATAATTGAGTAATAGAACTAGTCTATATGCCTCCTGGTTACATAATGGTCTGTGGGGCCTAAATCATTGCTGGTTGGTAGGAGGTGAAATATTTATTTTTTTCAATAAAATAAAATAAATGTTCAACAATTAATGTGATTTTCTAAGATTTTTTTTTTATATTCTACCTCTCACAGACCTACCCTGAAAATTATAGACTGTCCCTATTTTATCTGTCTATATTTCTGAGATGAGGTATTATGTACACTATTTACATTATTTGGACTATTGTCCTCATCTTTGTCACCATATTTATTACAACATTTTGGCCTTTCAGTATCTGTCTATATTTCTGAGATGAGGTATTATGTACACTATTTACATTATTCGGACTATTGTCCTCATCTTTGTCGCCATATTTACTACAACGTTTCAGCCGTTGTGCGCTCCAGCTTCCTTCAGGTGGTTGGAATGTCGAACTGAACCCTTTATTTTGCTTAAGGACACATGGCACAGTGGATAAAGGCGTTGGTTAGATCCAGTGACAGGACCCAAAGAGTTGTGACTCAATACCTTAAGGCAGTGGAGAACTTGGATGACAGTTATCAGTTATCTTCTGTTAATTCACCTCTCCATTAGACATGGCACCAATGGAATTAGAAGGAAATGTGTGTGACATGGTAGATCTTGGACATGAAGGTTAAAACTGGTAGAACTAACTGTCTATATTTCTGAGATGAGGTATTATGTACACTATTTACATTATTCGGACTATTGTCCTCATCTTTGTCACCATATTTATTACGTTTCGGCCATTGTACATTCCGGCCTTCTTCAGGTGGTTGGAATGTTGAACTGAACCCTTTATTTTGCTCGCTGGGGTAGACTACTCTAGTTCCACATGCCATGTTTAATGGATGTAAGTTGTCTACTGTTAATTCCCCAAAAAATGAAACGTGGCTTAATCTATTATTATTATTATTTATTTATTTATTTGTTTATTTTAAAGATGTATTTTAAAATTATGACCGTTAGTTTTTAGTGAGGACTGTTGTAAGGGAGATAACTCGATCTGAGTTGTCTCCCCCTGATTCCAGCCTTTTGCTGACACCCGGTCCGCAAATATGCAGGTTAAAACGTTATAACATTTGAGTAAATAAATATTCTTTTTTTTTTTTTCATATACGTGTAATAATCGTCTTCTTATCTATTTCACAGTCACCATTTACTCGTTATCTGAGGTATGATAACAAACAAAACACAATGATTAACGAAAAAAGAACTCCTGAACATCCTCTGGAAATCTCACCAAGTTATTTTTTTTTTTTTTGCTAGCAGGGCCAGTGCAAGAATTTCGTGTACCATCACCGAATCTATGATACGAGACACCCCACTTTTCTACCTCAATTTTCAAGATGTAGCATTCATATAAAATGCAAATTTTAATTCTTATTGTGTAACCTAATTATGTACAATAATGGATATTCATATGCAATAGATGAACAATTCAACTAGAAAAATTGAAAATAAATACAATATATCTAAAAAATAAAACAAATTAGACAATTCCATCTTTTTCAACAATGTTTTGCGACAATTTTTAGCATCAACTTGAGATTTTTCTCGTTAAAATGTTGAATTTTAACACATTCAATATTATGAATAAGAAAAAAATAAGGAATTTTATAGTATTTTTTTTAAACTTATACATGAGCAAAACAAATTCGCGGATTTGTACAAAAAACTCAAGAATGACGTCAAAATCCGCGAAAATTTTTCATCCTTTGATAATAGTTGTGCTTAGTTTAATTTGTAATGTATATAAATGTAGATACAAAAAAACGGAAATGTTGATAAGATAGCAAAGGTCACAAAGCACTGCTCGGAAGCTCGTGGTTAGTAAGCATCGGCCCTGCTTGCAAAAGAGATAATTTAAGTGAACTCTAACATCGGGAATGAAACAGAACCAAGGGCGGATATCGAAATGTTCTTTGCCCAATCCCCTTCCCAAAGTCATCTGTAATTAAGATGATAGTATCGGATTACCTCCTCCTAACTTTTTAAACCGCTACTAGGAAACACTCTCAGGACTATAAATAGTGACATTCTCTGTTATCCTCTTTTTTCCTGTTTCACTCAGGGACGGCAAGATGTAGGTCGAACGAGGAAAACGCTTTCCCACTGGGTAACGCACACACACGTACGCACCTTTCACTTCATTTTCTCTAGAACTTTCTCCTACACCAAACTACACACACACACAAAATTCACGAGTCCATTGTTCAGTAACACACAACAATATTCTATTGTTTATGTATACTCTTGTTTTTTAATACATACATTATCATTTGCTTGTACATATATATTGGTCCGTGTCCTTTCTTTCATTTATTTACGTGGACTCACATCCCGAGTTTGCCATGTTTGTTGTGGGCGTTTCAGAAAACGCACGTGTTAATCTCTAAACTCATACACTGGCCCGCAACAATAGGACTAAAAAGGTGATAGTCTTAATTCACTAAACTATAGAATGTAAATCGGCCATAAATTATTCGTACTAGCCAAACAATTCTATCGAATAAGCACTTTGAGGTGGTTTAATGGTTAACAAGCTTTTGGGGGACTTCACCACATTAATTTAACTTTGATAAGAAAACAGGACTCACGCAAGAAGAATAACCACAAGACATTGTTGCACATAAAATAGATGTATATTAACAAGATGTACAATATCAAACAACGATGTGAAAGAAAACATGCATTTAAGTAAGAAAGGTTGGATTAATCAAGAGTTGCCTCCCTTTGACTGAAATTTAAGAGTTCAGTGAGAGATAATTATTTGGTTTAAAGTTCACTGGATAAATGTTCATGAGTGTTTCATGATATGATTGTTCTTGTGATATTACTGCTGAAAAGTATTGTTGTGTCAAAAGAAGATTTTAGTGAAGGTGTACAAATTATCATCAGCATGTGGGTGTGCGTGTGAGTAAGAAGGTTGGCGCGTGGTTAGAACTGGAGTTCCAACTGTCGTAGATTCGGTTAGCAGTTGAGGTCTCACTAATTGAGATGAGCAAAAATCTTGGCTTAAATAAGCGACTATAGGCTCCGATTCGTTGCGCGGGGAAAATTATTATCTGATTGGTTGGCATCAATCAATCAACGCGCGAGCTTTGGGGAGACTTAAGGAAGCTTCTCTGAGCCACTTCTCCCAAAAGTGCACAAATTTGACTACTTAAAAAATAAAGCGATTCCAAAATTGTCGCATTACTGCGATTTGTAAATTGCCTGTAGAAAATGTATTAGTGATTTATTAGCCAATGATCGTTTGGCATTGTACATGTGATTTTGTGTTTGTATGTATATGTTCGTGCGTAAGTAGGTTCGCACAAGCTTGTCTCTCAAAATCACTTACGACTGAGAAATGAGTTCGATCCTCATACTTAAGGTCTTATGCCATATCTAAGTTACGCTTAGTAAATCCCTATAATAATATGCTCGATTGGTGAACTAATTGTGAGTTCAATCTCTATGTTGGGCAGTGTGTACTTGGACTCGGTAAAATCGGGACTAGCAATAACTGACAAATACAAAAAAAAGACGAAATATCCCTGGACATGGACCGCGAAACGAAAACAATCGACAGTACACCTGTAGATTAAATAATAGGTTCAGTTCGAAATTTTCTAAAGGTTACCCGACTGTCAGCTGATGAAGCCCGAAACGTTGAGATAACAATAAAGATGAAGACAGTAGTCCGCTTCTTAATTCTTCGGCCCAGAAATTCAGACGGAAAGGATTCACAGTATTTTCTAAAAACTTGCGTGGGGAAAAAAAGCGTCTCGGCATCGGGTAATAGTTAACGAGCTGTTCTGTTTGGCCATTTCTACAGAGAAGTAAGTTCAATTTCTACTAGGTGCCCCATACGCGTGGCCCCATGCCAAACTAACATAAACATAGTAAATAACAACTAGCGCGTGAAAAAAGCGACTCCTCATTGGATAATGATTAACGAGGCTGGCTGGCTAGCTGGCTGACCATTGTGTGTGCTCAAGCCTCGATAAACATAATGAACCTCCCCTGATCTTCCAAGCAGTTAGCCGTGTGCCTTTTTGGTTTGGTTTTATTTTCAACTCCGTTTCGGTTGAAGAGACGTCAAGAAGACCCAATCAACCATGTCACTTTCTTTATCACTTGTGCGACACTATTTAGTCAGCGTCTTGACAAAGTAGGTCAGCGTGAATAAAAAAACAAATCTGTTTTGTTACAAACCAGAACAAATGCCAAGTAATAACCAGTCGATATTATTTTGCAGCGAGTGACAATAAAAATAATTAAGGTGCGATGGATAAATTGTCGTCAAAATGAGGCCAAAAAAAAAAAAAATGAAAATAACATTGACATCTCATTTTAACAGATATACAGGGTGCAATGGATAAATTGTCGTCTAAATGACGCAAAAATGAAAATAACACTGACATCTCATTTTAACAGACATACATGGTGCGATGGATAAATTGTCGTCTAAATGAGGCAAAAATGAAAATAACACTGACATCTCATTTTAACAGATATATTTACCAAAATGACGACTTCGGAATCTCATGCAACGAACCCCGCAAACATTAAAATTGAAAAAGTGACACAGGCCAAAGCAAGGATAACGAAAACAGAGTTTAGATAAAATATGCCAAAATTTATTATTGGCGGAAAAATACAATCGAAGAATCTAGATGTTTTAAATATCCATGGGTGGCCTTAGATGTGTCGACAGTTGATGATGACAAGAGCAACCTGATTGGTGCCAAAGGTTGATAGACAGTGTATTGGGTTAGTACTAGCTGGCAGTTGTAGTTCAGGGCATACGGTTGTTGTTAACCAGAAGTTGAAGACGAAACCGCTTGGGATGTGTCGAAGGGTGATTGGCAGTCAGTTAAGGTCGATAGTCGGCGTGTTGAACTGGTAGTATCAGGCAGTCTTGGCCGTGAGTAGGCGGTTGAAACTAATGTGATCCGCTAGATGATAAGGGAGTGAAGCCTGAATCGCCGAGTGGATTAGTAGAAGTCGTGGTCGACAGGAGTCAGTTGGTCGCTGGTGATCACTGCTGGTCGCTGGTCCGGCTACTACCCAATCATCTTCACACCCTCCTTTCGGGGAGCGGCTGGTCGCTGCTGATTTTATGGCGTAGGAGTGTTACAACAGTGGAGGATTTGACGCTACTTCCGGTTATAATGAAACGATATATACAATTAGTAAATTCGAAAAAACTGTTCATGGTTAAATTGAAAGAGTCCATTTGCTAAAACAAAAATAACAGTAACATGTCGCTACGATAACGTTCACCTTGTTTAAGTTGCGGAATCATTGCATTCAGTTTATCTTTGGCTCAACTGCGCCCCATACATAATAATCAAGGGGTTTCAGACTGGTGAGTTAGGTGGCCAAATGCAAGGGATGATGTCGTCGCAGAAATTGTCTGACAGCCATGACTGGATTCTCCTGCTTTTGTGGCCTGGTGCAGAGTCCTATTGCCAGATATAGGGTCTTCCAGCAGCCACCCTCTTGACCAGGGCAGAAGTACCTCCTCAAGTCACTTGATGTAGGCCTCCGTGTTGGGTTTGAGGCCCTTTGGAATGGTGAATAGAGGCATAACATCGTCATCACTAGTGACCACTCCAAACACCTTCGTAATCCCTATTAGGATCATCCAACTCTTTCCGAGTCTTATGCACTATCCTCAAATTGACACCCAAACACTCTGAAATGTCATATTAGAGTTTCCGGCGCGAATGCCAAGCAGTACAGAATGCCGCTTCCAAATTTCTGGCGGAGTAAATTGTATCATGGTGCTCTTTTTCTCACGGACGGTGCCCAACTGACCATACTATAATGTACAGTCGACAAAATTCAAAAGAAAACGCGCATGCGCAAAACTAAAAATATATAAAATGGTGACAATTTACCCATCGTACCCTGTATATATAAACAAAATAAAGAAAGAATTTAAATTAAAATAAGGCATTTGCGCTTTCCTTTTAAACCCTTATTTCTTTTTTCTCTTTCAACTAACGAGAAGGCAAACCACAAATAAAAATGAGGTGGAAGAATAAAAGACTGTACCGGCAAAGCGGGGGAAAGTTTGCGAAACAAGAATCTTCTAATTTGTAACTGAAAACTGCTAAAATTTAGGAAGGCCCCACGCATAATTTCCGCTATATGAAAAAAAATGAAAAAGAAAGCAACGCTAGAAAATAATCATTTTGGCCAATCAAAAAAAAAAAATTAACACAAAGCGATTATTTATGTTAGCCGAAATCAAGGTTCCCGCCAGTCTGAGAGCCTTGTCAAAAGGATATAAGCTCATATCTCTGAGCTAGACAAGAAGAGACGGCAAGAGAAACTTCGGAACAAGAGACTCAAGCACCAGAGAAACCAGCCATGCGTGACGCATAAAGTAGTTAAGAGGTCATCTGCTAATATTTCTGCCCTTCCTAGTACCGAGAGAAACACATTATATTGACACTGATCTATTTCTAAGATGACTACTCCTAGCAAAGTCTGACCTCGGAACTGCCTACTACCAAGTTGAAACGGACTTTCTCCAGACTACCGCCAATATCCGCCTTATAAATGAACATTTTGCTACACCAAATATCAAAGGACTCACTCTAAATCAAATAAATGAAAATATATTCTTTATTTTATATCCTCGAGTTCACTTTATTTCCGAAGTTCCGATAAAATAATTAACAATAACCTTCTGGCACAACACTCCACAATTTCTCTTTCTTTCATGTACACTGTTGCGGAACTCACCTCTTTGGTTGCGGGGTGTGACAGTTATTCGATGAATATTTAACGGCCCCTAGAACATTTGTCCCGCAAATAAACCAGATTATGAACAGAGGCAAAACGGCTGGGCCTATTATAAATAGCCCAGGTCATAGCCTCCTCGACAGACAGCACGAAGCTCTTCGCTTCGATATTAGCCTCAAATTCGACGTTAGAGGACAAAAGCCATCTCCTCCCCAACTTCCCATGTTTCACTGAGCACAATCTCAGTAATATACTCATTTCAGCAAGAGAAGTCTCTAGACTTATCAAAAGCACCAAACCCCAAAAAGCCACTGCCCCAGACAAAATTCCAGTTGTCTTCCCTAAGAATATCAACCCAGAATTATCCTCGACTCTAACAAAGTTATTTAACTTCTGACTGAATGAGAAATATTTCCCAAGCATGTGAAAGTTAGAAAGCACATCCCTGGTCTTCAAGAGCACAGCCAACCGATCCTCCCCGTCCCAGTATAGACCCATTCATCTCCTCAGTATCACCAGTAAGCTTTATGAGGTCTTAATCAACAAGAAGGTCGTCGATCACCTGGATAGGAACAACTTTTCGTGCGACGAGCAGTATAGGTCTCGATCATCCCGATCCACTGCTGATGTCCCAACTACCATTACACACAGAATTAACGAGGCTCTTGGCGACACACGTACTGCAAGGATCATTAGAAATCCCGAAGTCATTCGGCAAAGTGTGGCACAAAGTTTTGCTGCACAAGCTCCCCAGCTTTGGAATCACTGGAAGGATTTTTTCTATTAAAAAATTCTTCCTAGCAGGTAGATCCTTAAAGGTAGTTATTAACAGCCAGTCCTTCGAGGCCCTAGCAGTCAACGCAGGCGTACCCCAGGGCCCATTTCTCAGACCAACCCTCTTTCTGATTTGCATAAATGATCTACCTAAGAATATATTCCGATCATTTGTAAACGTCTATACCGACGATACGACGATATACGGGCGCATCTCTAAAAGTCTTGACGATCAGAGATTGGTAGCTGACCTCTTTTCCGATCTAACACTAAGTGGGGTTAGCGAAACACGTCCAAACGAAAGAGATGGGCCCTAAGGAAGTGGGGGTCCTAAAATCCTGCATGTGATTAGAAACCTTTTCCGGTTCCTCTATTACTTGCGTCATGGGGGAGGGAGATTTTTTTCTTTCTTATTATTTTATTTACTGGTTTTATTTACTTTTCTCACGGGCTTTTGCACTTCAAACTTCAATTTTCACCTTATCCTTCTGCCTTATTATATTGTGTATATAAAGATTTATTTTGTACTTATCAACATTCTGTGTATCTTCTTTTAAACATTACACATAGCCAATATACATCCAAATCAATTATAACGATATGTGATGCTATGCTCCGCTGCAGTTAAATCTCTTTCTGATGTCGGCTGGGTGTGAACGCTAAGAAAGCGAAACACAAAATAAAAAAGTCGTTTTCTGCGCAGGGGCTCCGAGCATCACATCCGATTCAAAAATCCCCGCAATAAAATACAATAGCCAATCATGAACTTTGCCAGCGAAAAAAAAAATGACCCTTGAGTCACCAGATTTGATTGAAAGAAAGCTCCTCGTAAACGACTGACAGAGTAACAGACCGAGAGGCCACCTGCCCACACCGGCGCGCTGTCATCGTCATCACCCTGACCTCATTGACGCTTTACAAGAAGATTACGGCCGACAGGCCAGCTTCGACACCAGCGGGCTCTTAACGCCACCACCGTGATTTGTAACACCTCAACGTCTTCCCTGTCGATTCCAGTCTTCTCTTGTCGATACAATTGCGAGCCCGTCTCCGTTTGATCTCCCATTCGACCAGAATCCAACGCTACCAACCTGCAACGCACCCTTGTATAAGCAAAGTTAAATTTATGACTTCACGCGACTTCACGCTCGCACCCTCTGTATCGTCAAAATCAGTTTCGTGACTTCATTATCCACTCCAGGCCTCCCTGGTCGTCACCACCGTGACTACGTTTCGCCGATCTCCCATCCGACCAAATTCCAATTCAAGCTTCACTATCCACTCCGCATCCCCCCCACACACACACTTCGTGAGCACTACCGTCACCAACGCACAGTTCGGCCTCATCACACGACCACCAGCCTATCAAACACATCACAGGTGGCGATTTCAACTCTAATGAAAGGCGTCAGCCCTGCCAACAACGGTCACTTGGCCTCACTAATCCACTACAGGCCTATGCCCTAACATCAATCGTGACCTCAGCCAAACAACCAAAAATATCGGTCAACTCCCAGCCTTACCAACACCCTTACTCCTAATCACGGCCCTTACCAACGGCAACTAAAGAACAACATATCAAAAAAAATTTCCACCCCTTCACACAGCTATATTCTGAAATTTGATCAATTATGAAAAATATAGGTTATCTCCTCTTGGTTGATAAAACCCCTTGATAGGGAGATGAGTCTATTTATCTGGTAATAATGGGTAAGACCCAAATTTAGGAGCCAAAGCGAGAGGCCATGAAGACCACGGAGTGAATGGACGTGTTTTAGCCTACTCCAGAGAACAGGCGATGCTGGTCACGAGCAAACCTGAATAATACATCAACAAGCAGCCATCAGAAAAAGTGATATGTTCAACTTCAGATAAATGTTTCAATTTCAAACATACATGTATTTGGACTTCGTCTCTAATGCCATGACATTAACTGCTAAAGGAATATGTTTAGCAATTCCCTCTTCTCATTCTGGTTCTATAATGTATTATATAAAGTATGCTTTTAAAACTGTCCAATTGTCTTGTCTTTTGTTCACCTGTCACGACTCATATGTGGAATCGCTAATTTTCCCATACAATACACGCTGTTGAAATTTTAATCCTTATTTGTTAGGAAAGGTCTTGCAGCCATACACTCGTTATGATGGTAATTGACATTGTCGTAAGAAAAACAACTCATCTGTAACTGATACCCTACACCTCGAACCTCTATAATATCACACTATCAGTGACAACATTTTAAATGAAGCACAAGTAATAAACATCTACTTACCCACTCACAGTAACATGTACTGTTGGATATTGGTTGAGGAAAGACCTTTGGTCTTACTTCCGCTTCATCAGTCTGTTAGCGGAAATCGGAACTGGTGATAGCATAAACTGGAAATGCATCCGGTGGCTAAAATAAACAGGGCACACGGGTATCCTGAGCCTAGAATAAACAGGGCGCACGGGTGTCCTGAGCGGAAGAGGCATGGCCACACGAAGTTTCGTAAGCGACATACCGGAAGAAGGCGTAGCTACGTGAAGTTGCGTAAGTGTCCAAATGTTATTTAACCCCTCCGATTCTTGATCTGGACAGAGTGGCTGGATAGAGGTTCACCGTTTGTCGCCGTCAATTCTTGTGTGCACAATCTCTGTGATTCTCCCTCACTCTACCCATTCGCCGCAACTCGAACAATAAGGTTATATATATGTGTGTGTGTGTGTGTGTTCGTCGCCTCATTTGATTTGAGCCCAGCAACAATATACTACAGTACGAGGGAAAATTGTCACTGACTAATTATTATTTCATTTACTAAGCTTAGCTTAAGTTTAGCATAGAGACACACGTATGGAGTACTCAATGAGAATTGAACTTATTACTCAGTAGTAATGGTCAAACAGAACAGCTCTTTAACCATTACCTGTATGTATGAGGTACGGAGTGAGTATCAAACTTATTACGCAGTAGTAATAGTCAAACAGCTCATTAACCATTACCAGATGGTGA
Source organism: Acanthosepion pharaonis (assembly GCA_903632075.3). Taxonomy (NCBI): domain Eukaryota; kingdom Metazoa; phylum Mollusca; class Cephalopoda; order Sepiida; family Sepiidae; genus Acanthosepion; species Acanthosepion pharaonis. Next base: position 597,709 of record CAHIKZ030001894.1, on the reverse strand, counting down.
GATACCTTTTTCACCCATTAGTTATTATTTGCTAGGCTTAGCTTTGTCTGTTAAAAGGTGTCGGGTTAGCCCCTCCTAATTTTCGAAACTGCTCCTACGGGACGCTTTCAGAACTATAAATACTCTGCGATATTTTTCTTATTCACTTCTCACCTTACCCGCTTATTCGTGAACAATCAACATGTAAATCTTTCGCCAAGAACGCGTTCCCTGTTGGGAAACGCATGAACAACACACACACACACACACACAGTCATTAAGGTTTTCACATTCATTTGTTACACACATTATTGTCCTTGTCGCTTGTATACCTTTGTTGTTAATACATTATCATTTGCTTGTACAAATATATATTGGTTCTTGTCGTTTTTTGTGTTTTTTTTACATTTTTTACGTGAACTTATTGGGCTCGTCTATTAGCCCAATCTTACCTTCTTCGAGTAATGCACTATTCCAACTTTCATTCGTAAATCTAGCCCTCTGATTGGTTCACTTCTACCAATCAGGTCGCCCGCACGTGCACTTCGAAGTTTTGGCGCAAAATCGCTCTGGATCCACCCACGCGATTATGACCTCTTAAAAAGAACCCAAAGCACGTGTGGCCACTCAGAAGCAGACCATTTTTCGACTGCTTATTCAAGCTTAAAAAATGTGACGACTACTAATTACCGTCTCGCTAATCGAGACGACAAATCTTTCCCGTTCAATATCTTCTACGAACTTCTTCGTCATTCAAGAATCTCAAACTATACATTCTCTTTGACCATCTACGATAAATCAGTCAGTCGAACGAGCACAGAGATATGCTAATATAATCCACGTCGCTTGCAACTGCAATCTTGCCTCGCAAACAACGCGCAAACTAAATCATTACTGACTCACTTGCAAGCCCAAATCGAAGAACACTCTGTGAACACACGAAACTTCTATCCGAACAACTTTACTTATCTAAAGGGAATTAACACTCACTACTATTCTAAGTAAATAACATCATCGAACGAACTCCACATTTGCAGTCAAAGGTAGACTACTTCGTAATGACTCATTTCTAAAAACATAATACCGACATTCTAAATACTAATTACAATTTCCTAAAAAGACTGTAACACAGATACACAAGACATAAAAAAGGACATACAAAAACTACAAATATCACGAGCACACTAACATCTTCAAAATATTCTGCACATCCCCAACAGACTCACGTCCCGAGTTCGCCATTTGTTGTGGGTATTTTCAGGAGACACGTGGTTATTCCTCAACTCAAACACCAATGTTATTAACGTCCGAGACAAGCTGGGAAGCGCATTAACCGACCCGCAACAAGGGCCACATGTATGAGGCACGGAGTGAGTATCGAGCTTATTACTTAGTAGCCAAACAGCTCGTTAACCATTACTCGATTATGAGACCCCCCTTTTCACACGTTAGTCATTATTTTACTTAGTCTGGTACAGGGCCACGTGTATGAGGCACCCATTGAGGATTGAACTTACTCAGTAGTATCAGTCAAACAGCTCGTTAACCATTACCCGATGGCGAGACCCTTTTTCACACGTTAGTTGTTATCTACTAGGCTTAATCACAGGGAGACATGTATGGAGCACGGAGTATCGAACTCTATTCGTGGTCAACCAGACTAGCCTCGTTAATCATTACCCAACGTCGACATGCATTGTCACTCGCTAATTTAAACCTAGTTTCATATGGGGCACTACACAGAATGTATAAACAAACCAGCTCACTACCCATCACCCGGTGCCAAGGATTCGCTCGTTGTTATTTAGCAAGCTTAGTTTAAATTTCGATAAAAGTGCGAGGCACGTAGTAAGGATCATCAGTAATAATCCACAAGACATGTCGGTTATCGTTTTTGCCTAACGACTTGTCAGTCACTCGTAATGTGACCATCCTTACATTAGCTATAAACTTTTTTTTGTTTCTTTGTTTTCCCGAGCAACTGTTGCTGTATGAGAGGCACTGATGTACTGGAACAGTTCCGGTGAGAGAAACAAAACTTCATAGATGAACTGATGGTCGAAAATCCAGTGTGCGAAAGAATGAAAAACTCTTTCTCCCTTTTACATTAATCTTTATTAAACAATATATAAGAATAATGAATAAATTAGAGAGAAAATATAATCATAAAAGAAAACGCGGCATATTCATATAACAACTCCATGCATTGAATACACGTGGAGGTCACTTCCGGTTTGAAACATAAGCGCGCATGCCTCGCCGCTGACTTCCGCTTGAGTCTTTCGTTTTTAATGGCACTAAAAACACGACTTGGCGAAGGTATGCTAGGTTTTATCTCTGTTGGTATCTGGTCCTGAATTCGCTCTAGAAAACGCAGGGACTACATTATATAAACCAAATACGAAAATGCCTGTTCAGGTTCGAACTTTAAACCTGAAATTGATAAAATGGGCCCAGTTGAGGGTAACTTCCTACGTGACTCATTTAGACACGAAAAAATTCAACGAAACGGTCAGAGGACATTGTACTGTAAGAAAATAATTTAGTTTATTTTTTTCTCTTTTCATGAAAAGTATTAAACCTATATAAGCCTTACATGCCTTTCAGGCCTTCAATCCTAAATGAAAGTTGTCAATTTAATATATAAAATATCTTATTTTTCTCCCGACCCTTCGTTCATTTGATTCAATTACATAACCTTTCAGAGGTCAAGTGAATTTCCCTGACTTCCTTCTTTCAACCTCCCCCACCAACATTTAAAAATGCAGGGACGTTGATCTTTATTTATTTTAATAATTGAAATAAATTTAATTTAGTCCAATCTAATCACCTGTTAATACCTGAAAGTCGAATTCTGTATATTTGAATGTCAAATGATGGATTCTGGGTTTTCCCGAATTTTTCATTATTATTTAAGTAAACTTTTTTTTTTTTTAAAGTCAGGTGTTAAAAAAACTTTAAAAATGTTTAAATGATAATTTGTTAATTTTCTGATATGGTAATAAATTAGACCTTATTTTGGTATTTTAATTTTGTTGTAATAATGATGCGTTGTTAAGCACCCCGTTTAAAAAAGAACATTTTAAATTGCTATTTTTTTTTTCTTTAGGTATATTTTTTTTATTTTTTACCTTTGAATTTTCACCTGTTTCTTCTTTCTCTTTCTATCCTTTTTATAAGTGGATGGGTGTTACTGTTATTTCATTCATAATTATAAATTAATTACGTTTTAATTAAAAACAAAATTATTTTGGTGGTGTGCTTGTATGTTACTCAAAAATGTACGGTAAATCAATTTTTTTGTTTTGCTTCTTTTTTTCTTTAATCTTTTTAATTTTAAATTAACGATGAAAAAAAAAATACTCACCGGTAATTTTCTTATTCTACTAGTTAGTAGTAACTAGTTAATAAATTTTAAAGTAACGCTCCAAAGGATGGAAACCCCTATTATTTTTTTTATTTATTTTTTTTTTTTTAACCCTCTGAGCCCGCCTTCGCTACTTAAATTCAGATTTTTGGGGGGAAAACAATTCAAAATAAATATCAGTTCATCATATTTTTTTAAAAGCGTAATTAGTAATTTTAACTACTTGAAATTACAATTGCATTTCATTCAGGTACTTATACTTTTTTTTTTGTTTAGTTTATTTACTCGTTCTTTTTTATTTCTTTATTCCAAATTTAAAGGAAAGCAAAAGAATATGAGATTAAAAAAAAATTGAAAAGGAAGGTAATTTTTTAGTGTTATGCAGAAGAGCGATTATTATATAAACTCTTTCAGTTTTTTTGTTTTCACTTTTTTATGTGAAGAAGTCTGAAGATGGAGAGAATTCCTTAATTATTGCTATCGTTTCTTATTTTAACAAGAAGCGATCATTACGAAAACTAAAAATTAATTAAATGCTTTTTAATTTAAATCAAAAAAGCATAAAAAATTTTTATATTTAAAGTGACAGACATGAAAGCGAAACCTTTTCCCTTCGTTATTCACTTATTTTTATTTTATTTCCTGTTTTTTGCTTTGTTTTTCTAATGATGGATCATTGATGGGGGGTGGAAAAAAGGGATCAGAGCTCCCAAAATCCAGTACTTTAGTTCCAACACTTGATGTTTAAGGAAATATGAAATAAAGATAAAATATTTTCCACGATCGCTCTTTCTAGAAAGTGAAATAGTTGCAGTAAATGTCCTACCTATCGGATTTTTTTTTTTTTTTTTTTTTTTTTGCACACTATTAAGCACTTTTATTATTGTTACTACACATAATAGTTTAAATATATTATTTCACTATATAACACACTCTTCAAATTGAATTGATCAAGGAATAGATTTTAAAATTCTTTTAAAAAGTTATGCAACTTAAAAAAGCATTTACTTACACTATGAAAATTCTTTTTAATGCAATTGCTAAACAAAACAATATAAGTATTAAGAAAAAGCAAAAATTTGCTTCTTTTTTTTTTCTTTTTTTTAATTGAAAACACTTTCTGAATGAGAAATTCATTATAGAAGGCTTTTTGTATTTTATATATTCTCTTTTTTCTATGTTCTGAAATAATTTGGTACAGTGATAATGATAATATACTGATTATCTGCATGTTTCTCTTTTTTTTTGTCCCTCCTTTTAATCCACATCAATTGAGGTTGATCTTAGAATTTATTACAATGAGGTGCTTAAACCACTTGGTTTGTGCTGATGTAATAAATTGGAAGATCAGTTTATTATTGAATAACAATAGAAAACCGACCCCCCCCACACACACACACATTTTATGCCCAGTAGAATCTTATATTTATGCAATTTTACACATGCTATTTCATCTTGGGGATGGTGATAAACTACATCCAGCAGCAGTGTTGAACCATCTCTTAATTGCTGTTGTCCCCAGGTCCACATTGACCGGGGGTGGTATCACCTGTTAAGGTACCAGTTATGGACAAATAGTTAAAAAAAAAAAAAAAAAAAAAAAACTGGGATGAAAACACTATGAAAGTATAAAAACTTTTATAATAAAAATACAAGCAATACTACGTTATGGTAAAAAAAAAAAAAAAATGAGCAGCAATAAATTTCTGTAAGGGGGGGGGGAATTAGCAACAATACGTTTTTGTAAAAGAAATCAGTAATGCTCCCAAGAAAATTAAATTTATGAATTAAATGACCCATAAGAAATTGATATGCCACTAATCACAAATAAATAAATAAAAAAATATACATTCTATCAAAAATAGGGAATATTATCTTGAGCCCTTAATCTTAATCAAAGGTTTTCACCTGTGAGTCTTTAAATATATTTTTCTAACTATTATACAGGGTGTTTAAAAAAATTTGATATCCTTTGAGATGTAAATATCACAGAAAGTATATGATTAAGGCAAATGAAATTAAAAAGTATTAATGTTGAAGATCATAAGATTTATTCTTCCAAATCTGAATGAGAAATTCAAAAGCATGTGGATTATGTGAACGATTTCACAAATGTTCAATATCTTTTTCCTGAGACACACGGCATTTTATACCTGTAAAGAAAAAAGATTAAAGAACATAAAAATACAAATAATAAAAACATAAAACAAACATTAAATATAAAGATGCTATTAAAATTTGAAGTCATTTGAAGGAGATCTAACAAAGTTATTAGATTGCGAAATGATATCAAATTTTTTGAAACGTCCTGTATTACTATGTGGTAATTCTTTGGGGATCAGGTTGTTACTTAATAACAATACTTTTTGTTAAAATGAACAAAATTTAAAGAGTATTTATAATGTCTAATGGAGCTGAACATTATTTTTTATGTTTAGATGCATTTAAACTGATCAAATTTTATTTCAGAGAACAATAAAATTAAATTTTGTTTGATTAAAACCCTGCTAACATGGAAGTACCCAAGAATCATTTGAGGCACATAATGCTTTATGAGTTCAAGAAAGGAAACTCAGCAGCCGAAGCGGCTAGAAAACATTCACTCAGTTTATGGAGAGGAATGTGTGAATGAAAGAACTTGCAGAAGATGGTTTGCAAAATTCAGAGGTGGAGATTTCACCCTTGAAGATGAAGATCGAACCGGACGTCCAGTTGAGTTTGATGAAAAGCTTCTTGAAGCAGCCCTTGAAGAAAATCCTGCTTTATCAGTTGAGGAATTGGCAGTGGTTCTCAGTTCAAACCATACAACTGTTCATCGTCATCTTCAACAACTTGGAAAAGTTCCTAAACATGAAAAATGGGTGCCTCATGAATTGTCTGAAAACAACCTCAAATCCCGAGTTGACGTCTGCTCTTCTCTCCATTCTCGCCAACTTGTTTCACCTTTTTTGGATAGACTTGTGACTGGCGACGAAAAATGGATCTTTTATCAAAATGTTAAGCGTCGTAGACAGTGGCTTGGTAAAGGGAAGGACCCCAGCCACAGCCGAGAAGGGAACTTCATGGGCAAAAAGGTTCTTCTTTCAATCTGGTGGGATCGCCAAGAAATAATCCACTTTGAATTCTTACCACCTAATGCAACAATTAATGCTCAAATATACTGTCAGCAATTAGAGCGTTTGAACCAAGCTTTGAGGGAAAAAAGACCTGCTCTAGTGAATCGAAAAGAGGTGATGTTTCATCAGGACAATGCGCACCCCACACAAGAAGAATCACGTCACAAAAGATCAAAGAACTTGGTTGGGAGAAAATTCCTCATCCACCTTATTCTCCCGATCTTGCTCCTTCAGACTACCATTTGTTTCATAGCTTACAGAATCATTTGGAAGAAACAGCTTTTGTAACACAGGAAGAGGTTAAAACTGACATTTGTGAGTTCTTCAAATCAAAGCCAAAAAGAATTTTACAGTAATGGAATTAGTAAGTTTGTTAATAGATGGAAGGAAGTCATAGATAATCAGGGAAAATACATTGTTGATTGAATCTGTAATTAAATGTAACATTTGGTCACTTGTTTTCTTTATTCAAAATTCAGACAGAACTTATGGGATGACCTGATATATATATATATTTAAATGGTTATCATATATATATATTAAATGGTATAAGTATATTTAATATTGATAAATATATTTCTTTTCATTTATAATTCCAAAAATGTTTCTTGTACAATAACCAAAGTTAAAATGTTTGCATCATAATATTTTTTAATTACTCTAGATAGATGACCATTAAAAAACCATATTTACCTTTTTTGCAGGTGATGTAATTTTCTAATGGTTTATATAAATATTTTACATTAGCTGGAAATTGAAATAAAGGTTTTATTATTATTTTTCCTTGACATCTATGGGTTAATTAGTATGATATTTTAATTCATTTTTTAGCAAGGTGGAACATTTTATTCAATAAATTTTTTAGGGGTTGGTTACAGAGGATTGAGAACAAGAATAAATTATCATGTTTGAGGAAAGGATATAGACTTCAAGGAAATTTAAACAATTAATCAAAAAATCGGATGTCGATTGACATTACAAAGTGAATTTTTGAATTTTATTGTTATCAGGGAAGGAGTTCCATAGATGGGAAAAAAAACATTTATGAAGATTAAATTGTTTCAATTAGGAGAGATAGTTACATTTAATGCTTCAACAGTTAAAAAATTGGGGTGATGAGCATTCATGAAAAAATTTTTTTCTTTTTTAAATCTAACCCTAATATATTTGCAAAGGGGGGAAAAGCTCATCTAAACAATTAACATGAAAATGTTTATAGGAAAATGTTTGACGATTATATTACATCGAGATGAAAATGACTTCAGCTTTGATGACAGTATTTGAAAAATATTGTAAATTCTTTGGAATTTATCATTAGCATAAGACCAGATGTGGCAGTAAAATGCAAAATCACATGTACACAGCATGTCATCTTTTTATAATATAGATTATCATTGTGTAAGAAAATGGCAACCCAACAAAGTGACACAAGGTATAATTATATTCTTTTCCCTTGATTTACAAATTTGATAACAGTATTCCAAAATCATATGCAATTATAGCCACATGTGAGGCTTTTATCCGGTTAAATTTCATTTTTTTTGAAAAAAAGCCATCATATTATTGCAAATTCTAAAAATATTTATTATATCTGTTTTTTATAACTTTTCTGTACAGAATAAGAATGTTCCCAATTTCCTTTTTTTTTATAACACTTTTCATTTTTAAAAAAAAAACTTTTTCACAAATCATTATGCTCCCCATGCTCCCATCATGAACAGATTAAAAAATGTTGATGGATTTTGCCATCCTATTATGATTCTAAACTATTCATCCAGCAGCAAGATCTTTTTAAAATTTAAAGGTTTTTATAGGGTTTTTTTAACATTCTAAATTGCTGTTGTTCCCAAATCTCACATGAATTTTCCCATTTGGTAGCACTTGAATTCCTAGTTATGAGTTTTCCTGTTTACAAAACAAAAATCAGCAGTAATTTTTTTTAGTAAAAAATACCAATTTTTGCATATTTTCATTTTCTTTTTTTTAAATATAAAAAAAAAACATATATAATATTATTTATATATTATATATATTTATATATATATATATATATATATATATATATATATATATATATACATAAAAAGTATAAAAATATTGTTGAAAATATTTATTTATTTTTTTTTAAATAACCCACCAAAGTTGATATTTTTTTCACCAACATGAAAGAAATTTCTCTGACATTTTCCATATAATATCCTTAATTTTTTTATTTAAATTAAAAAAATTTTCAAATATAACTTTGTAAACATAATCACAAATTTTATTAATTATGTCCACACAAGCATGTATATACATTAAAATCAATTTTCATCTACCAAATATTCAATTCAATTGAAAAAAAGAATAACATATATACTTTTATTTCTTCAAATATCAAAGAAAAAATAAATTTTGGCACTAAATATACCCATAAAGTGTTGATGTTAAGATAAACAAAATAAACAAATCAATTGGCCCTCATATGACATAAAAAATTAAGTTGAAAAAGTAACAGACAAAAAATATGTTATAGTGAACATATTTTCTGTAATCCATCTTAATTCAAATAAGACAAAATACATTTGATTTACACATTCAAACAATACAACACACACACACAATAATATATATATAAATATATATATATATATATATATATATATATATATATATATATATATATATATATACCATTTCATCTAAATCAGAAGCCACAATAGCCATGCCTTTGTGTGGCCTCAGGGCATTATTATCATGTGTTTATTGTTTTTATTGAAATAGCAGACAAATATTTGTTTGGCAAGTTCTTTAAGCTTAAGTAAAATGACTTTTTTATTTTTAAAAAATTTGAAAAGATTGAATCTTCAGTTTGCTGGTGAAGATATCGATTGAATTCTGGATTAATAAACTGAGGAATTTTGTCTTTTATTTTTGGTTTAAATATAATTATCATTTTTGATATTTATTAAATTTTATTTCAACGTTTGTCCCAATAACAGATAAATTTGATCACACTCCTACTTGAAATTGATATTACAGATCCAAACCAGTCCATTGTGAAATAGATCAAGAAGGCAGAATTAGCATGCCATCTTTGTGGAGTGATAGAATGCATTGAAATATCAATGCATCAAGCATGCAGATCTTATTTGCAAACCAAAAGAAAACATGGAAAAAATCTGTTTTTTCTAAGTATAAATGACAAGAAAATATACAGGAATGCTACTGATTCCTTTGAGATGTATAAACAGTTCATTTGTAGATTTCTGGAGTAGCAAGTGTCATGGTACAACACACATTAGTTCAAAGTTTGTGTCCCAAATTCACAACAGTCAGGTGTTTTGTTGCAAATGTAGGTTCAATTATGACAGTTGATTTGCAATGGATATTTAGTTTTAAGTCATTCCCATTATGGTGTAAAATATCTAGGAAAGGTGAAGTAGTTTTGCAGAGATATATTAATAGAGCATCAATATATCAAAATTATGTTGATTGTTTAAATAAAATATTTTGGATGAAGGACAGATTCAATTCTAATAGCCTAATAAAAATTATCTCCTAAATTTCTACTCTCACCATAACAACAAAATAATCTAGAATAATCATTGGATTCTAATTAAGAGCATACACAGTTTGTAGCCCACAATATTTATGCAAAGAAGAGAAATACATTGAAAATATTTTCATGCTCCCCAAATACCCTAATTATTTAATATTCAGTGCTTCTGACAAACCCCAAAATTAAAATTAATATATATTATTCTACCTAGCAAGTTTATCACAACTACAAGAATTTATCTGAATTTAACATAAAATTTGTTATAACTACTTCTAAAACAATAAGATATAATTAATAATAAGCTAAAACTTGGAGTTTACTCTATCATCTGTAATAATTGCCACAAAGACTAAATAGGAGAAACATCAAGAAATTTACATGAAAGAGTATATGAATACAAAATAACACATTCAATGCATTCAGTGATCACTAATGAGTCTGACCATAATTTCAATATTTTTTTTAATGCTACTTTAATTAATAAAAAATAATTTACTGAGACAAAAATGTGTAGAAAGTTTTCATTTCTTAATTTTAAATTTCCCAATTAATTTTTTATCCAGTTTCTTGTAAAATCCTTTTCTTGATTAATCTTCTGTTATCATTATGTAAAAAAAACAAAAAAAGAAACCAAATTCAAAATTTATAAAATTATATAAAACAAACACATTTAAAAAAAAAATCTTTTTTGCTGGTTTTATTCCCCATATCCTTCATTTTTTAAACTCATATCAATATATATCAATTTTAGTCCAATGAAATTTTTTAAAAGCAATTTTTTTGCATATTTTACAAAAAAATTTTTTTTTTGACTTGTTTCAGGTTTTTTTTTTTTTTTGTTCTGATATATAAAATAAATTATATATATCATTTTTTCATCACCATATGTAAATTGGCATGTTTATTTTGGAATAAATACACAAAATTCAAAATATTTTCTCTGCCATTGGGAACTCTTGGTTGAATTAGCTGTTTTAGCATTAAAGCCACAGGTCATCGTGTTAATAAAAAATTGAGATTTTTGGTTTTGTTCAAATTGTTTCATCATTTTCTAGATAACATCGAAATCTTTTAGAAACTGTAACTAAATATGTGCTCAACATATTGCATATATAAACCATTATTTAAAATCTGTTTTGTTGAGCAAAAATAAAAATTTGCCTGAGCAAGCATCTGCAATAGGGTTGGCTAGCAGACAGGTAAAAAATAATGACCCAAATATTTATATATATATATTATTCTTTTCTGATAGCAAATGGAAAACTGTTTCATTGAAATTAGATTTGATTGTATGTTTCACCTTTCTAAGATTCATGAGATCAAATAATATTAACTTTTTTTTTTTTTTAATTCTTTTCTTTCATCACTAATGCTTTATTATTTAAATATTTGACATATGCATATTTAGATGCTTTCAATTTTTGAATCTGATGAAAATATAAACTGTTTTTAAAAATCATGTTTTTTTTTAAACTTTTATCTGGATGTCTATTTGCTATTTTATATATACATTACACACATTTTCCATTAAATATATCAATATCCCTACCAATAGCACGATTCTGACGTTTCATACTAACAAAAAATATTCTACAAATGCTGAGTATAGATGATGGTTTGATAAAAATTAAATTATTGGTTTGATCACAATGTTTCGTCATAATATTGAGATTTCATTTCTTAATTTTAAAAATTATATTTAACAATTTAAAATAAATTCCAGTAATCCCATATATATTCATTACGTGCTAATACCCTTAGGAAAGGTATGAATCCTCTTTCTCCCCTAGCTATGGGTAAATAGGACAGACCAGGTTCTATAGCCTTGGATGGCAACTGGTCTACTGCAGAAAGAAATGGCAACCTACTGTGGGGGGGGTCCCTCATCAGTTATGTATTGAAAGATACATGATCACCTAAGCATGTATCTACTTTTTTTAAAAAAAAAAAAAAAGAAACTAACTTGCCATTTCTTTTAATCTAGGTCAATATATTTAAGCAGATATTACCAGAAAGGTATAACTGCGTAATAATAAAACCTGAGGGGGTGGTGTTCATTGTGTTCATAGCAAGTATTTACACCAACACTTTGTTATCAGCACTTCCAATAAGTGTGGTTGGTTCTGCACAAGCCTTCACCACTCTGAACAAATCTTTTGTGTGGATAGTCTGCAGTTCAGTTGTGTGTTCCTTTGCTATTCCAACTGAACAAGTCCACTGGGGTGAGACACGTACAAGATTGAAAACTGAGCTAAAAGACACTCATACATCGAAAACAACAGGAGAGTCCATCAGCATGCATATATATATATATATATATATATATATATATATATATATATGTGTGTGTGTGTTGTAATGTTATGAGATTAAAAATTATATAAATCTTTAAATTTGAAAATTAATAAGCGCTTATAAAAAGTAACTTTGTTAATAATACAATCATTTTTATCTGAACCTGATGAGCCTTAACATTACAAAAATTTTAGTCTACTTAGATAAGTCTCATGAACTTTTTTATTTATTGATTTTTATATATAAACATTAATGAGAATAAAAATTATTAAAAAATTAACCTGTATATTCTGTGTGTCATGTCCTTTCAGGATATTGGCGATCGTGGTTCTCCATAATTTCCTGTCCTTTGTAGCAGTTAATAATTTTTCTCTTTTTGCCATCACTCCCAAACACCACTCCACCATCCAATTCATTCATTTCTGTTGCTCCAAGTTTCTTCTTCATCAGTTAGGAAATTGCCCTGCATTCACTGCCATATAGGAGGACTAACAGGAGTATATTTTAAAATAAGTAAAATTTGTGAATCAGTACTCTCTATTAATAATAACAAAAAAAGTTCAAAAACTTATATCTCAACTTTGAACTTCAACTGAGTTATCTTGCCCCCAACCCCCCAGTAGAACAATTATCTTTGTACAAATCTCTGAGTTAGAAAACAAATCTAATTTTTTATTAACTAGAATTTTTTTAATGCTATTTACATTCTTCGGACTGTTGTCCTTGTCTTTGTTATATTCACAAAGTTTCAGCCAGTGTACACTTTGGCCTTCATCAGGTGATATTTGTTGAAACTTCAAACCGATCCCTTTATTTCATTTACTGGAGTAGATTGTTCTAGTTCCACATGCCATGACTTTTTTGGATACCTCAATTTCATTTATTTCCCTTTAGTAACTCAACTCTCCACGTTTTTGTTTATCTCTGCTGTGGCCAGGTATTGAACTCACAACTTTTTGGGTCAAGTCACTGGATTACTTTAAATAACGCTTTTATCTATGTGTCCAATGAAATGTCGTGAATATAACAATGATGAAGACAACAGCTTGAACAGTGTAAATAGTTACAATATCTCATCTCAGCAATATAGACAGATCCTGAAGAAGGCCGGAGCGTAGAACTGCTGAAATGTTGTGAATATGATATATGATTTCAGCAATATAAACATATGTAGAATTTTTTTGTAACATACTGATGCATGTGAAATCCTCACAGTATCTATTATTGCAGAAGTCATCACTAACATTTTTTGTTGAGATTTACAAACTCTACATTTTGTTCAATTTCAAAAATTTGTTTGGAAAAATACTTCACAGTTTAATAATTTCTTTAATTTTATAAGACTTCATTGTAAATATGATTTCTTACTCTTGAGCATGCAACATATAATCGTCATGTGTAAATATTTCTTTCTGGAGCCAAATTCCAACTTTTGGAAGTGTTTGGCATTGTGATTTGTTTTATAGTTCTCACCAATGCAGGTCAAACTGGAAACTGGATTCTTGTATATATAAAAACTTAAGAAAAATGCAATATTGTTTTTTGCATTTTTCTTTAAATAAGTACTTGTTATTTTAATCATTAAATTGTTTTTAAAATAAAGTTAAATAATAAAACTTAATTTTTCAAAAAAAAAAAAAAAAAGAAATGAATGAAAATTTATTGTACTAAGCTACACACCCTAGTAAAACTGACGGTACTTTGTACACCCTTACCTGTTTGCACTTCTCCCCAAAATTTGGTTTTGACAGGTTGATGTATGGCTATTTTAGAGAGTGTGATAGACAGACTAACTGAAATCACATGCTTATATATATATTATTTACTTATATGTTTGTGTCTTTCTACAATAATCTTTGTAAACTATTTTTTTTTTTCCTTTCTGTTTTCAGGCTCTGAGCCTCGGAACAATTGACCAATTTGGTCAAATAGCACCAACCAGTCAGCCACGGGCAGAATTGTTGAACTGCAACCCAATACCAGCCCTGACTCAATCAAAGGATAACTTTCTAGACCCTTGTTGCAGTCATGGCTCAACTTCTTCCTTGTACACTACATCTTTGCCATTACGGCCTGTACTAAGTTCCCAATCATTACGTTCTTCTCGTGTGTACAACTCATTACATATATCAGACTTGAATAGTACCTTTGCAAAATTAGTAACTTCAACATCATGCAATGTATTTATTGCAAGGGACAGTGATTTTGTTACTAGTTTTCCTTCTCCACTCAGGGATGTTACCACATGCTCATTCCACCTATCGGGAGATAAACCAGGCATTGGGCCTACCACTGTAGTGGAGGTACTGGTCCCAGCATGCACAAAAACTCAGCCTCCGTGTTCCTCTCTGTCATGGAGTAATTCTCAACCCAAAAGTCAACTGGTGAGTTATAGCTGTGAAAAACACAAGTCTTTGGAACTGACTTGCAACCCATCGCCAAGCCCTGGAAGTTCCAAGCCGCCAGCTCAAAGAAATGGACCATCAGAGGAACAGCTCCATCAAGTGAAAGAAAGACTTATAGAAGTTGTATGTATAATATCATACGTGATACTAATCTATATAATTTGGTTTGTAATACTTTTCTTCCTTAGGTTAATGGGAGTAGATAAGTCTACCTATCATCCAGTTCACACTCCTCAATCTTTTGAACAAGAATAGAGGTTAATCTTTCATTTCCTGTTTTGGATTGGGTTTCCAATTCCTTCTAAAATCTTTTCCTTCTCTATCACTTTCAGTTACCTCTTGTATCTTAGTGGCATTATTGCCTTGCTTGGAGTGAATTTGCTACCTTGGTTTCAACCTTATGGTATCCTTGGGTGATTTTTATCAAATGACCACCGAACACTTTCTTATTTTTTTTTATTTATTTATTTTTTATTTTTTTTTAACTATGCTGCGTTATTATTTTC